>JABFTP020000185.1:153760109-154360109 GCA_013387265.2 Cryptolaemus montrouzieri | reverse complement strand
GCTGAACTGCAAGAAGGTAGTTGGTCTAGACGAAAAACCGCCAATTGTCCTGAGAAAGTGTGCTCCCGAACTGGCATCCCTTTTTAACCGTCTGTTTCAAATTTCTTATGGAAGCCAGATTTTTCCGAGCAGCTGGGAAAGAACGAGAATTCAACCGTTCCCAAAGAGAGGAAAGAAGTCCCCAAAACTACCACCCAGTTGCACTTCTTCCCATTATGTCCAAAGTGATGGAGAGATTCATAAACGATGAGCTCATCAAATATCTTGAGTTTCAGGGAATTATTCACGACCGTCAGTATGGTTTTCTCAGGCAAAGATCGACAGATCTGCTCGCCTACGTCACTCATGTTTGTACATCAACAATAGAAAATCATGGCGAATCTAGAGCAATAGCCCTCGACATCTCTAAAGCCTTCGATAGGGTTTGGCATGCAGCCTTGTTGAATAAACTTGCTGCATATGGGCTTCCCGAGAAATTGCGGGGTTGGATAAGTAGCTTTCTTTCAAATAAATCAATGCAAGTTGTGGTCGACGGTATAACATCTGATTGTTTCCGGTTGCAAGCAGGAGTACCTCAGGGATCCATTCTTTCGCCAACCTTGTTTCTGTTGCAGATAAACGTTTTTCTGTCATCTACAGAGAACAAGATCTTTGGTCTTGTAGACGATTGTACCCTGGTTTCGTCTTTCAGTAGAGCTGTGGAACTCGCTTCCGTCCAACATCTTTCCAACATCCTACAATTTGGCCCTCTTCAAGAAGCGAGTACACAGACACCTCAATTCTTCCCAAGCGCCCACTCAAGTGGTGTAACAGCTTCGCCTATTCCTGGAAAGCGCGCATAACAAAAATGAGAACTTAAGAGAGCATAAAATTTGAATTACAAATTGATGAATATGTTTTTGTTTTCTAACAGCTCTGCCTTATGAGATTTTGAATCGCATTGATTTTTATAAAAACTTGAATTGATTAAAGCAAGTGAAAGTATTTCAATTGAATCATAATAAATCATCAATCGCTTATTCCGAGACTGACTGAATACCAAACAAATTCATGAATGTATTTTTTTTACAGTTTTTTGGATGACCTCGACAGATTAGGAGCTAAAGATTATCAACCCACAGAACAAGATATTCTACGTACTAGGGTAAAAACGACAGGAATAGTAGAAGTACATTTTTCATTTAAGAATCTTAATTTCAAGTGAGTATTTTACATTATCTTCTATATTGTTATTGTTTTCCTATTCTTAATAGAAAATATTCATTCATTAAATTAACCAGAATACTTCAGTATTGAGCAATGAATACAGATATGACATGAGCCTAAGTATCACGCAAAAATATTCTTCTATATCAGGGGTGCTCAAATTTGAACTGCTGGCGATCTACCTCAGATTACAATAACCAGAGAACCGAAAAATCTACTTTCGCTTTACATTGTATCCAAAATGGATATCATTTTCCACCCATAGATACAACTTTATTAACTTTGTATCTACATGTTTATGTAGGTGGTCGAGAATCCGAAATTGCAATCCTGAATTTCAATAAACTCTTGTGATAGTATAATAAATAGTTTAATTGTCTAATTATCATCAACTTAATGTTTCGAGAAATATCACCCACATAGCGAATCAAATAAATGTACAACTCAGAATGTTCACCTAATACAAAAAACATCCAAACTATGAGAAACAGATTATATAAATCTAATCTACATGACAGACGTCCATTGAGGGGTTCCCTTCGAGGTCACATTGAAGGGGACGTTGAACTCTGGTACCCTGTGTTATTTACTGATGAATTCAGGTTATGTTTACCTCCAAACACAAGATGTACGCATTTATGGAGACAGTCCAGAAACGGTTGGGAATAGGAAGTTGATAACTACCAAGGAGGCAACGGGATGGCCTCAGGCAGGAGAACCGATCTCGTTTTGCTGAAGAGATTTGTGGAAGCTGCAAGCTTTAGGACCTCTTTCTTGAACCATTTGTTCTGTATTCAGCTGTCGATTAAATGAAGAATAACAGATATATAAAATGGTTAGAGAACAGTGTCCTAGACTGATCACCAAGAAGATGAGTGAGATAGTTGGATATCTGCTGTCAAAGAGATTGAATAGGCTGAAAAAACAAAGAAATGCAAGACAGAGTTTGGTAGGGCACTCCAAGTTTCCAAGCTAATGGTACGATGCTTCTGCTACAGTAAAACAGAAATACCACCTATTTTTCTGAATGAATGTTAACTAACTGTAACGAAAGACATCAAATCTTCACCAACGAAGCCAAAATGAAGGAAATGACGAAGTGCTTCGTTTATTCCAGACGTTTGTTTCCCAAAACCCAGTTGGCTATGAGAAGACACTGATGAACCATGCATCGAAGTTGTTCTTGACAATGACCACCAACGGATTCAAAGTCCACGAAAAACATCAGTGGAGTTGAAATACTTAGAGGCATGAGATTGCAAATCAATATAATGCTGTTGTAGAGTGGGCGGAAACATTCAGTGAAGTAAAAATTATTTTCAGTCTTCACTGTCATTATATGTGATATCGAAAGGGGCCTTATAATGTAGAAGAAGATGATACCATCGTGTCTGTTGACACTACATTCATTGACCAATCGAAGCAACTGTCTGATTTGTTTCAGAAATGAACACCAGAAGAAACAAAGAATTTGTTATCAGCGGAGAATATGAATGAAATACTTGTTTTAGTCAACCATAACAGATTTGTCAATGAAAATTCACCTTTGAGCAGAGTAGTCTTGTATCTTCCTGTAACATTCCATGGACTATCCAAGAACTTTCCTGAAAACGTATAAGAACATCTGAATTCTCTATGACGACAGCAAAATACTTTCCTTCCATTTTCGAGAGAGCCTTACATTCGGAAGGAACGTTTTTCTGTCGCTACTAAATCGATAGTTACGGCTTTCGATCCTTTCTTTCTTATGTTTGTGTTGATTCACTTCTTTCAACAGTCGAAGAAAATCCTTGAGTTTTGTATAAACTATACCAACTACCGATTGTGGACTTATAATAAGTGATCGTTCTGGTCCAAGTAGAGTCAAGCTATCTCGTTTCCTCTGATTTGGAAATCTAGATGTATTTGAGATCCCTGATACTAGCGAGATGGTATTATGTTTCATGGTTAGTTTACAGTCATGTAGTTGTAGCATATATTGTTCTTTAAGGGTCTAATGCCAAGAAGAATTCTTAGGCCAGCGATCGATGTCAACCAGACGGCCGTTATTGCCCTCTCAACACCATTTCCCTTGTCTTTTCCAGCATTGCCTAACTATTTTCGTGTTTACCCTGCTCCGGCAAACTACTGCGGTGTTGATTGGAGAATTATCTGGTCTATGTTTTCTAGAATCAAGGTCGCAGACTCAATTTGCTCCCTTGTGGCTCGCCTAAGCTACAACATGGTGACTGAGCCTACGGCATCTCTTCTCCTGGTGTAATCTCCAAATAACTCTCATAAAATACAGAGACGTGTAGAGAAGGCAAAAACTGTCCTGAGATGTTACGTCCTCCATTCTTCTATACGAGGTAAAAAGCTTGACCCTGACCAAAATAACCAAGAGGGTTATGATTGTGATGATGGATATTACGAAGAGTATTATTGCTTTGCGAATGATAAATGAATAACCGGAGATCATCAAGATTATCCGATATGGCGTATGACTTTTCATGGTTAATCGGAATTCCGTGGTCTTGTTGTTACCTGATGAGAGCATATATTGTTCTTTAAGGGTCAAATTCCATGAAGAATTCTTGGGGTAACCGTTCATGTCAACCAGGCCGCCGTTATTGCTCATTCAACACCAGTCCCCTTGTCTTTTCCAACATTGCCTTCTCTATTTTCGTGTTTATGCTGATGGTCATCAAGGTCCCACACACACGGCACTTTTTCTCTAAGTGTGACGTCCAAATAACTATTATATTATAAAGGGACGTGTAGAGAAGTCAATAACTGTTCTGTGATGTTACGTTGTCCGTTCTTCTATATGAGGTAAAAAGCTTGACTCTGAATAAAATATCTTGGTCTTAGTGTTATGACTCTATTCAAGGGTATTACGGAGAATATTATTGCTTTGCGATGATCGTTCATCAGATATAGCAGCCTCTATGACTCAGCTATGATCATAGTCTTCTTTTTCTTCTTCTTCTTTAAATAGGACGATGTCCTGTTTTTCTGTTACAGCCCCTGCTGCGAACCGGAGCTCCAGCACTCATGCCATCGCTTTTTCGGCCTTCCTATGGGTCTTCTAGTGTTGGGTTTTTGTGTTTTTGTCCACTTCGCCATACGTTCGGAGCCCATTCTGTGCATGTTTGATGAAAGCCTTCTAACCAATAAAAATTGTTGCATGTTTCAGAAAGAGACAACACAACGATACGTTCAAAACTTCTTAGCATCCAATAAATTAAACAATTCGTTACTTTGACCGTGGTGTTGTACAAGGGTCTAGATGTGGCCCGGTTCTTTTCAAATCATTGATTATTATACACTAGTCGTGATACTCAATTTTTATCAGTCTTTATTGATTTCCAGACTATTCGACGTTGGCGGTCAGAGATCGGAGAGGAAAAAGTGGATACACTGTTTCGAGGACGTGACGGCGATTATATTCTGCGTGGCCATGAGCGAGTACGATCAGGTTTTGCACGAAGACGAAACGACGGTAAGTAGAACAGTCTCCCGGATTTACCGAGAGCTTTTGCTACGGTTTTTTATTTTGCAGAATCGAATGCAGGAAAGTCTGAAGCTGTTCGACTCGATCTGCAACAATAAGTGGTTCACGGACACATCCATCATCCTCTTCCTCAATAAAAAAGACTTATTCGAAGAGAAAATTAGAAAATCGCCGCTTACAATATGCTTTCCCGAATATTCAGGTAAGTGTTGTTGTTAGTTTGAAATCAATGCTTATTATCTAACCTACCCGAACCCTTTCGTGCATTATTCTGACTTGTTTGGTGACGCAGGCGCACAGGAGTACGGCGAAGCCGCCGCCTACATCCAGGCACAGTTCGAGGCTAAGAACAAGTCCACGACGAAGGAAATCTACTGCCACATGACCTGCGCAACGGACACGCACAACATACAGTTCGTATTCGACGCAGTGACAGACGTCATCATAGCGAACAACTTACGCAACTGCGGCCTCTATTGAACGTACTCGGGCACAACCTGTATAAGTTTCGTTACGGTTCTCATCACAAGATATACACACACAGTGACTTTGTACGGGTACCATGCCCACAGGGGGTTTTTGATTGTATTTGGGGCTTTGCTGCGCGCGCACGTGCGCGTTCAGTTGTGCGGTTTCCAACGTTTTTCACCGAATATCGAGTTGAGGGGCATTCTGGTCGCGGAAAATCTAGTCGGTCGAGTTGACGGCGGAATGGTCGAGTTTGCATTTTGGTGAACGTTTATAACATACCTAATTTGGTTCAGGTAACATGTTGAATGTCTGATTTCTTTCTAGATGAGTACAATGTATCGGTGAAAAATTAGATACGAATTGTATAGTATCCTTCGGCGTTCGTTTTCTTTTATATTTTTGACTGATCCAATTTAATTTACGTAACTGAGAATTTTGTAGTGGGAACATTTCTTAAATGATATGTTTGGAAATACGAACTTTCTAATTGAGTTGTATCACACCACTTCACCAACACGATTCGCCAATTAAGTTGGCATGGTCAGGAGATGAAATTATACTAAATCTAATTTTACATGTCTCTTATTTATATCCCCTATCTATCCCCGCCACAAGCGCTTTCGACGAAGCGTCGTCCTGATTGGTCAACACGTCCACCAATAGCTCGTTTTACCAATCAGGACGACGGCTCGTCGAAAGCGTCTCGTGGTGGTAATAGATTGGGTATAAATGACGGATCTATGTAGAATTCAATTTAGTGTTGTTGGAAAACGCGCGCTGTATCTTGAAATAAATATTTGGTGAAGATTACTGAGTAATTTTCAGTTATTTTGATATTTATTGGCTATGAACGATAAATATTCAAATCTACAATAATGACTGATTAAAAGTGGTTCACCATATTATAGTTTCACTACCAGGTGGGCTGAACAATTCGTAGGCTAGCATAGTAAAACACATTTTTTTTAAATACAATTTCAAAGTTTGAACACACTAAAAAGTCACTAGGGGCAAGATCGGTGGGTAAGGTGGATGAGGAACTAATTCTAAGCCTAATTCATACAATTTTGATTGATTGTGGCAAGGTATATTGTCTTGATGAAACAGCACTTTCTTTTTTCAAATGGGGACGTTTCTTCGTAAATTGGTCCTTCAATTGATCCAATAACTAAATGTGGTAGTCGCTGTTTACCGTCTGACCCTTCTTAAGGCAATCGATGAATAATACCATGCGCATCCCAAAAACAGATGCCATAACCTTGCCAACTGATTGATGAGTTTTTGCACACTTTCAATGTCCAAACATTCTTTTAAAACAACACCAACACGTTCCATGGGTATCTTCAACGTCTCAGCTATCTCGATCAATTTCATTTTTCGATTATTCAAAACAGTTTTGTTTACTTTTTCAATGTTTTCATCTATGACAGCGTCTTTGGGAACCACTTTTCCACCGTCGATTTTCCTGGCGCCGAATAATGTTTCTCAAACCATGCTTTGGCTTCAACTGTATATTTTTAATAAAAAGGAATGTTTAATCAAAACACGAAATTCTCTTTCATTCATTTTTCAAACAATACGAAAAGTTGATTCACTTTCAATGCTATATCCTGCGAACCAACGGTTGGACAACTGAAAACGTGTTTAGTTAAGGTTAGTACTTACTGAAAATCATGTGGATTTGACCCTAGTAACGCCATCTATATATCAGCCCACCTGTTAGACAATAATAAGTTACAAAACTTAAGAAATTCTTGTAATGATATATATGTTAGAGAATTTGTATTTCCATGCATGGAACTCGAAACCTGTCCCTCTCGACCAACTAATTCTTCGCCACGCCCACTCGAATGAAAAATGTCGGAACGTAGTCTTAAAAATGTACCAAAGTTGAGTGAGACCTTGACATGTGTTCTTATTTGTTAAATTTTCAGACTAAATGAGTTTAAACTATTTTTCGAGCGGTAGCTTCAATCGCTTTTCTCTATGTACATAATCGTATTCAACTTTTCGAGAATGTTTGCAATGTTGACTTTTTCCAATACTATTTTTACTTTGACGCACAATTTATTGCTTTTTCTAAAGATTTTCGAGTCGTTCTCTTAGTACGCTGGAGAACTTTCTACGAGAAAAAAATGCATATTCCTTAAACTAGAAACTCAAAAATGTTTTCAAAGTATGTAATGTGAAAAATCGATACAGTAATCTCAATTTGTGAAATTTTACCTTGTTTCTACCTCGATGATGATAATAATGTAAGGGTCTTATGTTTTAATTGTTCGAAAAACATTTTGAGAATCAAAATACGTTTCCATATGGATTCAGTCGTTCAAGTTGGTAGTTAAACGTCATTTAAACAAAACTGAAGTTTTACTATTTTCACAAAGAAATGAGTCAATAGATCACTGTTACCGCGGTTTTGAACTCTCGTTCGTCATTGGACTTAGTATGATTCTAAGTACGAAGAGTCTTATTGAATTTGGAATAACCAGATGGTTGATATAAAATTAAATATTTATTGTGAATATATCCAAAATTTGGGATTTACATAAATGATGTGAATTGCCATTAAAAAGTGATTTAAGTAATTGAGTTGTACTTGTAGTAGAAACTGATCATTTTGGATGCGGTATTTAGCTAATGTTGAATCTTGTTTGTTTGTAATGAATGAAGGTTAATGTTCTTTATATTTAATTTTGAAGAAACGAGCATTTTGACCTATATGGAAATTATTGCAGTCTAGACGAGATAACTTATAAATTCCTGATTTCTTTAAAGTCTCGATAGTATTTTCAGCGTTGAATGAGAGTGATGATAATTCTGAATGTAACATTGAATTTCAATTTGAAAAGATTTTTTCTTGATGATTTGTTGTTATTTATAATTAGCTATATTTGGATAATAGTTTATGTAATTGTTAATTAAGTATCGATAAAAGCTATAGTATTAATGACTTCAATTTCCCTTTCAAGATTTTCTGATCATAAAGATAACGAAAATGCTTTGTGGACCATTGAATTGTATACTGAAATTTTATGTGCATATGGGTGGTTGAGTTTGGAAATTCATATATCCGAAATCTACTAGATTTTCTAAAGATGTTGATGTTAATTTTGATAATTGAATAGTTAAGAGATCCAAAAATCATTCTTGATTGTTTTGCTCTTTTTCTAATAGTGTTTATGAATTTCAGAAAATGGTCAAATTGTCTTGGTGTACGGTTTCGACAAAAAAGTATATCATCAACGTATTTGTACCAGAAGGGTGCCTTGTAGTAATCCCATCGAAAGACACTGTGTTGTTTGTAGATCTTTCAATAGCCCCATTGGATTTTTCTTCAATTGAATCATGATTGTTTTCAAATTTTTGATATATGAGAAGTAGAGTAATACTCATTTGGGTCCACTGGATCATTTAGTGGTCTAGCATAAAAATCTTGTTTAAAATAATGCTATTGAAGGTCAACCAAAGTCCTGTTAAGAGGAAGTGATATATTTTAAAACAATTTCGTTCTAAGTATAAAGTGACATTACATTTGACACATCTTCAATGTGCTTTGGAATGACAAAGTTTACACCGTAATTGATTTTCAAAATTAATTGGAGAATGACCACCTTCTTGTATAACACTTCAGGTCTGCTTCTTGCACTTTCAGAGGAGAATTCACCTGATGGCCCCTGTTGATCTAAAACCTCTTTTTCTCAATGTTTTAAAAAATCAGGGTTTGCAAAAAAATTATCAAAAAATATACTGTGATCTGACGGATCAGATATACACTATAATACAGAACGACTTCAGAGCCAAATTTGGAGCTTCAAATCATGCAGTCTTTAAAGCCAAATCGCACAGGCTTTCCTCTAATAAACTGTTTCACGGAATGATGAGCAAAATATTTTATCATAGCTTCATCTATAGACAATTTTTTTGACATAGCTTTGAATACTAATGTTATAAACAGATCCTCATCCAGACTCCAAAACAAACGTTCCCTGGGTAGCCTGTGGAATCAACTGAAGAGTAATATTCTGACCAAATGAGTGTTTTGCTATGAGTTTTAAAATATCTTCATTGATCAGCTTTTCAAAGATTTTTATCGTCTTTCAATTGTATTTTCAGATTATCTAGATGGTTGATATAACCATGTTTTTCATTCATACTAAAGTCAATGGTATCCTCAGTCCAGATTGGTTGAACTTTTGGAGTTATTTTCTTTATTTAAGATGAATTAGATTTGAAGTTTTTGTTTTATTATATCCATTCTTTTGAAACGCTTTCCATTAAAAGATAAAGTATTAAGCGCACCAAATTCATCAGGATCCATCATGAGTTGAGTTTACAATAAATTGAAATTATTCTTGATTGTTTTGCTCTTTCTCTAATGGATACTGTTTATGAATTTCAGAAAATGGTCAAATTGTCTTGGTGTACGGTTTCGACAAAAAAGTATATCAACCACGTATTTGTACCAGAAGGGTGCCTCGTAGTAATCCCATCGAAGGACACTGTGTTGTTTGTAGATCTTTCAATAGCCCCATTGGATTTTTCTTCAATTGAATCATGATTGTTTTCAAATTTTTGATATATGAGAAGTAGAGTAATACTCATTTGGGTCCACTGGGACATTTAGTGGTCTAGCATAAAAATCTTGTTTAAAATAATGCTATTGAAGGTCAACCAAAGTCCTGTTAAGAGGAAGTGATATTTTTAAAACAATTTCGTTCTAAGTATAAAGTGACATTACATTTGACACATCTTCAATGTGCTTTGGAATGACAAAGTTTACACCGTAATTGATTTTCAAAATTAATTGGAGAATGACCACCTTCTTGTATAACACTTCAGGTCTGCTTCTTGCACTTTCTGAGGAGAATTCACCTGATGGCCCCTGTTGATCTAAAACCTCTTTTTCTCAATGTTTTAAAAAATCAGGGTTTGCAAAAAAATTATCAAAAAATATACTGTGATCTGACGGATCAGATATACACTATAATACAGAACGACTTTAGAGCCAAATTTGGAGCTTCAAATCATGCAGTCTTTAAAGCCAAATCGCACAGGCTTTCCTCTAATAAACTGTTTTGCGGAATGATGACCAAATATTTGATCATAGCTTCATCTATAGACAAGTTTTTTGACATAGCTTTGAATACTAATGTTATAAACAGATCCTTATCCAGACTCCAAAACAAACTTTTCCTGGGTAGCCTGTGGAATCAACTGAAGAGTAATATTCTGACCAAATGAGTGTTTTGCTATGAGTTTTAAAATATCATTGATCAGCTTTTCAAAGATTTTTATCGTCTTTCAATTGTGTTTTCAGATTATCTAGATGGTTGATATAACCATGTTTTTCATTCATACTAAAGTCAATGGTATCCTCAGTCCAGATTGGTTGAACTTTTGGAGTTATTTTCTTTATTCAAGATGAATTAGATTTGAAGTTTTTGTTTTATTATATCCATTCTTTTGAAACGCTTTCCATTGAAAGATAAAGTATTAAGCGCACCAAATTCATCAGGATCCATCATGAGTTGAGTTTACAATAAATTGAAATTATTCTTGATTGTTTTGCTCTTTTCTAAATAGTGTTTATGAATTTCAGAAAATGGTCAAATTGTCTTGGTGTACGGTTTCGACAAAAAGTATATCATCAACGTATTTGTACCAGAAGGGTGCCTCGTAGTAATCCCATCGAAAGACACTGTGTTGTTTGTAGATCTTTCAATAGCCCCATTGGATTTTTCTTCAATTGAATCATGATTGTTTTCAAATTTTTGATATATAGAAGTAGAGTAATACTCATTTGGGTCCACTGGGACATTTAGTGGTCTAGCATAAAAATCTTGTTTAAAATAAGGTTATTGAAGGTCAACCAAAGTCCTGTTAAGAGGAAGTGATATATTTTAAAACAATTTCGTTCTAAGTATAAAGTGACATTACATTTGACACATCTTCAATGTGCTTTGGAATGACAAAGTTTACACCGTAATTGATTTTCAAAATTAACTGGAGAATGACCACCTTCTTCTTGTATAACACTTCAGGTCTGCTTCTTGCACTTTCTGAGGAGAATTCACCTGATATCCCCTGTTGATCTAAAACCTCTTTTTCTCAATGTTTTAAAAAATCAGGGTTTGCAAAAAAATTATCAAAAAATATACTGTGATCTGACGGATCAGATACACACTATAATAGTTCCAAAACGACTTTAGAGCCAAACTTGGAGCTTCAGATCATGCAGTCTTTAAAGCCAAATCGCACAGGCTTTCCTCTAATAAACTGTTTTACGGAATGATGATAGACAATTTTTTTTGACATAGCTTTGAATACTAATGTTATAAACAGATCCTCATCCAGACTCCAAAACAAACTTTCCCTGGGTAGCCTGTGGAATCAACTGAAGAGTAATATTCTGACAAAATGAGTGTTTTGCTATGAGTTTTAAAATATCATTGATCAGCTTTTCAAAGATTTTAATCGTCTTTCAATTGTATTTTCAGATTATCTAGATGGTTGATATAACCATGTTTTTCATTCATACTAAAGTCAATGGTATCCTCAGTCCAGATTTGTTGAACTTTTGGAGTTATTTTCTTTATTTAAGATGAATTAGATTTGAAGTTTTTGTTTTATTATATCCATTCTTTTGAAACGCTTTCCATTGAAAGATAAAGTATTAAGCGCGCCAAATTCATCAGGATCCATCATGAGTTGAGTTCACAATAAATTGAATACTAATTACAGTTTGATCACACAAACGAGGACAGCAGCAAAATACGAGCAAAAACAATATGAAAAATATAAATAATTACTAATTATTCACATAATACCTGAGAAAATGTTTATGACCTCAAAACCAAAAAATATAAACAATATGCACAGTCCAGCTCAACTTACACAATAAAATCTAACAGTTGGGAATACCACATTTCCCGTTTTTTTTTATAATTAAATGAAGCCATCTTGTATAAACGCACAAGTTATTTTACTATGTATCTTAGAAGTTCTTTATTTTGACATCAAATTTCACAACTAGATGTGGAAGCAAATGGTTTTATCCTTGAATGGTGGAACACCTATGGTGACATTGAGACTCTGAGACTGCTGTAGTATATATGTGTTTCGTTAATCATTTATTTTCAGTTTTACTGATGTTAAACGATATATTGATTCTTATTTCAACTATTTATTCATAAAACAAAACAAAAGAATTAAATTCAAACAAAAAACCTCGTAAAAACTATCTCACCAGTAAAATATCCGGACAATATCTCAGTTCCTTTGAATGGATGCAACTTGTTACCCAATAATTGACAAGATATTTTGGTCCCCACTGCGGTATATCCTACAAATCATCAGAGCCAAGGCTATTTTATATCTATCTGACATCTTTAAGTATTTATGCGTTATGTAGATTGGGGTCATATGCTCAACTGAATTTATAATATATATTTAGGAGTTAAGTTTTTGTTTTGTCATATTTAATTCTTTTCTTATTTAAATGGAATAACTGGGGACTTATGGGTTTTATCAGCCAATGTAATTACTTGCTAGTTTTTAGTTGAAATTCATTTTCGATGACATACTTATCTGTCAAAACGGTACGCCCTAATTCTTGAACAGTATCTATCCGAAAATAATATTCCAATTCGAAAAAACGAGCATAACGAAATATCATTTCAAGATTTCTTAATTTCCTATTAAAATAGCAAAATTTAACTATATATATATATATATATATATATATATATATATATATATATATATATATATATATATATATATATATATATATATATATATATATATATATATATATACTATGGATATATGCATACCCAACCAACCACATTCACGTGAAATTTCGTCTTTTCGTTCGTTCTATCATCAGAAAAACATGAAAAAAGATGAAACTATTAAAACTCATCACAACAATTGACCTAATAGTGGAAAGAAAACAATTCCATACAAGTGTTAGACAAATATATCAAATTATAAATACAGCAAATCAAAAATTCATCCCTTCAACATATTCTCAACAAAGTGAAAATAAATATAGCTTATAACCTTTCCAAATTGAAATCTAAAACCCAAGAATTTATGAAATGGACACTCTTTCCTTAGTATTGATAATTTGAAAATTTTTCACGTCACCCCAAGGGAAAACTCAATTACCTATAATCAGTTAAATTTTTAAATCACTTTTCAATTGCAACTCACATGATTCATGTAAATCTCAAATTTTTATGTGTTCAAATAAAACTCCCTTTCATGAACTGTTCAAGTAATATCTGGTTTCTCATTTATAAAATTCATATAAAAATTCCATTAGTGTTTTAGTAAAATGAATCACTTTATCATGAAGTGCCATATTTCAGCTTTTGCCTTTTACATCATCAATTTAAATGATGAAAATGTATCAAAACATGTGGATAAAGTAAAGACGTAGCGTTGAGTACCTGATGTTAATCGTGAGGCCAAAATTGCGAGTTTTCTAATACATTGCACAATTATTTTGGATTTTTCTTCAATCAAGAAGGAATCAATGAATATTTATATACTTTATTCTACTGAAGGCACAAAACTGTTCTATATGTATAATAAATAATATTCTTCGTATTAGCATGCCTCAGAATTCCAAAATAATGACCAAACAAAGGTCCAGATCTATCTAGACACCTTGAATTGTTTTAAAAGAACAAGTAGACTAATAAGTGAAAAAGACGCCAATGACACAATAATCAATTCATATGAATAATCATTAAATGTTGAGTTAAAGATAAAAATTCAGAATAAATGATAGCAAGGTTTTCGTAGAAAGATTTTCTTTGTGTATCGCAGGAAATTTACAAACGCGAACATTCTACAAGAATTCAGGTTTTAAACGCACCTCCCCACTTGGGATAATGAAAAATGCAACGTTGTATAATTGTATGTATTCTCATTCACATCAAAGCGTGGCTGAAAACAATTCTTTTTTGGCTTTCGGTGAGGTTCCAGTCAAATCAGAATATGTTTTGGTGGCGACCCTATTTTTACAGTAAAGCCTGTGCCATTCGATAAATCCGCATTGCAGAACATATGTTTATGCTGCTTTTGTGAATTATTTGTTTTTTTATTAATTTTTCGAATTTATGTAATGTTATATTCATGTTTATACTTTTAATCAAGTGAAATATCTTTATTGAATAATATAATATGTTTTATAGGATTAAGTTACCAAATATTTCTCTATTTTTGTGTTACCTATACTGTTTAGTATATTTTCATCCTTATCGCTCAAAAATCTTGAATCCATTTAAAACGCAAACAAGAGAAGAGCTACTAGCATTTGGTATGATAAACAGGGTGTGAAACCAAAGATCCTGCATTTTCCCATTTATTGTATAAAACGCTCTTTCCAGTACAAAATTCGCAGTATATTGCTCAGTATATTGACTTAGTTCGTGATATTCTCTAAGAGCTCTCAGCGTTTTAAAATATTTTCTACATAAGTATGTTCTCGATTCAGGTAAAAATGGACCCTTTCGAAATAGTTTTAAAGGATTGCATCGTACATTAAATATGTGTAAATAAAACTATATGGCGCTTTAAACAGTAGCTTCAGTACATTTCTTAGCGTAGTCTTGATTATTTTTCTTCTAATGAGAGACAAGATGTTGATGATGCATTTTATGTGAACATTCCTTTGTATTTTGTATCTGTAACTCCTTTTTTTTATTATGACAGTGCATTTCACGTATGTCTTCTTCGTCTTGAAAAAGTTTGTTACACTACTCTGCTTCACCAACAATGTTTTAATGTGTAGAATCTACTGGAATTCTTTTCCAATTTCCATCAACGTGAAGTGGAAGATTAATATTGTTAAGTGGAGTCTACATGTTAGTTTCCGTTTATTTGCAATCCAAGAGAATCTTAATATTTTTTCAATAATGTGTAAGTAATGACTAATCAACTAATAAGCTACAATCCTCCACCTCCTAAGGTTAAAGTAAATTTTAAATATATCTACCAACAAAATATTATGCCATCTCAAGAGACCCAGAAGATTTTTCGGCAAATACAAAGACTAATATTACCTGCTAGTTAATTGTACTGAAATGTACTCTCTACTATGTGGTAGATACTTTTAATGGGTCACTATTCTTCCTGTAAAATTATTGATAAGTTGAACTAGTTATTTATATTATTATATCAACAATTGAATATCTAGGATGTATATCAGTACTGATTCGATATAAATTACAACTTCATCAAAAGTGAAATAGATTCGTGCCATTTCTATGTGATATGTAATTGACATTATGTCGATTACGAATATTACTACAAAAAAATATCACTGTTTAAGATGGAATAGTTTATTCAACGTTTTACCTATTTCGAGCCTTCGCTCATCAAGTATGAGTTTGAAACTAAAATACCAAATTAACAATTGTCATATATAGATAGGTACAAAGAAATGGGTTAAGAGAACAGGTAAAATATATATTAGAAATTAACATTGGGTACTTATGCATAATTGAGGATTACTTGAAAATCCCAAACATTGGGGAATAACGTGAATCAGTAAGATCATTAAGTAATATTTGATTATTGTTTGTGTTGTGTTTGGCGTTTAGAATTAGATATAAGTAATATCATTCACATTTTCGTGAAAATAAAATAGATTCCCTGTGGCACAACATAGAGAACAACTAAATTTTTTCATCAATAGACAATTTACCAAACACAAAAAGGTATAAAACTCAATTACCTTGAATCCTTCGAAATATTCGTGGCCAAACACAATACAGACTTCAATCAAATATTACTTAACGATCTGACTGATTTATGTTATTCCCCAATAATTGGGATTATTATATGTATTTTACCTGTTCTGTTAACCCATTTCTCTGTGCCTATACATATCAAAAAATTGCTACTCTTGTATTTTAGTTTTAAAGTCATACTTGTCTGATGATGAACGAAAGCTGGAAATAGCTATAACGTTGAATAAAATTGTCCATTTTATAGAGTGATATTTTTACGTAGTAATATTCGCAATCCTCATTATGCAACTTTATCAATTTATATCAGAAATGTCAAGAAGACTATATTCATTTATCATTTTCTATCAAGGTTAAGCTTGTTATAATGAAGTAGGATCCCGTTGTATGATTAAATCATACAATTTTATTCTTTTGAAAAATAATATAGTTAATTTTTAATCTGTATTATAGTTTATAATCAACAAAGGACTGTTAACAATTTTTCCAACGTTATTATTCAAACTAATTAACAAAATATTCTTCTTATATATGTTACATTAAAAAGCACTGAATGTATCCAGTGAGATAAAGAAGATTTTCAACATCATATTCACGAATATTCAATAAATTTTGTGTTAATAAATATATGAAGATACGTTGGGACCCCAACTGTTTCAAATGTTTTACCTCCACATAAAAAATTGCAAAATTTTCAAAAATTGAAATTATAACAAGATATTTTAGTTTTTGCGAAAATACCTTTTTTCATAATCTTCATAAAGTTCACCAATTGGAGCTTTGAAGTAGATGATTGAGAAATACTTTCAATTATAGAAAATATAAGATTAAAATATCTTCATTTTATAAAGAACCTGCTGAAATAGTTAAATTGTCGATTAATCTAGTTACCTTTGGATAAATGTTAACAAACTTATATCGCGTTCCATCACACTGTGGCTTTTTCAGATAAGTAGTACATTTGAAAGAATGATGTACCCTATCTGTTAAATGGGTAGCATTAGGTTAGATTAGAACTTAATAGGAGGAAAATCCAACCAAGGTTCCTTCTTTCTAGAACTCTCAAGGTTAAGTAATAGTTTCGAATTTTGAACTAATTGACTGTTGAGTAAATTTCCGGATTTTTCTGTTTATTGATTTGCAATGCTTTCTAGATTCAGTTTCAATCTATTATTTTCATTATATAAAATATCAAAATTAATATTGAAGGTATGTGTTTCTTCTAGTAGATGATTTGCATAGTAAGATTAAGATTTTTTAGTCTTACCTATATTAATTTCACTTCCACAAGAGAGTTCATAACACCTTATTTGTTTACTTTATGAATGACCTTAATTTCAGATTATCAATATTAGTTAATATATTTTATCTTCAATTAGTCTCTTAACAATAGGAAAGCTTCTTGATAAAGCCCAATATTATAAAATAAATAGCGTTATATTTCATGTAATTATAATGGTTAGGTTAGTTAGGTTTTCTTGTATGATTGACAGTATGCTGTCAGTATTTTGACGGTAAAACCCACTTTTCATGGGAGTGTCAAGATTTCAAAGCAAAATAGGTCGCATATCCATTTCGACGCTCAAAACGAGCGTCAAAACGCTCCTATGAAAATGCACCTTTAGAACTAAATTCGTAAACATTACTTATTCTTTTCACTTCTCAAAAGAAGCAATCCTATTATGATTTTCCTGCTATTTAGTTAAATACTTGGTTTTACTATGTAACATATAAGTGACATTATTTTAAATGAACTATTCATCTGAAGAAGCAGCCACACTGTGATGGAACGCTGAATAAGTTTATCAACAGTGGAAATTTTAACATCATTATTTTATTCAACTTAAAAAGATACCTTTGGAGTATTTATAGTTATTTCCACGGTTACCTATACATTCCCACTTGGTTTATTAACTAATGAAACTATATGTTCAATATTAATGATGAAATTATCTGAAACAATACAATTTTTGTTTCAAAAGAAATAACTTCGATACCATAATAATGAATTATATGTACTTAATTCAAAGTTCACATTTGTTGTTGAAGTTGAAAATAATAACTAGTTCTGCTTATTTTTTGAATTGATAATGTAGTAAAACATCATCATTGAAGTATATAGGAAAAATAGAAAGTATTTTATGATTGTAGGTTAGATAAAGTGGGGTAAAAATAAATTAAAGTCTTTACTCTCGGGTTTGAATAGTATAGATATTAAAAATATTATGCCTAACTGGAATTGGTAAGGGCGTTTCATTGAAATTCTATCTGTTTTACATTTATACTTCAGTATTGATGAAAAATTCAACTGTGTAAATTTGAATTGTATATTTACAGAACCAAGAATGTAAATTGACAAAAAATTAGTGTAAATACACTTTACCGAATACAAAGGAAATCTTCTGGGTCTTATGGTTAATTCGATAAAAAGACATAAAGTACATAACTCTTTTGATCTTTGTTGATGAACAGTAAGTAGTTAAAAGAATAAATGTTTCGAAATACTAAATCATTTGTAATAATTGTTGAATACATAATGTGTGTTATGTATTTTATGAGATGTGTAAATACGTACAAGTTCGTTGATTAGACGATTTGGAGTATTCATTACATCTGATAGTGAACGATCTACCTGCAGATTTTGAGAAATTAGATAGGATGTTCGTTTCCGAAGAATCATATGAACATCTTCTGAATTGCGCATAGCGAGTATCCAAAATTTTGGAAGGGAATTCTCCCGTCTTTATTAATTTTACATAATTGTAAAAATATAAAATGTGAAGTAAATATTCTCCTTCAAAATGTGGAGTTAGACATGATAGCAAGTTAAGTTTCTCTAGTCAGTTCTTTCGAATTGTATCATTGCATATTATTATACAGTTTTTGTATTTTATTTCAAAGAAATAAAATCAAGGTGTAACTTTTATTTGTTTCAATTATGTTACCTATGAATTCTTCAACATTTGAATTGTGGAGGCCGTTACTTGATGTAGATCCATGATATAAATGAGATAAAAAACACAAGGTTTAACTTTAATCTACACTTTATTTGAAAAAATTCGACGACGTTTCGCTGACACAGCAGCTTTATCAAGAATGACAAACAGAATGAAGAGTATGGTATTATAAACAAATCGTAGAACAAGTTGGATGAATAACAAGAAAAACCCACACCGAGCCATTGTACAGCATGTCCCATTTTGGGGGTGCCACCAGGAGCATCTCTGTTATTATTTAGGATAGAGAGATGGGGTTTTCACGACCCTTGGCTACTTTTTCGAGACAAATTCATAGAGCTAATCAGAATTATTCTAACTTCAGTGGTTTTTGAGTTATTCGCGAATCTTGAAAATTTCCGGATTTCTTTTTTTCTCGATATCTCGGTTCTTATACAAGATAATTGAAATCTGTTTTTACGTTTCAGAAACGGTTTTCTGAGTAGATTCCAGTGACGTACTCGAATTTTTTTTTTTCATTTCTTATGACAGATATGACATAAAGTTGCATTTTTTTAAATATGAACATAGTTTTTTTGGCATATTCCGATTGCCGTTTTTTTTCCTTTTCAAAAATATATAACATGATGACAAAATTTCCACCCAATTTGAAGAAAATAACGGAATAATGATTTAACCCTAATGGCTGGGCGAAGGAACACACGATCAAAACAATGCAAAATCTTCTTGACCGAAATAATGGAGCTAGGCTGCTCCTAAGATTCCATCGTTATTTATGACATCCGCAATTTCCGCTTTTTATTTTATTTTTGAGATTGTCGTTTAGTTTCTAGAGTTCTCTGAGAAATACCTACATGAGAATAATAATAGGCACCTAATAATTCACTCAAATTTACTTCTCATAATGATTTACATATATTGCTCGAACTGATTTCCATCATGTTGTAAACATAAAGTGCATCTTCGGATTATATCTTCTATGTCTGAATGCTCTCTGTGAACACAGAAGTCTTCATCTATGCACGTTCATTAGAAACCATAGAACGACCAATAATTATTATTATTCATTATCTGTGGATATATTGGCTTCGTGTCTATTTGAATTCGTAAAATTAGTGTTCGTTGTTGAATTTGGATTGTTTAGTTAATTTCTGCAATTCACACTATGGAACAAAATAGAAGATACGAAAATTTCGATATGCTGAAGGTCTACTTTCAGTGTCACTGTAACGCAGTCCGTGCATCAGAAGAATATTTGAATAGGTAAGTTCGACAATGGAAATGGAAGTAGTAATTCTAATCAATATTAAATACCTGACTGACACTCTCCAATAGATTTCCTCAAAGAATTCAACCAAACAGGAAGTTCTTCGCCAAAATGGAAGCAATTCTTGAATGCACATAAATATCTCGAAATTTTAAATATTTGTCTGCCACAACTGCAAGATGACATTCCTCTTGCTCAATTCAACACATATTACTTCCAACAAGACGGTGCTCCTTGCCATAATTCGGCCGTGGTGAGGAACTACTTGGATTTAAATTTTGAAAGTAAATGGATCGGTACCAATGGCCCAGTTCAATGGCCACCTAGGTCTCCTGACCTATCCGTTTTAGATTTTTTTCTTTGGGGTTATTTAAAAAATAAGATATATAGGAGGCAATACGCCAATTACGATCAATTGAAGAATGCAACAAATGAAGCATTCGAAGATCTGAGTAGATCCTCGCTACATTTGACTAGGGCCATAGAAGATATAATCCGAAGATGCACTTTATGTTTACAACATGATGGAAATCAGTTCGAGCAATATATGTAAATCATTATGAGAAGTAAATTTGAGTGAATTATTAGGTGCCTATTATTATTCTCATGTAGGTATTTCTCAGAGAACTCTAGAAACTAAACGACAATTTCAAAAATAAAATAAAAAGTGGAAATTGCGGATGTCATAAATAACGATGGAATCTTAGGAGCAGCCTAGCTCCATTATTTCGGTCAAGAAGATTTTGCATTGTTTTGATCGTTTTCATCGAATAACTACAAATGTTCTATGGTTCGTCCGCTCACGTGTGTTCCTTCGCCCAGCCATTAGGGATAAATCATTATTCCGTTATTTTCTTCAAATTGGGCGGAAATTTTGTCATCATGTTATATATTTTGAAAAGGAAAAAAACGGCAATCGGAATATGCCAAAAAAACAATGTTCGTATTTAAAAAATTCAACTTTATGTCATATCTGTCATAATTAATGAAAAAAAACTTCGAGTACGTCACTGGAATCTACTCAAAAACCGTTTTAGAAACGTAAAACAGATTTCAATTATCTTCTATAAGAACCGAGATATCGAGAAAAAAGAAATCCGGAAATTTTCAAGATTCGCGAATAACTCAAAACCACTGAAGTTAGAATAATTCTGATTAGCTCTATGAATTTGTCTCGAAAAAGTAGCCAAGGGTCGTGAAACCCCATCTCTATCTTAAATAATAACAGAGATGCTCCTGGTGGCACCCCCAAAATGGGACATACTGTACAGTTAGTATGAAAGGTAATTAAAAACTAATTAAACAAGTTAAGTAGGGGTGAATAATTCACATCTACCTGCTCATTCAAAAGCTTGTCCGAATGTTTGTATCTATTTATTTCTAATGCTTCTATAATCCGGATATGATAGATCTAATCATTCGTAAAAACTGTATCAGAAAGCAATAAATGAAGTATATCCTATTCATAAAGACTATAAAATATTCAACAGTTTAACATTCTGCGGTTCTGCAAGTACAAATATTAAATCCTTTCTCGTCAAACAAAATCTTAATATAACTTTCAAAACTTCTAATAACTTAGGTAAACATATTAAAAATAATAAATCTCGTGTTGAAAAATCAAGTAAATCAGGAATCTATAAACTCAATTGTGGTTCTTGTGATAAAATTTATATCGGTAGGACCTATAGGAGTTTTGGCATAAGAACATCTAAACATAAACGTAGCTTCGATAAGAATAAATCTGATTCAAATTATTCAAACCACCTAATAAAAGAAAACCATTCATTCAATAAAAACTTTGACATATTACATATAAAATCAAAAAGTTCAAAATTAGATCTCCTAGAAGCATTAGAAATAAATAGATACAAACATTCGGACAAGCTTTTGAATGAACAGGTAGATGTGAATTATTCACCCCTACTTAACTTGTTTAATTAGTTTTTATTACCTTTCATACTAACTGTACAATGGCTCGGTGTGGATTTTCCTGTTATTCATCCAACTTGTTCTACGACTTGTTTATAATACCATACTCTTCATTCTGTTTTTCATTCTTGATAAAGCTGCTGTGTCAGCGAAACGTCGTCGAATTTTTTCAAATAAAGTGTAGATTAAAGTTAAACCTTGTGTTTTTTATCTCATTTATATGAATTTTTCATTTACTACCATGCAAAAATTAAAGTGCTTTAAGAGATTTAGCACATTAAAAGTATATGGAGAAAGGATTGACCGATAGGAGAAGAACTAAGTTGCGAAAATATGAATTTTTCAATCAGAATTTTGCGATTGTTGGTTGTCTCTTAAAAGGCATCATAAAAATGCTAAAAATCATTCAATATCGATTAATTCTAGCTCGTTGTAAGTAAAGAGGTTCATTCAGCAGAATTCAATGCAATTAGAGGCTTCACGATATACAGGGTGTTTCCAAAGCATGTGGCAAATCATACATTCAAAGGTACAAAAGTCCGTTTTTTCAAATTAGACTACCTATTTTGGCACACACCATTTAACTCGTAATAATAATTAGCACTGATCTGTTATAGGTTTCCTTTTTCCTATAATACATCGATTCCGAGTTATTCCCAATTTTATCCCAAAAATTACGATTTTTTGCGCGAAGACCCTGAAATCCCCAGATTATATGACCGGAAATCTTTCAAATAATGCATTTCGATCTCTCAATACGTGACCCATTTGAAATCTTCGTCGATGTAATTCTGCTCAGAATTCCGAGGGAAAAAGTGCGAAATCAATTACCATTGAAGTGGATTGAATCTGACTTCTCGTTTTTCTTCATTTGTAGTAGGTTATTCTCCGAGTTTTGCTGGCAAGAACATTAGGGTGGAGCGAAAATATATGAAATTTAAAAAAAAATATTTTTTTTTCAACGGATAGCGATGAAAAGTTGCCTTGTTATATACAAAACAAACATAGAAAATATCACTTATTTATTACAAGAAATATCACACAATTATCTTAACGTTCTAAGGTGCCCTAGCAGGGATGAAAAACAAACGAAAAACATTTTTTTATGTTTTAATTATTTATTACAAGAAATATCCAGAAACATTAAAAATACAGTGTAAATATTAAATTGATTCTTTGTGTTAAAACTAGGCATACGTTGACGAAATATTAATCTTGCTCTAATAAAACCATCTCGTTTGTTTTCCCCACAAACTGCACGCGATGCTTCTGTCACCAACTTAATGCAGCGCTCCACGGCTTGGGTGTGGCATGGAAAATCTTTAATATCCTGACATGTGCCGAGACCATTTTTTACAATTTCCTTCAAGGTTTCATCAGACAAATTTGAAGTTTGAGGTGGTGAATTTTCGAAGTCCTCGAGTATTCTGTGATCTTGCTTTTATAATTCTTCGATATGCTAGATCTCAGATAACCTCTCTGTCATCGACAAGCATGGCAATGATGATATTTTCTGGATGACCGAAATATCCATTTCGTTGGATTACTTTGTCAATGATAGCCTTCATGTCGGAGTTCAAATAGCGACTAAGATTAATAGTTTGCCAAAGGTGCTTAGCCCCGTCGATGCACGAGGAATTACATTTTATTGTAAACCACATCGGTTCATAAACTTTCATTACGTACGTGGCTAATACCACTAATTTTTCTTCAGGGTCAGTTTTTGTGGCAAACAACATTAGAATTCGATTAGCTGTTGACCATCTAGAATGGTTAAGGAGTCCAGGTTCTGTATTAGCTAAATCAGAAGTTTGTTTGTTATTCCTTTAACGTGCTCTATTTCCGCCTTTCGGCCAATGACACGCCGGGGAATTCTGTAACCTCACTAACCCGGAAATTTTGCCGAACCCCTCTCGTGTCGAGGGAAGGGATCTTTAATGTCCAACACATCTCAGTTAGACAGGACCGACGACTTTACATCTCCTCCGAAAGATGGACACTCAAGCGATTCCCAGAATCCGAAAAATCGCACCGACTTTGTGGGGATTGAACCCAGGTAACTCTGCGCAGGAGACGAGCATCATATCCCATACGCCACCGAGCCGGCCTAAATCAGAAGTAAATATACCAGTACTGATAACGGTCATAATATCGTATAGATACTTTTGGTCGGTACTCAGCTCTGTCCTAGTAATTTCAGCTAATATTGTGGGTATAACGGAGAATGCGACTATCGGCATTGTTTGACAATTTTGTAATTGAGATCCAATGGCACCTGAAAAGCATTTCGGTCCTGTAGTTTTTCCATCTAACTGTAATAACAAATGTCGCAGTGGTAATTCATTAGAATGCAACTGGCAGATAAACCACTGTAATGGTCTGTTTAGCTCTTCTTCCATCAGACGAATAACGCCACCTTTAAAACCTGTATTGACTACTGTTCCATCGCAGCCAATAAGAGCTATTTCACTCAGCTTTACTGACTTAGATTTTAAGTGAGATATTAAAGTGTCTTTAATACCTTTAGCAGTCCCCGACTCACAAGTGACTTGCCCGAAATAGTTGCTTCCTGGTTCTGATAAAATGACAATGATCTTCTATCTGTCGTTTTCTGTAAAATTTCCCTTCTTTCTCAATACGAACCAAAGTCTTATCCTTCCTGCCATCAAAATATAAACCGAGAAGCATTTTATTGCAGTCCGTTTCTTGTAAAGTTAATCTGACCTTAGTTCTTTCAAGGCGCAACTTTGAACGATCAATGACACGACTTGGATCGTTTGGGGAAATAATGCCAACATCTTTTAAGACAGAAGAATCTATAATAGCAGAGGCTCTATCGGATATTCCATTACGATCACAGGCAAGGGCTAATGATGGTAAGTTTAATCTTTTTCTGAGGTGGTGAACCTTTTAGTTTGACCTGTTCTGAGTTTTCATGGTAAGGACTAGAAGATAATACGGGTCAGCTAGCGCATGAACTGCTGCTTTCGATTGAAGAATCATCATCAAAATAGTTTACCTCTCTGTTCCGCGATGAACTTTTTTCTTTTCTTTCTTGTTTCTTCTTCTTTTTCACAGTTGCAATCACACTGATACCGCCTATCATAATTGTTCTGTCTGTTCTTTGGTCAATTAAGACACTTGCTTCCTTCTTGGGCACACGCCTACCTTTTACACAGTTACAATCACATTTAACTTTGCATTTGCAACTGCTGATATCAAACAGTCTGATACAAATGTATTAATCTTTTCTTGGTATTTAACATTTGTTTGACGGCGAAGATATGGTTTCATTAAGCTTCTATATTAGTCGAGGTAGGCACGAATCAGTTGTAAAACTCTTTTTACACTCACAGTAGGCCGCGACGATTTTTGCCATATTTTTATAACTTCGTGAGCCAATCTTTCAGATATTTCATGAATTGTTGGCTCTTTTGTTGTTTTATCAGGCTTCAACACATGTTTTATGAACAGATAATTCTTCATAACATCGTTATAAGTTGGTAATTGCTATGTTGGTAATTTTGCGGTAAACCAGACAGGATAGCTCGTTGTTTTTAGTGTTTTAACTTGAGACATATTTCTGCAAACTATACAAATAATAAGTACTCTAATATTACAGTCAGGAATTAAACTACAAGCATAAAATATGAAAATCACTGCTTACAATATACGTCACAATTCCAGTTAAAGATAAACTAATACAATTTGATGCCTCAAATAAATGAACGGCAAACAGATGAACTGCTGTAAGCTCGCGAAATTACTAAAAGTCACTCCATCGGTGTTTGGTTATGAAGGCGCGGTTAAGGGGTATTTCGCCGAAATACCCTTCCCCCGCGTCTCGCTACCTTAGAGTCTCAACACGCATGTTTCTACCGGTATTAACTGTCGCTCAGGAGTTTTATAAAATGTTTGCGATGTTTTGAAAAATTTTGGCAAACTCATAATTTGTCTAAATTCTTCAGAACTTTATGACGATGGGGGCACCTTGAAACATAGCATGAGCCAACTGATTTTTTTTTGTGCTTAATGTTATGCATCAGCTAAACTTATTTTTCTTTAAGAGCCAAGCGATACTTCACGTCATCTCAGCTGTTGTTTCTATATAAGGCGCAGATTTGACCTGCTTTGGAATATTGTTCCCATGTATGGGGATCTGCGCATAAACATTCGTTGCAGATGTTGAATAGTTTTGTGCAAAAAAAGGCTGTGCGCCTCAGCGACCACCCTGAGAACGGCCCAACTTCATGGTGGAATCCTGATCTACGAAAAACGAAGAAAAGTACTTAGTGAACTACTTTTCTTCTTCTCTTAAAATTCATAAACGAAAAATATTGACTATACAGAGTGCTGTATAGTCAATATTTTTCGTTTATGAATTTTAAGAGACCAATTGTTATCGGCGTTAAAGTTTAACTGTTTTTTGTAAAGATTTCAATTGTGTTTTTCAGTCCTTCAATGGAAATATCCCATTCCTGATTCGCGTTTCTGTTATTGAACACTGCATCTTGGATGCGTGGATCCTAAAATCTTTTGACAGGACTATTTAACGACGTCTATGATACTGGCCAAATTCCCAGAAAATGGCTTATTTCGACTTTCCTGACCATCCCAAAGAAGACGACATCTAGGAAATGTGACGACTACCGACTAATAAGCTTAATGAATCATATAACTAAGCTCTTTCTGAAGGTTATCCACCGACGAATATACAGCAGATGCGAGGAACACTCTGAGACGCAGTTTGGTTTTCGTGAGGGTCTTGGGACCAGAGAGGCCATATTCTCGTTGCAAGTTCTAATCCAGATGCAGAGATATGATCCAGGATGTGCACATTTGTTTCATTGACTTCTCCAAGGCGTTCGATAATGTCAGGCACGACAAACTCATCCAGATATTAAAAACATCTAATATCGACGAAAAGGATATAAGAGTTATCACCAATCTGTACTGGGAACAGCGTGCGACAGTAAAATTGGATAATGTGAACATCTCGGAAGAAATGGAAATATGTCGTGGAGTACGACAGGGATGTGTTCTCTCTCCAACACTGTTCAACCTGTACTCAGAAGCCCTAGAAGGTCTACAAGGTATTAAAGTTAATGGACTACCTATAAACAACATCCGCTACGCATATGATACTGCTATCATAGCCAGTAGCTTAACAGATCTGCAACAACTAGTAGAAAGGGTTAAAGAACACTCAGAACAATACGGTCTGAATCTAAATATATCAAAAACAAAATATATGTTCGTAACCAAAAGAATAGGCATACAGGGATATCTCACTGTCAATGGGGAGAGAGAACAGCAGGTCCACATATTTAGCTATTTGGGAACGACTGTGTATGATTCATGGGACTACAAGGGAGAGGTATTGTGCCGAATTGAGAAGGCCAGAGCGATATTTTTAAGAATGAAAAAGATGTTTATTGCCAGAGACCTAACACTTAATCCTAAGATCAGAATGCTTAGGTGTTATGTTTTCTCTGTTTTGTGTATGGAGTAGAGTCGTGGACTGTCAATGAGACAATTATTAATAAACTGAACGCTTTTGAGTTGTGGTGCTACAGACGTATTCTCAAAGTTTCATGGACGCAACATGTTACTAACGAAGAGATCATAAATAGAATGGGCAAGAAGAGGGAAATTGTTCAAACATTGAAGGAACGGAAGCTTCAATATCTTGGCCACATAATGCGACACGACAAATATCGACTACTACAATTAATCCTTCAGGGAAAACTTGAGGCGAAAAGAGGCCCTGGAAGAAGAACTTGCGCGATTGGTTCGGATTGACTATAACTCAGCTGTTTCGAGCAGCAGTTAACAATGTGAGAATTTCCATGTTAGCCAACAGACCCGCCGTAAGCGGGCGTGCAATGCATTCAGGGGGGCGGCAAATCAGACAATCATCGACTAAAATTCAGACATTGTCACCTCACAATACTAAAAAGATTATCCTTATGAAAATAATATGATGAGCGGCGCCCAAATATTTCTTTTATATCGTAGCATTACATAGCGCCATCTATTGAAATTCATGAGAACAAAGTTAATCCGTATCGTGCTCTATGCGAAATAGGGAAATCCCACAGATATCAGGGGAAATCCCCTTAAAACTATATACTCATTTCTTTGTTTTTATTTATTTAACACAAATGCGAAAGTGATGTGAGTGAACAACAAACTTCAATTATTTGGTTATAGCCCTAATGTGAGATCCGGAAACGGTCCAGGGTACTTAAAATTAATAATATTCTGTATATTTTTGTGCGAAGTGTGACTATAAAAATAATTTAGAAAATTATTTATATTATCCGTCGGCGCAAAAAATCATAATTATGGTGTCTTTGTTTAATTAATCAGCATATGGGCGCATTCATATAAACAGCAGGTATTCATGTAAAATTTAAAGGTTATTTTACTGAAAAACTTAAAGTAAAGATTTATTAAAAAATGTATTAAAATTAATACAGAGTGTAACAAAAGTAACTTAAGTAACGAAAGGGGACATTCCATCTAATCAATACGAACAACTTTTACTATGGGGTCAACTCTGAAGTAGCGAAAAAAATTAGTTATTCCATTACATTTGTGTGCAGTAGGTATGAACATTTTTTTCGCAGTAGTATTGTGATTATTATTGTGATTTAAAGGGTATTTTTTCTATTATACAACTTAAGAGTGAAGATTTATAAAAAAAATATTAAAATTATACCTATACAGGGTGTAACAAAAGTAACTTAAATCTCGAAAGGAGTCATTCTACACATAAATACGAACAACTTTTACTATAGGGTCAACGGTGAAATCGCGAAAAAAATAACTATCTCCATACAAAATGTATAGAAAAGCTGATTTTTTTCGCGATTTCAGTGTTGACCCCTAATAAAGGTTGTTCGCAATAATGGGTGGAATGATCGACCCCCTTTTGGGATTTAAGTTTTTTTTTTGTACAACCGTGAAGGACTATTAAATTTTGTTTTAGATTTATTTTCGCAATTAAACCTTGATATTAAAAACTTACGTGGCCAAGGTTATGACAATGGTTCTAATATGCGTGGAAAACACAATGGATTAAAAAAAAATATTGGAAATGAATAATCGTGCATTTTACGTTCCATGCTCGGCGCATAGTCTCAATTTGGTCGTTAACGATGCGGCAAATATAACGCACGACACGGTCAACTTTTCAACATAATTCAAGAAATTTACGTTTTCTTTTCGTCTTCTACCAAAAGGTGGTCCATAATTTGCAAGCATTTACCTGATTTAAAACTAAAGGCATTAAGTGCCACGCGATGGTCTAGCAGAATCGATGCAGTCAAACCTTTACGGTATCACCTCGAAAAAATATTTGACGCTTTACTTGAAATATCAGATAACAATTCGTCGGAATGGGATTGTACAACAACTCACAAAGCACATTCGCTTGCTTTGAATATTCAAAATTATAGATTTATTTGCTTAGTTGTAATTTGGTTTGATATTTGAAACGAAATTAATGCTATTAGCAAAATGATGCAAAACCCCACAATAAATACTCAAATCTGCATAAATTTGTTAAATAAATTGATTCATAAATTCACCGAATATCGCACAGATGAGCATTTCGAAAGGGTGTTAGAAGAAGCTACCACTGTGACTCGGGAACTTAATGTAGATGCAGATTTTCCGCCTATAGATACCGTTCGTCCACGAAGAAAACCAACTCAATTTCAGTATGAACAGAGTGATGAAGTCTTACTAGACCCTAAAACAAAATACAAGGTAATGTTTTTTTTAGGATCCTGGACCAAACCTTAACTTCTTTAAAACGTAGATTCGATGAGTTGGAAACTTTTACCGACGTTTTTGGCTTTTTCACCAATAATAACTTGTTTAGTTATTCCAAAGATGATTTAATGAAACATTGTAAAGATTTGAATGTGAAGCTAAAAGACAGTTCAAGTAGTGACGCAGATATTGACGGTATAGATATGTTTAATGAAATCAATGCTTTAAAGTTGCATTTAACTGAAAACCAGTCTAATGATCCACAAACCCTATTGCAATACATTTTTGCTAATGAATTAATGTCAACATTTCCGAATACAGCAATAGCGCTAAGGATACTACTTACATTGCCGGTTTCAGTTGCATCTGGTGAAAGGTCATTTTCAAAGTTATAAATAATAAAAAACTATTTGAGATCAACTATGCACCAGCAAAGACTAAGTAATTTAGCAATAATTTCAATTGAACATGAGATTCTAAATAGACTAGACACCAAAAAAATTATAGCTGATTTTGCCAACATGAAGGCAAGAAAGGTGCAGTTTCTGTGAAATAAAGAAGATTCATGAAACTCATATTTTGTAACCTCATTCCAAAATTTGAGGTGAATAACTAAAAAACTGTAGGAGCAATAGAAAAAACTAACCCTGTAGTTCATCAGAAACTTAAGTCATAAAATTAACCAAAGAATCACGTAATTCTGTTAGTACATGAGATTAAGGAACACTGTATAATTTCATATTGAGAAAGGATTGAATATAATGCAATTCTGAGTTAAATTAAATTTATTTTTATACTTTCTTAACTTATTCATATATACACTTTAGTTGATCTGTCACAGAATACGCGATTCTGTACTAGACACATCTGAAAAAATTCTTACGCCTTCGGTTTCTTTGGCAATGAACCAAAAGCTGAGATCACAGTACTCTTTGTACCTGTGGCATTAGTAGTAAGCGTAGGAGGTTGTACCAAACCGGCTGGTTTGATATTCTGGGGACCATTACCACCAGGTTGATCCCATTTACTTTTTCTTTTCTTTGAATCATCTTCAGATTTCTTTACCGACGTGAAATCTTTGTTCTTACGCTCTTTCTCTCTCTTTTCAATTTCTGCCTTCTGTACTTTAGCCAATTCTTCGTAATATGATTCTTTACTCCATTTTAAAGGATCGTAAATAGATGCTGGATAATTTGTTCCTGAAAGAGATGGGCAAAAATACTGAAAACTGTTTAAGTAGAATTTCACAAAGAAAAATGGGTAATCCTTTCTTGTACAACTTGTGCGCACCCAAAACGAGTTAATCAGTTGTTTGCAGAACGCATTTGAATTTTATAGTGTTTAGCCCGGACAAATTAGCTTCAAAAATAGGGGTATGGTTACATTAATTCACACAAAGCTGAAATTGGCGTGAATGTTGAGAACATATATATAAACTCCATATAAAAACGGTCCCTACACTTTTTTCCTAAGAATCACCAAAAACTGCATGCTGGACTTAAATTGGTTGAAATCTCAGCATACATTGCTGCTGGAATATTTAATGAAGGTTTCAGTTAAGTATTAACTATAATGAACCTTCTGAATTTACTATTGGCACTTATGCTGAAGTATTTTCTCATAATACAGACGAGGCGCGGATAACCCGACAGGAGCGTAAGAGTCTTTTAGAAACAAAAGATGCTCGTACAGCTCGCAAGCAAGAACAACTTGATGAAAATCAGTTTTTTGAAGAGGAGGAAGGTTTATCGTATGATCCTGGGATCGCAGAATAATCGGTAAGTAACTAAAACTGATATTTTTCCTGTACTCAAACTTTAAGCGCGATTATCTCGAAACTGTATTTTTAAAAACTGTTCGTGTTGTAACTCAAAAAATTATTGAGCGATTTGTCTGAAATTTTGTGTTGCCTTTCTCTACATTAATATGGAAAGGATAAACCTAAAATTTCAGATATTTCGCGTTAATGAAATACTTTTTTGGGGTCAAAAATGTCAACAAAAAAAACAGCCCTAAAAAATCTAACCTAAATTCTGACTTTTTTCAAAAGCTTATTTTATACTTTTTTTTTATTTTATAGGTTTAACCTTTCCGTTAATATGTCCTAAAAAGAAAACACTTTGGTTTTTTCATTTCAGATCAATGGTTGATGAGCTACAAACGGAGCAGTTTGAGACCTCGCATCGGAGGTAGCTCACGAAAAGTTCTGCTGAGCCGCCATTTTGTAAGAAAAAAAATGTTTTGTATATTTCAAAAATTCAATAAAGTTGTGTTTAAGTTTAAAAGCTATAAAATTATTTTATCACCTTAAAAAATCTCGTTGAAAAATGACCGATTTTGAGGCTTCTTTATGGACTTCCCCCTTAATGCAAAAATAATTACTTAGAAACACAAAACGAAACGTATTAGCAAACGGCACAGTAGAAAATGATCTTGAATACGTATAACCCAGAATACTTCACTGCAGGGGTGCTCAAACGGTCTATCACGAGTACTTTTTGAGTAGATCTCGAGTAGAAAAAAATTTTTAATGAGTAGGTAACTAAACTACAAAAATGTATTACTTAATAAAATAACACTCTGTTAGCGGCAAAAGGCGGCTTTGTCAAGGGAACGCGCGGTACTGGTCAAATAAAAGCCGCGTTTGACGGGAACATTCGAGACTTTCGTTCACGGCGTTATAAATGTTGCAGGAATTGGAGTCATTCTGAATTCTAACTTGAAGGCAATAACACGTCGATACAAAGTTTATTATTAGATAATACAAAATGAGTGCAGCGAAGAAATCTAAAACGTATCATTTCAAGAACGATTGGGAGGAAGAGTTTTTTTTGTATGGTGAAGGATAAATGCATTTGTCTTATTGGTCGTGCGTCAATGCAATACCTAAGCGAAGTGAATTAAGAAAACGAAAAGTACGTGATTTAATATCTTGTTTGAAAAAAACAAACCATGTTCACAAGACCAGCCAAACAATCTAAAGCTGCTACGATCGCGTCATTTAAAATATCTCATATATTGACGAAACACAAGAAACCATTGGAAGATGGATCGGTTATGAATAAAGCATTTATTGAAGCGGGTGAGACTTCATTTGGAGATTTTAAAAATAAAATAGAAATCATGTCTTCTATTAGAGAACTTCAGTTATCTCGTCCGACTGTCACAAGGCGTATAGAAGTCATGAGTCAGGACATGGCAGATAAACTAAAACATGATATGAAATGTACATACTTTTCTTTACAGTTCGACGAATCCACCGATATGACAGACACTGCCCAGCTGTGTATTTTTATTCGGATGGTATTCAATGACATGCTGGCTAAAGAAGAATTTTTGACAATCATTCCTCTGAAGGGGAAGACCCGTGACGAAGATATATTTGACGTTTTCTTCAATTTTGTAAAAAACTACAAGCTATCAATATACAAATTAGTGTGTATTAGAACCGATGGAGCACCAGCAATGACTGGAAACAAAAACGGTTTTGTGGCATTGTGTCGAGATAATGACGAATTCCCTTCATTTTTTTCATTCCATTGCATTATACGTCGACAAGTTTTGTGTTCGAAATGTTTAAACACGGAGGATATTATGGGCATTGCAACAAAAATTGTGAATTCCATCCGTCCACGTAACTTGCAACGGCGGCTCTTTAAGTTGCAGTTGGAAGATAGGGAATCAGCTGAACACACTGATTTCGTTTTTCATACGGACGTCAGGTGGTTGAGTCGCGAAAAATTCCTAGAAAGGTTTCAAGAATTATTGCCCAAAATAACAGCTTTTCAAGAATAAAAAGGTGATGATACTCTGATGTTGAAAAACGAAAAATGGCTGACTGATTTGGCATTTTTGACTGACATCACAATGCACTTTTAAACACCATTAACTTGGAGCTTCAAGATAAAGGAAAACTATTATTGCGATGATTAGCGCAGTAAACGCATTCAAAAGTAAATTGCAACCTATGATAGATCAGCTGAAAAGAAAGGATCTGAAACATTTTCCGTCTTTGAAAGCAAGGATTCCTCAGTTGAATTATGATACGTATGAGGCTGAATTATCAAATATTTTGGGACAATTCAAAATGCTGTTTTATGATTGCAGTAAATTGACAAATATAGCATCATTTATGAGTTATCCATTTTCATGTAAAAACATTGAGGAATTAGCTAGTGAAATAGCAAATCAGTTTAATATGAACTCATGTTCTGTGTAAAATGAGTTGGTGCATATTATATCAGATATACACCTCAAAGCTACAGCATCTGATACAAATTTCTGGTGTTTTATATCTGAGGATAAATATCCGAATCTAAGGCAAATCGCCCTTCAACTGACGGCAATGTTTGGGTCAACTTACTTGTGTGAGTCTGCATTTTCTGAAATGAAGATAATTAAGTCAAAATATCGCAATCAACTAACTGACGATCATATATCATCGTGCTTGCGATTAGTACTCAGTCGTTAGGTACCATTTTATGAAAAGTATGCCGAGGACATGCAGTGCCACGCTTCAACATCCAAAGTCACTCCTTAGTTGAGTTTAACACCATATGTAACTCTTTTGTTTTGTAACAACCAATAAACTCCTAATTTTGAATAACTATGAGTTTTTTCATTGATATTATAGAGAAGAACCTAACTAAAAGTAACCCAAACCTTGACTAGATAGATAGATAGATAGATAGATATTATCTTTGAGTGAGGGCTGCCTAGCAGCCTGGCCACTGCGACCCAGTGGTCTATTGTGGCACACTCTGTCCTAAATTTCATCCACGAGCTCCATCCTTCTCGTAAAGGATACGAGTTTCGTGGGTGAGAGCTTAATAAGCTCAGCCAGCTTCAGTTTGCAAGATCCAAGTTCTTCCATCAAGACCCTGTCCTCTGCTGGGCACTCGCACATAACATGTTCCATTGATTCTGTATCTTCTTCACATAGCCTACATGAAGGATCCTCAACTAATCCTAATTTATTAAGGTGTTTACTGAGGCGACAGTGCCCCGTTAATATGGCAGTTAAAACTCTCAGTTCCAACCTAGAGAGTTTAAGCCAGGCCTTGGCTTTTGTAGTGGAAGGTCCTTTGATGGCACGTCAAGCGTGTCTGAGACCTGGGAGGCTCATCCAATAGTCACGTACCCTCAAGCCCAGTCATCGGTTGTTTTCCATCCTTGCAGTTCCCAGGGGAATTCCGAGCTTAGGCTCCGGTCCTATGAACTCCAGGTTAGTTCCTCGAGCGGCCAATGAGTCCGCCTTTTCATTCCCTCAATGCCTGAGTGACCAGGAACCCATATTAGACATTCCTGCACCATAAGTGAAGTACAGGTATCGGATGCCAATGCTTCCAGTGCAGCTTGGCTATCGGTGAGGATTTTAATTGACCTATTTGTTAATCCTCCCGCAAGCAAGAGGTTAGCACAGTGGTCAATGGCGAATATTTCTGCTTGAAAGACAGTCGCATGCCCACCAAGACAGATCGTCTGTTCTTTGCGGCACCTCGACCGTAGACACCAGCTCCAACACCTTTCGCAGTCTTTGAGCCATCCGTATACCAACAGGGACCCTCAAGTAGACGGTCCTTGGAGCTGATCCATTCCTGTCTATCGGGAATGATGATCTGGAATGGCCTCTCCATGTTGGTTTTAGGTGTTGCTATGTCCGACCTCATACTCAGCAATTCATTGTCCTCAATTTCAGACTGTGGGGCGCCAGGGATAAAGCCGAAGTTACCCGCTTCATTACGGGAAAGATGATGGAATCTGTAGAAAGCCATTCTAGCCACTCCTTTATCACAAGATGAAGAGGGGCAAGACCTAATATCAGTTCCATGGCCGCAGTGGGTGTAGAGCGAAAGGCTCCTGTAATCATCATGCAGGCTGTTCTCTGTAATTTAGAGAGCTTGAGTTGGCATTGCTTCTTAACACTGCACTCCCACCAAGCAATGCAGGGGTACATAATACGTGGTCTAACCACCATCACATATAGCCACTGGAGTTGCTTTGGGGCAAGACCCCACTTTTTTCCACAGGTCCTTTGACATGCCCATAGGGAATGTCTAGCCTTGTGTATTGTGTTTTCCAGGTGCGAATTCCACGTGAGTTTACTATCCAGGGTCATCCCTAGATATTTCGCTTCTTCCATAACCGGAATAAACATCCCACCCAGGGTCGAGGGGGAAACAAATATCCTCCTCTTCCTGGTAAACGGTACCATTAGGGTTTTGTAGGGGTTTATGCTAAGTTTCTCTCCTTCACACCACCCCTGAATTGCAGACATAGCCTCCTGTAGTCTGTCGGAAACAGCGCTATCATCTCCGACAGCCAGAATGACTATATCATCAGCGTATGCTTGTACATAAACATCCAGTGCGCCAATTATTGCCAGAAGGTCATCAACTAGCAGAGACCACAGCAGAGGGGATAGTACTCCTCCCTGTGGGCAGTCAATGCCAGCCACAAAAGTGACTACTTCTCCTTTCAGTGAAGTGTTGATCACTCTTGGATTTAGCATGTCTCTAATCCATTCCACAATAATATTTGGTACTCCTCTGGCTCTCACAGCCCCACACAGTGAGTCAGTGGGGGCCGCATTAAACGCACCATCAATATCCATGAAGGCTGCAGCTGGAGTCTCCTTGCGGTCCAGAGACAAACCTTGACTAAAAAAATGTATATTGTGAGGAAAGCTAATATCTATATATGCTACTGTACACCATAATTAGGTAGGTAGGTAGGGTGTATCGTGTATGTACAACAACCCTGCATCACACATACTTGCAGCCTCTCAGAGTTGATAGTAAGTAGTCTACAAAGATTGAGGTAGATCGCCAGCAGTTCAAGTTTGAGCACCCCTGCTTTACTGTTTTCTGGGTTGCCGATGTTTATATTCAGAATAATCTTGAAACATTAATAAAAATCACCAATTTTGAGAAGAAAAATTCTATTCCCCACATTCATCAAAAAAATTGAAAAGGATGATTTTGTACGTCCCACCGTATATTCGATAAACTATTAATGAGATCAAATAAAATACTTTGAAATTGTCTCCTTTCTCTATATTTAGTTAATAATTTATCCCGTAAACTTTGTTTTTTATGGTATCAACAATATCACATAAGACGTTTATTATTTGTTGACTAGAAACTGGAAAAGAAAAAAGGTCCACTAGAGACAAGAGCGTTCAATATTGCATTCGCATACTGACGAACCAGTGATCGACTCGTTTTGGGTGCTCCGAAGTCGTCATTATACAAGACAGGATTACCGAAAATTGAATAAGAAAAAAGCCCAAAAAACTATAAAAAATAATATGCACAAGAATTCTGAAGCTATTTTTTCCTATAATTATTTCATAATAATAAGGTTTCTTGAAAAAGTATAAAGTCATACCTAATTCATTTATAGCACAAAATTGCAGCAATTTCTCGTATATACTAGGATTCCTAAAATCTTTCCGTTTTTCAATAAAAGCATTCATATCCAACTGCTCGTTCTTCATTTTCTCATAGTACTTGGCTATTTTATCCTGCAAATCTACTGAGCAATGACCTGGAGGTTCTGGCGGTATAATTACTCCATCTTCTTCCATAACAACATCTTCCTGAGTTTGAACTTCATCGGGTATAAGTATCACTTCATGCTGAGAAATGTTTTCATCAGGTTCATTATCATCGTCTGAGGCTACTGTGTCATCATGGTAAGATACAAGTTTTGCAACTTTGGATGTTACCCTTATAGGTGCTGTTATTGGACTAGTTGGTGCCGATGAGGTTGTCGATTTGTTATCGAAAGTAGGAGAGGTTGTATTTTCTGTTGTGCTATTATTTAGCTCATTTTCCTCTTCATATGAATCTTCTTCACCTTCAGAGTCTGTATAAGTAGCAGTTAGAGATGCTAAAGCAGTCGAATTCGACATTACTGAGAAATAACGAGTGGAATACACAAAAAGTTAAACGAACTGTGTAACACAGTTTTTCGTTAATAAACACAACACTACTGAACTTATGATCTGCAAGATGAGAAGTTCGAAAACATAATTACAGAGAATTCTGAGACTTCCGTTTATAGATTTACCAAAAATTATGTATTGGAAATACCAGTCTTAGGAATTCATTGACAAGTATCGATACATGAAATTGTAAGGTTAGGACATAATACTTATATTTTCTATGGTTGGAAAATTTCTTTTTTTTTTTACGTGAAACTAATTAAAATTGCAAAAGTATTATAGATAAATTCGTCGATGATACGAGTATATTTTCGAATGAAAATTCAGACAGAGTACCAGGATACAGGATGCATAACAAGTCGTCTAGTCGTATCCCCGTTTGGCACTTTCGTATAGTAGCAGTGGCGTCTCCTCAAGAAGGTAGTTACGTTCGAAATTACCTATGTTGAAGAATGAAATTCATATTTATAGAGTAGGCATTGTCAGTAATTGGATCTTGCACTAAGCAGAAACTTACAAATAAATGAAAGATGAATAAATATTTATTGAAAAAAATTTACCAATGGAAATAACTCAACCTGAACACTGAACTTGAACCGTAGCAATCATTGGAAGTATTTATATTCCTTTCTAAGAACAATATCCAGAATAATAACAAATTCAAAAGATACAGATCCTAGACATCTTTTGGAATATTAACAAGTCATGATTTTGAAAATAAGATAGATATCAAATATCATGTATACCGTGAAGCTTCTAAATGCATTGAATTTGCTGAATGAGCCCTTTTTTCTTTCAACGAGCTAAAAATGATCGATATTGAATGTTCTCTAGTATTTTTATGATGCCTTCTATTAGGCAGCCAAAAATCGCAACATTCCGATTGAAAAATTCATATCTTCCTTTCGGTTGATTTCAGGTGGCAATGATATGAGAAAGAATTATTCAGAACTCAATTTTCTACAATAAAAAATATAGAAACATACATTATGCCATTCGACATAACAAAGATGTTCTTAAATTCCGGTGTAACAGGAAGTGCCACAGCATTGAAAATATTTTCGGAACTTAGTTCGAATAACAATCAAGACAACAAAAAAAATTCTCTAATCAGTCATTTTCCTTATAATTCACCGTCTTCTCTTCTATAGAATCTTGTATCATAGAACTCAATTTACTCATGAAGGTATTGGTAGCAGTCTGAACTTTGTCGCAGCCGATTCCATCATTTCACTTCTCCTCACTCATAAACCTATCCAATTGTACGTGTTTAACTTTCTTAATGATCTTAGTGATGACTCTAGAAGACTGTCTGGTCACCTTTCCATTTGGAGCATTCGAATGAGATTGAGGGGTCCAGAACAAACTTCTTCTTTAATTATCGTATAAAATGTCTATCCCTAGGATACAGTTTTCTGCTACATTTGTTAGGGCTGAAGTGAACATAAGAAAGCTATCCGAAAGAAGAATTGCGCTTGATCTTCTCTTTCTCTGTAGATGTCTTGATGGTGAGGTGGATTGTCCCGATTTGTTGTATCATATTGGTTCCATGTTCCTGGAAGGATTACTAAGGGTGGGCCTCTCTTCAGTGAACCTCTTCATCGGACAAGTTATACCAACTCACCCGTTTCCCGTTTGCTACGATTAGGTAATAAGTACCTTAATGCAGACTGGTGTTTCAGCCTTTCGCCTGCTGAATTGAATATATATATATATATATATATATATATATATATATATATATATATATATATATATATATATATATAATATTATTATTCTCGACCGTGTTATGATGTATGAATGAAATAAGTTATCAGGTGTTTCGGCCAGTGACTTTGAAAAAAGAAATCCTTTTTCTAAGTTTCTCAATATTTCGTCATTTATTTTTTGACTTTATCAGGAGAAACTTTTGAAGGGAAGTTTGAAAAAACTATCTAATATTATTTTGAACAATGGAAGTGCCTGGGATCACTTCCTAAAAAAAGCCATTTACGGCACGCCTTTATTTGACGGACCTACTGATGACTCACCATTGATAGATGTTAAATACAAGAAAGTACCAATGGTGGGTAATATTACTGATATGATTTTGAAATTACTGAGAGTATACCCGGAAATAAAAGTAACAATATACAACTCAAAGAAATGTTCTAGTTTATATCTTCCAATTAAAGACAAAACACCTGTAGAATTTAAGTATAATGTAGTGTATAAGTTACCATGTCTAGGTTGTAATGGATGTTACATCGGTCAAACACAACAGTGGGTAAAACAGCGAATAACTCAACATAAAAGTGATTGTCGTGTTAACAAACGTTCTTGTGCTTTAGTTGATCATCACCAAAAATTTGGTCACTAATTTGATTTTAAAAATTTGAAAGTCTTAGAACAAGAAAATCACACAAAAAGTAGATTCTTCTTGGAAATGTCAAATATAAAAGGAACTAAACTGCAGTAAATTATAAGACCGATACAGAAAAATTAAGTAACATATACTGCAATATTCTTGATAAGCACTAATTAATTCTATTCGTATCATATACTGTATATGTTTTCGTGTTCGTTCCAAGCATAGTTTCACTTATTTATTAATGTTTGTATGTTCATAATTTGGTGGAGTTGACAACTCCTGCAGTAGCATTTTAATTATTAAACGTGAGACATGTGTATATCCTCTTGCATCGATATAAATCTGATGTTTTGTTGTTGTAGTTGTGACAGACTGAATCCAGTTCTTGTAAGTTTTTAAATTCAATGCTGAAACAGTGTACTCTTTTGTAGTTTCTCCTGATGAAGTCAAAAAATAAATGACGAAATATTGAAAAATTTAGAAAAAGGATTTCTGTTTTCAAAGTCACTACACCTGATAACTTATTTGATTCATATATATATATATATATATATATATATATATATATATATATATATATATATATATATATATATATATATATATATATATATATATATATATATATATATATATATATATATATATATATATATATATATATATATATATATATATATATATATATATATATATATATATACATCTGTTCATGCAATCAAACTGATTTCATGAAAAATATAAATCAACACCTAGTAATTAATACCATTGCCAGGCAATGATTATAATCAAAACATATCCTGGAATAATTATATATTAGGATAACGTAAAATGTTATATATATCAATCTACCAGAATATATACATACTATAGCATCATCAGACAATATATCATTAATAGTTTTTGTGTAGTGGTGAACGATCGAATAGAATACTGCTCTGAATATAAATATACAAATTTTCAGTTAATTATATTACATTTATATAAACAAATAAATATGAAATATATATATATATATATATATATATATATATATATATATATATATATATATATATATATATATATATATATATATAATTTTCTATCTAATTTAATTTAAAATCTAACCAGTTATAGTAAAAATTTCATTAAGAAATATTTGCATCAACCTCTATAGACTAATTCTTCATTGTTAAGAACCCTTTTATTTACACATTTACACTAATCTAAAATAATAACGGTGCCACTGGTATGTTTGCCACCAATACAATGTCCGCCAATACTAATACTGAATAAGAGAGATCTGCGCAGCCTACAGAACAAGAGAAATATTTCTCTTTATCATCCTTTTCTATGATTTTTCTATGTTCCAATTTAGGAACAATCTCTGTAGTGTTATTTTTTCATCTTTAATCTTAATCTTAATCTATTTTCAAGTTGGATTAGTGATTCTAACTTTCTCATACAAAACATTGATATATTATCAAGAAAAGTACAGAGTTTTGAAAATCCTTTATCTATATCTGAAAGTATCAGACCTATATTAAAACAAGGTATCAAATATATAAGTGGCATTAGAATGGAGGAATCTCCTCCTTTTAAGCCCCCAAGGGGCGTTAAACCTATAAAAGAAACGAGAGTCTTAATGTCTGTTATTCGAAGCCTCACAGCTAGTGAAACTGATGAACAAAGAGATAGAGAAAAGGCGAATTTGGAAACTCAGTACAGATTATGTGACCAGAAATTAGATGAATTAGTTTCAAAACATGAAGAAGATCTCACATTAGTAATGCAAATGTTTGGAAATATTTCTCAGTGTGTGAATGAAAATCGCAATAGAATTCGAAGAATCAAGGAAAACTTGCAGGAATGTCGGAAAGTTTTGGGATATAGAAAGGAGAGGATAAGGAATTTGTGGAGAGATAGGTTGGAGTATAAGTACATTTTGGAAATGATTGCTGAAAGTAATGCTAAAGAGAAAGGAACATGAATATGTTTGTAGTGATTTGTGGTTTACTATTTAATATTATTAGTTAGTATTGTATATATATATATTTCTAATAGATAAATGGGAAAATGATAGTTATATTTGAAGCATTATTTCCAGCAAACAGTCTTTTAATCTGATGAAATTCTTCCATGCGTTGATAATATGGACCATTTGCAGCAATTCGAGCCATATTTACTACTTTAAAAAAATTCCCCATCTCTGACTTATTTTTGTTTCAAAGTTCATGCTAATTTGAAGGAATCACAGGAGTTGCTAATCATATTAGGAAATTTGAGCACTCATGTTGTCACAACTGAATTGTCAAAAAGAATGAATATCTATTTGAAATCAAACTGCTGGATATGAAAATTAGGTTCGATTCACTCATTATTCAAATGAAAATTTCCATGGATTCAACATTATTAGTGATATTATTTTCTTGTGTAATGCTCTCTTATTTATCTTTGTTGCCAACTTTGAAGCACTGCATTTAAAATTACGTGAATGATTCAAAGTAATTAATTTTAATTATGTCATTGAGATATAATGATTAATCCAAAACTATTTGAAAAATTCTTGATTTCAAGTTGGTAGAAAAGTTTTTATGAGGAAACCTTGAAAGATAATAACTCAGAAACAGTTAATTATTTGATTGCTGTAAACTCAATTTGTGGCAAACAGTCCATATTATTACTCCTTGGAAGATTATCCACTACTTACCAATCACCCTGTAGTGAACTGTTCACATTAGTGATGACTCTTTCTTTATGAAAATTCATTTCAGTCAGGATATGGAGACAAAAATGTTTACTTCGTTGCAATGTGCACGTGGATTTATTCAATTCTTGAGTGTGAATACTGAAATTGTCTTTCGACAGCTAATAAATGATTAAATTATGATTTAGGATACTTATTTGAAGTTGGAATCTAAGAAACTATTTTAAGAGAAGTTTAATTTAAAAATGTCTAGTTTTAAACGAAATGTATCTTGCTAAAGCTATAATTGAAAAACGGATCATTTGAAATGAATCTGACATCTTTGGTTTAGGCGATAAGTCAGTTGAATATAGATACAGAAATCTGCCATATTATCTTTATGAATACCTAAAAAGTTCTACTTCCAGGTAATCTGCTTCTCTCTCGAAATTATTGCGAAAACTCTGCTTGGTAATGCGATTTCAATTTTATGAGTTTTAATAAAACGAAGGTGGCTTTTGTGTAAATTCACTCGTAGCGCCACCTAACACGGGAAGAACGATCAATCAGCTGTGATCATCAGGTCATCCACCGCGCACGTCTACTGCGTCAAACCTGAAACAAGGGAGAATTACGGATTTTCATCTTTATGGCAGAAGTAGAAGGGAGTTTTGGAAATGGCTGCCGTGAATTGTGATCGGAGTGCAATGGATTCGCCATCCGAAAAGCAAAATGGTATGGTGGATCGCTTGAAAAGACTTTATCCATCTGTGAAAGAAGACAAGACACCTCTACCGAGGTCCTGGAGCACAAAAGAAAAATTCACGTACATTGGATTGTCCCAAAATAATTTACGTGTTCACTACAAAGGTATGTTTCTCAAGGCTGATTAATTTTTACTCGTTAGTTTTCTTTTGCGTTTCTATTTAACGTACGATTTCTGAAAGTTACGTTTGTGAATTATTATTCGATTGTCATGTCGGAGCTGCTGTGTCATCGACATTGTTTTCAAAGGGTTAGATTAGTGTTGCAAACAAAGAGATCAGCTGATTCTGACATGGGGGTAAAGGGGCTCATTTTGCAAAGATCGTGTCGGATTAATAGAAGTGCGTGCGTCTGTACATTCGTTAGGGATATTTATCTGCGCATTTCCTCTGTTCTCTATTTGCTACCATTCAAAGTTTATGGAATTGATAAAATTGTGAACTTTCTGGAAATATGTTGTTTTTAAATTCGTTTCTAGTTTTTAACTTGACACGGAAATTGCATTGTAACTATTAGCTGTCATCTGGTTTATTTAGTGATTGACTTGAATGATAGTCAATCGAAAAATAATTATAGTTTAATGCTTGAAACGTGTATTGATTGTTTCCTGTTCTATGTAAATTGAACAGATGCAACTTTCTTCTTGCGAAAGAAATAATACTTACAATTCTATTTTTTTATCAGGAAAAATAAACTTGGAATAAACATTCTACAGTGGAAATTGCAGTTTAAATATCATTTATTTTATTCAACGTTGAGGTTGTCAAATTATTCATTTTTATCGAAACTTCGTTTCATGTTTTCCTTACCGTTCAATTAGTACGATTTTAACAAACTCGATTTCTTCATTTCATTCAAATCGTTTACCATTTTAAGACTTTCCAACAGATAATAGTCGCTCGGGGCTAAATCTGGAGAATACGGCGGTTGCGGAAGCAATTCGTATCTTAATTCATACAACCTCAAAAAAAAATTTAAATGTTGTTTTGTCGACTGTTAGAAAGAAGAAGCAAAAAGGAGGTTTAACAAAAGCGAGAGAGGAAATTAAACTTATCGATTAAAAACGTCGGAAGATTCGAGTTGAAAGTGATAAATGTATTATGTACTCAAACGTTCTCAGAAATCTCGAGCATTTCGCTTACTGTGTTGTCATTTTGATAACGTAGCACTTTGAACAACAACTAAGGTGAATTTTTAATTCAAACTTTGCAGAAGGCTTTAGGTGTTCCCGATTATGATCCAGAAAAAGTTTATAAATCTTACAAATCTCGTGGCTAGTTACCTTGAAGCCAGAAAACAGAGACTTGTGGTGAATATAGACGGTATTGAGAACCAACTTCTAATGGGGGTACCTCAAGGTAGCATTTTGGGCCCCTCCTGTTCGTGATATATATATATATAAACACCTCAAAAAAAAGTCTAGGAACACTTTCAGTTTTTGTTAGGATGTATGTTATAATGAATATTGAATATAATAGACTATGAGAGTTTCAGTGAGGTAAAATGGAACAGATCCAAGCTGATCAGTGGCAGTCATCATCAAGTACCATCCTCATCTCGAAATTCAACCCCTGGAGCAGGGCGACAACCCTTGAAAATTTGGAAGAGGGTAGATGGGTCGAGTGATAACTCGAAAGAAAGGTATTATCTTCGTCTGCATTCCTGTGAAAGAATTTTCATTTTGATTGAAAACTGTAGAAGATACAAAGTGAGCCACTGACAAATAGAAGACTATCGCCCCAAGACTGTTGGAGTATTAGTGCGAAAACTGGAATAGATTAATTTATATCAAAGATGACAGCCTTTGATCTGGAATGAATTTGTTGCACCATTTTTCAGTAGCTCATATGAATAACTCAGGACGATAGATAGGGTCTCCAGGGGTTGAATTTCGAGATGAGGATGGTACTTGATGATGACTGCCATTGATCAGCATGGATCTGTTCCATTTTACCTCACTGAAACTTGAATAGTCTCAGGGAAATAGTCTTCCCTATCTTTCAGTTGCTCACCCTGTATCTTTTACAGTTTTCAATTAAAAATGGAAATTCGTTCAAGGCGATGTAGACAAAGATACCACCTTTCTTTTGAGTCATCACTCGACCCATCTTCCCTATTCAAAATGTTCGAGGATTGCAACCCCCGCTTAGGGGGTTGATATTTCAGGCAAGTTTTATACCCCAAAAGATGTCCCCCTTGAAACAAAAATTGACCTGTTTTTGCGTTTTGATCAGAAATGAATATCTTGGTAGATATAGCCTCTGTTTAGTTTTCGTTGAAGTACCCTGTATGTCTGTGAAACACAATTCTTTGAATATATTGATCTATCTATCTATCTATCGAAGACTCCCAAGAAAATAGATAACGTGTTTATGATTAGCAACTTTCCGAACGACCATCAACATCTACTGATATGCAACATGTGAATCAAATCTAAGAGTTAGTGCTTCAGAATCCTCGACTGGATCCGTGAGGATCAAACTTTTGGAGCTGAATATCCATAATATTTAAGGATTCGGACTGTCCTCTTCTCACTAGTTTGTGTTGAAATTTCTTATGGGATCATATCTCAACGTTTTTCATAGGGCTTGGCGGACAGCCTGTATATACAAGGGTCAATCTTTAACTGACCGGACTACGTCGTTTTCAATCTGAATTGAAGGTGATGTTAATTGTTTTCGTTGATAACAACGGTATTGTGAAATGAAACGAACGACAAAGGTTATTATTTGGGCATCATAAGACGTTTATAGTTCATAAATTTGCCATTACATTTTCCATCAACTTGAAGAACCATTGAAACTCTGATATGGATAATAACAAACATCCATACCTCTGTCGAAGTTGGACCGAGGGTCGCGTGTATCCCAGTCAGACTTCCTCACAACATTGTGAAATATGGAATAAAATGTTGGGTTCAATAAGAAGCGAAATTCGTTCCGGATTTTCATACAAAAGTGATTCACTAGTCATAATTGATAGGGATCGCCTGATATCACCGTAAAGCAGGCATTACATTAAACATCCATTCTTCTATTGTAATAATCGCTAACGCTCGGATTGTGGGTTGAAATAATTGAACTGATTATGATTCACGTTATTTCCTCATGTTTGTAGTGTTGTTGCTTCTACGAACGGAGAATCCAAGGTGTACGAGGTGGACTCGTTTGAAATTTATCTCATTCCAATTTATGGGTTCGAACGACATCGAGTGGAGAATTCATGAATTGTAAGAAATTATTTTGTGAAAATTGCGTTATTTTATTTCTTACAAGTCGTTTTACACTTGGCACTCTCACAATACCGGGTGTCCACGAGAGATGGGACATTAAAAGTATATGGAGGAAAGAATGACAGATAACTTCTGGTTATGCTGGAAGATCACCATCTTCGTTATTTCAAATGGCATAATGTATATTTCTATTCATTTTATTGTAGAAAATTAAATTCTGAACAATTTTTTTCATATCATTGCCACCTGAAATAACCGAAAGGAAGATATGAATTTTTCAACCGAATTTTGCGATTTTTGGTTGTCTCTTAGAAGGCATCATAAAAGATCATTCAATATCGATTATTTCTAGCTCGTTGTAAGTAACGAGATTCATTCAGCAGAATTCAATGCCGTTAGAGGCTGTATGTTATACAGGGTGTTTCCAAAGCATGTGGCAAATCGTAGTGCATTCAAAGATACAAAAGTTCGTTTTTTCAAATCAGACTACCTATTTTCGCACACACCATCTTACTCGTGATGTTAATATGCATCGATCTGTTATAGGTTTCTCTCAGGGCCCCCGTGAGGGCTACTGGCGCTTGTGTGCAAAAAAGGATTTTGTTTTTTTTTATTTTTTTTTTGGAGGTAGGAGGTAGGTAGGTAGGTGCTTGAAGTAAAGCAAAAAACTGAACTTTAGGAGTCATATTTATTTGTAGACTAAAATATCCAACTGAAACAAACAGAACAAAATCACAATAAAATAAATTCTTGTTCACACCCATTTTAAAACATTTACTTAAGTAATGGGATACAGACACGTTGACTCGTTGTTTATAAATACTAGAAAATAACCTAAAAGTAAAAATCACATTTTGTTAGGAACAAATAACAAATATTGCCTAATGTATATATATATATATATATATATATATATATATATATATATATATATATATATATATATATATATATATATATATATAAATTTGAGACAAGACGAATTATTCAAAAATCCGTAGATCAATGAATAATCCCTCCTGAAAAGAGCTAGTTTCCAAATCTGCCCGCCATGCACGCAGCCCCCAAGCGCCACAATAGTGCAACTAAGCAGGATGCCGAGAAATGAAGCGGCAGTTTCGTCTTATAAGGAGCTCATCAGTGTCGCATATCGCTTCTCAGCATCCTACAAAGCTACATCGGGGTACCTTATCAATTCCAGAAAGGACGCACCTCGTACATACGTACGAGAGTCGCCCTCTATGGACCGACACGGCGAACCCGCTACCGGACTTCGAGAAAGATACGAACAATAACAAACAGATGTGGAAACGTCAAAAATTCCAAACATTTGGGAGACATCTTTCTCCGTTCCGTGAATCACATCAACGGTAGAAAACGAGCGAAATAATCCCGCTGGAATAGTGCTCTGCTTCCGAGATAAACCTCCCGTCGGTAAATATTTGGTCAAATATCTTCCGCGATAAACTTCGCGAGAGTCTATATATGTAAATTTCAGACAAGACGAATTATTCAAAATCCGTAGATCAATGATTTATGAATAATTCGTCTTGTCTCAAATTATATATATATATATATATATATATATATATATATATATATATATATATATATATATATATATATATATATATATATATATATATATATATACAGTGTGTTCCAACGAAAATTTGACCCCCTATAACTCTGAAATGAGTAACATTAGCGAAAACACCAAGACACGTCGATTTTTGTTTCGAGGCGGAGCATTTTTCGAAATAATTTTTCGAAATAATTTCGAAACATAGGAATAAGGGTCGAGTGGCACCTTACTGAAAAGGTCTGTCAATTCTCCATTCTGATTTGTCATTTTAGAATTTTAAATTAACGTACAGGGTGTCCCAACCGAGGGTAAAGTTGAATTCCTGCAAATCCCAAATACTAAATAAAATAGATTTATTTTGGCATAATGCAAGCGCAGGTTTATGCTCGGTCTAGAAAAACGACCTACACTTGTGAATTTGGAGTTGGTGCAATCAACCCCCTATTTCCAGCATCCCCAACTCAAAAATCATTCGATCGAAAATAGGTCAAGTGGCACCTCGTTGGAAAGGTATTTCAATTTTCTCTTCGAATTTGGTATTTTCGAAATTCAGAATCAGCATACAGGGTGTCCCGGAGCAGGAACACTGAAAACCCAAATAACTTTTTGAAACTGGTTCATTTCGGTATAATACGAGAACATGTTTATGTTTGATTCGAGAATAAGACTCTCTTGCGTGAATATGGAATTTTGCAATCAATCTCTTCCATTCAGCATCCCCAACTCAAAAAATCATACAAGTGATTACAGGTTGAGTGGCAAAGTTCCAGAAAGATTTTTCTATTTTCTGAATCACTGAGGCATTGGTTTCAGTTTGGCAATCGAGGTTTTCTGGCGTGAGGATCAGGATGAGGGGATGATGGAGAAACTGATTGGATGCTCATCTAAACAGGAAAACGAGATTTATTGAACTTGTATTCAATTGAAAACAAAAACTGACTTTATTATTACAACAATTGTTCAAAATGACCTCCGCCCACCTCCATACAGTTATACAGACGATTTTCGAACTCTCTTCTCACATTAGCGAAAACTTCAGGAGTCAAAAGCCGGCATTCTGTGATAATCCTCATCCGCAGCTCCTACAGGTTTTCTGGTCTTGTGGCATAAACTTTAGATTTTAGATGGCCCCACAAAAAAAAATCTAGGGATTTAAATCTGGTGACCTGGCTGGCCACTCAACAGGTCCTCTTCTACCAATCCACCTTCCTGGGAAATTTTCGTCTAAATATTGGCGCACCCGAGCATCATAATGCGGAGGAGCACCGTCTTGTTGAAAACGCATTTCGTCCTCAGAAAGAGTTGGATCGTTCTGTAAAATTTCTGTCAATCTAGGATGTATGTGTTCCTCTAACAACTGTAGGTAGCCATTTCCATTCAGATTACCCTCAATAAAGAAAGGCCCAACTAGATGATTGCCAAAAATTCCTGCCCAAACTTTCAACTTCTGAGGCCTTTGCGTGTGGGCCTCTCTAAACCAATGAGGATTCTGTGTGTCCCAATATCGACAATTATGTCTATTCACTTCACCACTGAGCATAAAGGTGCTTTCATCAGAAAAACAGATGTTATTCAGAAAATTTGGATTAGCGTTTAGGTTTTCACTTAGATTTTCACAAAACTGTAAACGACGATCTGGATCATCTTCGTTTATTTCATGCACTAATTTTACCTTGTAGGGGTGAAATTTGTGATGTTTCACGATTCTATGGACAGTTGTAGCTGATACACCAGTCAGACGAGATAGTTTTCTGATCGAAGTAGTATTCTCCATTTGTAGATGACCCACTACTGCCACTTCCGTTGCCTCATTTCTGACAGGACATGCCACTTCATGTTTTTTGTTTGCCACCGAACCCGTAGCTAGGAATTTGTCAACCAAATATTTAACGTACTGGTGACTGACTCCCCTTTCTCTTTCAGGATGGTTCCTATCGAATATCCTTGCCGTTTCTTTGGCACAACTGTTATTTCGAAAATACGTCGATACAATTTCGACCCTTTCCTCAGTGGAATAAACCATTTTCAGATTAATTTCAACTGACGAACAACAACAATAATGAGGAACTGATCTGAATAATAATAATATTTCATTGCAAAATGAGAAATAACAGATGACTGCACGCCAGATGGAAATGAAAAAATGTGAACATTTTCAATGCAGAAATCAGCTTTATTTCTTCGTAATTGATGCTCAACACATCGTACCCCAATACTTTTAACAGTTTCGAATTAATTTTAGTTGATAATTTCAAATGACGATACTGAATTTTTCGAAAGCGACATCCTGTATGGAGAGCCGAACTGAATGAAATGCTTTAATCATTCTGGAATTCAAAAAACCTTTCTGAAGATATGCCACTTGAATTATTTGTATGATTTTCAAGTTGGGGATGCTGAATGGAAGGGGTTGATTGCAAAAATTCTATAACCACACAAGAAAGTCCTATTCTCGGATCAAACATGTTCTCGTATACCGAAATGAACCAGTTTCAAAAAGTTATTTGGATTTTCAATGTTCCTGCTTCGGGACACCCTGTATGATGATTCTGAATTTCGAAAATACCAAATTCGAAGAGAAAATTGCAGTACCTTTCCAACGAGGTGCCACTTGACCTATTATCGATCGAATGATTTTTGAGTTGGGGATGCTGGAAATAGGGGGTTGATTGCACCAACTCCAAATTCATCTATTTCATTTAGTATTTGGGATTTCCAGGAATTCAACTTCACCCTTGGTTGGGACACCCTGTATGTTAATTTAAAATTCTAAAAATGACAAATCAAGGTGGAGAATTGACAGACCTTTTCAGTAAGGTGCCACTCGACCCATATTCCCTATGATGAATTTCAAAGTTAGGGTTGCTGGCGGTAGGGGTTGATCAGAAAGTTTCGAATTATTTCGAAAAATGCTCCCCTCGAAACAAAAATCGACGTGTCTTGGTGTTTTTTCGCTAATGTATATATATATATATATATATATATATATATATATATATATATATATATATATATATATATATATATATATATATATATATATATATATATATATATATATATATATATATATATATATATATATATATATATATATATATATATATATATATATATATATATATATATATATATATATATATATATATATATATATATATATATATATATATATATATATATATATATATATATATATATATAGATATATATATATATATATATATATATATATATATATATATATATATATATATATATATATATATATATATATATATATATATATATCAAATATATGATAAATAAGGAGTCTATATATGTAAATTTGAGACAAGAATTATTCAAAAACCTGTAGATCAATGAATAATCCCTCCTGACAAGAGCTACTTCCCAAATCTGCCCGCCATGCACGCAGCCCCCAAGCGCCACAATGTGCGCCATGGAGTGCAAGATGAGAATGAGAGAATGAAGCTGCTAAGCAGAAAAATCTTTGGTACTCTTTATGTTCACACGACAACAACACAATATAAACAGACAAGCTATTGCTTGCGCAATAGCGACAGGAAAACGAGTTTTTTCCCAGGTTTTTTCACTCGTTTATTGAATCATACGCAAGATAGTATGGTTCCCTTGTTACATTTCCTGAGCTCAAACTTGTGTTTTTCGGACACACCAAAATTATAGATATAAGCATTTATTGTAAATACAATTATTCGAATTTTTGGAAATCCTCTTTTCCACATGAATCAATAAGTTCCGAGACTAACCCAGAGATGGCGCTCGTAGTATACCAGTAACCACGTCTTTTCTAGAATACTAACCTTTGCTTGAAACGTGTCAAAATTTTAAGTCGATCGGGCCAGAAACAGCTGAGTTATCGAGGTTAGAGTAAAGTCGTTTTGTAGTTTGTTTAAAAAATGGAAAAAACCGAGTTTCGTGTTCTGATAAAACATTGTTTTTTTAATGAGTAAAAACACCGTGCAAGCAAAAGAATGGATTGACAAATGTTACCGGGACTCTTTTCCATCAAAAGCAACGATTTGTCGGTGGTTTGCCGAGTTTAAACGTGGTCGTACCGACACAAATGACGCGGAACGCTCGGGTAGACCTGTGGAAGCCGTTACACCGGAAAATGTGAGTAAAGTGACAAAAATTATAATGAAAGATCGTAGAGTGTAGCTCCGTGAGATTGCTGAGATGACACAGATATCATATGGTAGTGTATTTACTATCCTTCTTGAAAAATTGAGCATGAAAAAGGTTTTTTCCAAGTGGGTGCCGCGATTACTTTCGATGGAACAAAAACAGCAACGAGTCGATGATTCAGAAAGCTGTTTATCGCTATTTACTCGCAACAAAAAAGATTTGTTGCGTCGTTACGTGACCATGGACGAAACATGGATACATCACTACACTCCAGAGTCGAAGCGGCAGTCATCTGAGTGGCGCACAGCTGGCGAAAGCCGTTCGAAACGTCCGAAAACGCAGCAGTCAGCTGGCAAAGTCCTGGCGTCAGTTTTTTGGGATACGCATGGCGTGAATTTCATTGACTACCTCGAAAAAGGTAAATCGATCAACAGTGATTATTATATTGACTTACTGGTGTGTTTGAAGGAGGAAATCGCAAAAAAACGACCGCACATGCAGAGAAAAAAATCCTTTTTCACCAAGACAATGCACCCTGCCACAAGTCGATGAAAACAATGGCAAAATTGAACGAATTGGGCTTTGATCTGCTTCTCCAACCCCTATACTCGCCAGATTTAGCCCCCTGTGACTACTGGCTCTTTGCTGATCTTAAAAAAATGCTCCAGGAAAAAAGATTTGGCTGAAATGAGGAGGTCATCGATGAAACTGAAGCTTATTTTGAAGCGAAAGATAAATTTCTTTATAAACATGGTATTGAAAAATTGGAAAAGCGTTGGAACCATTGTATCACCCAAAAAGGAGATTATGTTGATGAATAAAAAAAATTTTGCAAAAAAATGTTGTTTTCATGTATATATATATATATATATATATATATATATATATATATATATATATAATTTGAGACAAGACGAATTAATCAAAATCATTGATCTACGGATTTTGAATAATTCGTCTTGTCTCAAATTATATATATAGACTCTTCATGAAGTTTTCGGAAGATATTTGACCATATATATATATATATATATATATATATATATATATATATATATATATATATATATATATATATATATATATATATATATATATATATATATATATATATATATATATATATATATATATATATATATATATATATATATATATATATATATATATATATATATATATATATATATATACACATGGATCAACAAGTCCCGAGACTAACAATATTTTTTTTGAAAAATTTTTTTATTCATCAACATAATCACCTTTTGGTTCCAACGCTTTTCCAATTTTCAGTACCATGTTTATAAAAATTTATCTTTCGCTTCAAAATAAGCGATGACCTCCTCATTTGAGCTAAATCTTTTTCACTGGAGCATTTTTTTAAGATCAGCAAAGAGCCAGTAGTCACTGGGGGCTAAATCTGGCGAGTATGGGGGTTGGGGAAGCAGATCAAAGCCCAATTCGTTCAATTTTGCCATTGTTTTTATCGACTTGTGGCAGGGTGCATTGTATTGGTGAAAAAGGATTTTTTTTCTCTGCATGTGCGGTCGTTTTTTTTGCGATTTCATCCTTCAAACGCACCAGTAAGTCAATATAATAATCACTGTTGATCGATTTACCTTTTTCGAGGTAGTCAATGAAAATCACGCCATGCGTATCCCAAAAAACTGACGCCATGGCTTTGCCAGCTGTGCGCTACTCAGATGACTGCCGCTTCGACTCTGGAGTGTAGTGATGTATCCATGTTTCGTCCATGGTCACGTAACGACGCAAGAAATCTTTTTTGTTGCGAATAAATAGCGATAAACAGCTTTCTGAATCATCTACTCGTTGCTGTTTTTGTTCCATCGAAAGTAATCGCGGCACCCACTTGGAAAAAACCTTTTTCTTGCTCAATTTTTTATGAAGGATAGTAAATACACTTCCATATGATATCTGTGTCATCTCAGCAATCTCACGGAGCTGCACTTTACGATCTTTCCTTATAATTTTTGTCACTTCACTCACATTTTCCGGTGTATCATCAGATTCATATTTTAAAGATATTCCCTAGACTTTTTCAAGGTGTTTATGTGTATTGAAAGATTTTTATTTGAACTACGACCCATACCCTGCAAAATTCGAAAGCTGCTCGGGGATAGAAATGTATATTATAAATTTGAAAATATATCCTCAAAAGCAAAAGGAAAATATATTTCTTTGGAGAAACGTAAATTTGATTCTGATTGTGTTTTATTATCGTATCTCGGCTTCCACAGGTCTACCCGAGCGTTCCGCGTCATTGGTGTTGGTACGACCACGTTTAAACTCGGCAAACCACCGACTTAGTTGCTTTTGGTGGACAAAAGTCCGGGTAACATTTTTCAATCCATTGTTTCGCTTGCACGGTGTTTTTACCCATTAAAAAACAATGTTTTATCACAACACGAAACTTGGTTTTTCCATTTTTTGAACAAACTACAAAACGACTTTATTCTAACCTCGATAACTCAGCTGTTTCTGGTCCGATCGACTTAAAATTTTGACACGTTTCAAGCAAAGGTTAGTACTCTAGAAAAGACGTGGTTACTGGTTTACTACGAGCGCCATCTCTGGGTTAATCTCAGGACTTATTGATCCATGTGTATATATATATATATATATATATATATATATATATATATATATATATATATATATATATATATATATATATGAGACAAGACGAATTATTCAAAATCCGTAGATCAATGAATAATCCTCCTGACAAGAGCTAGTTTCCAAATCTGCCCGCCATGCACGCAGCCCCCAAGCGCCACAATAGTGCAACTAAGCAGGATGCCGAGAAACGAAGCGGCAGACTGCAGTTTCGCCCTTATTAGGAGCTCATCAGTGTCGCATATTGCTTCTCAGCACCTCGTACATACGTACGAGAGTCGCCCTCTATGGACCGACACGGCGAACCCGCTACCGGACTTCGAGAAAGATACGAACAGTAACAAACAGATGTGGAAACGTTAAAATTCCAAACATTTAGGGACAGGAGGATTATTCATTGATCTACGGATTTTGAATAATTCGTCTTGTCTCAAATTTACATATATAGACTCCACGCGAAGTTTATCGTGAAGATATTTGATATATATATATATATATATATATATATATATATATATATATATATATATATATATATATATATATATATATATATATATATATATATATATATATATATATATATATATATATATATATATATATATATATGAAAATAATAGAGGATTTACAAAATTCGAATAATTGTATTTACAATAAATGCTTATATCTATCAAAAAAACACAAGTTTGAGCTCAGAAAATGTAACAGGGAACTATCTTGCGTATGATTCAATAAACGAGTGAAAAAACCTGGGTTAAAACTCGTTTCCCTGTCGCTATTGCACTAGCAATAGCTTGTCTGTTTATATTGTGTTAGTGTCGTGTGAACATAAAGAGTACCAAAGATTTTTCTGCTTAGCAGCTTCATTCTCTCATTCTTATCTTGCACTCCATGATTTCCAGACGAAGACAAGGGTGAAAGAAAGGGGGTTGGGACAGGAATCTGTAACAATGGAAAAAGAACACCAGCAGAAAAATATTTCAACAATCATACTTGACTCTTATATGTCTAAACTCACTTGAATCTAAGAAAAGATTGCACATAGCAAGCAAGGCCATAAAAAGGAGTAAGGAGATAATCAAAAAGTACATAACCTGCGAAATTTCCTCTTTCGCGGAGATACTCTTCCGTCGCAGTGTGAATCCCCTGAAACATAACTTCCTTGTTCTTGCCTGCCAATTTTGAAGTATAATCACAAAATCCCTTCAATATTCAAACTCAAGAAAAATAATCAGAATCAATGAAGTCACTATACACTTTCGAAGATGTCGATGAAATGAAATTCTTTTGATGTAATTGACCTATATTTTGAGGAAGGGCTCATTTCTCAATGGAAATCTGCAATATATGAAAATGGATTTTCAAAATGAACAAATGCATTAATGAAATTTAAAAACTCACTGAGAAAACTGGCGAGGAATGTTTTTATTATGTCTCTTCGAACAGCCACAGGTATTGCAAGAAACAGACATTTTTTTAAGTTCCTGGGAGCCGAGAATTATATACACGTTAATTGTGTATTGTTACACAAAGTCTCCGTAAAACTGCTCTTCAAAAGTCGGTGTTAACACTTAAGAGGCCAATTTAAATTAGTTCACAAACAGTAGTAAATAATCAACTTTGCCTAAACTGCAGATGGCCGTCACCCCCACCACTTGCTTCACTTTTCCATAGAAGTTAGCAATGTATAGATGTAACATCCTTGCGCTTTATACTTTGGAGCCATAGACTTATTTTGACAGTGTCAACCATAGATTTCATAGATATACGATGTATGTCAATTGAGTTCGCCGAAGTTCGCAATGCTGCAGCGGTTGGTAACTCTGCAGCGTTCGCATAGGTTTCATCCGAAACAGAATTCATTTCTGTATCAGCCTGTGCAAGTTTCGTGTTGATCTGTTGTATACTTTGTGTTTTATTGACCTTCGAACATCGACCTGTTTTGACCAACGTCGTGAAGATGAGTGATAAAATAACTGAGCAAAGAATAATGATTAAATTTTGGTGAAACGCGGGGAAACTTCCGTGGAAATTATGAACTAAAAAAGCAAGGAATAAGAAACTACTATGGAAATCAATAAGCAATTACATTATAACGATTTGAAGTCAAGTGCTCAAGTGTTAACGAACGAATAATATTAAAAATGTAGGCAATGAATTGATTAATAATGGAGTAATAGGGTTTTTGCTTATCTGTGTCAAATTGATGTTCTGCGACGATCAGTGAGGTTGAAGGCTGTATTCCAACAGGTTGTTGAAAGATGCACAGGTACAGGTACTATTTCTACAAGAACGTAGGTGCTGGTTTTACAAGGGCGTAGATGGTGACTAGACGAAGTTCAGATCCAAGTCTGAACTGTTACAGGCTTCAGACAACGAGATTAATATGTCACCCCTCGACAATTCGGATGTATACTTTCAGTACTCAATGTACTTGAGAAATACAAAGAAAGAAAGAAAGAAAAAGAAAGAGGCCTCAAGATGGAAGATGGCCTCGTGATATTTCCTTGAAAACTTCTTGTATTCCTATCCCCTTGTGGGAAATTAATTCCACTCCAAAGTACAACGACGAAAGCGACTTTAGGAATTATTTGAACACTGAAAATTTATCCCGAACAACGGCAAGTTAAAACTCAGAAACTTAAACTTTTCACAAGTGCAATTCGTTTCCACTACCCCACTCGGAGAGGTTCGGTCTGTCAACAAGTTGTCAAATACTCTATGGTTTTCTCAAAAGCGTTTTTCCGCGACCATACTTGGGATTGTTCACCATACACTATAAAATTGTTCTTTCACACCCTGAACATAGCATTATGAAAGAGTTAACCGACGTGTATAAGGAAGATTGTCTGAAAAAATCAACTGTCTACGATTGGTCAAAGCGGTTCAGAAGCGACAGAGAGTTAGTTGAGGATGATCAGCGCGAGAGCCTTAGAATGTTGGAAGACGAGTTGGGCATCAACAACGGGACGATCCGGCAGATGCTACACGAAGATTTTGGGATGCGTAAGCTTAGTGCGAAAATGGTTCTCAAAGTGCTCATAGTTGAGCAGAAAGAGCTCCGATTATCCATCTGTCAAGACATGATTTCTCGAATTGACGAATGTTATCACTGGTGACGAGTCGTGGGTGTTCTAATACGACCCTGAGACCAAAAGGCAGAGCATGCAGTGGGTAGAGAAGAGGGGTAAGCGTCCCACGAAAGCCAGAATGTCAAAATTGAAAGTGAAATCTCTACTAATCGCATTTTTCGATATTGATGGAGTTGTAGACCACAAATACGTTCCAGTAGGTTACACAGTCAACGTAGTATTCTATATTGAAGTTTTGAAACGTCTGAAGACCCGTGTGAGCGTGACAATGCTCTGGGCCATTCGTCAGTCATTCGCAGTTCGTGATTTTTTAACCAAAAACGGAATTACAACACTTCCACACCCCCCTACAATCCAGATCTGGCTCCCACAGTTGAAGTCGTACCTGAAACAGATATGACGGAGTTTCGGAAGTCCAAAGCATCACGATGGCGGTTCTGAGGAACCTATCTTCGGAGGTGGGGGTACAGTGTGTGCTTCCAACAGTGGGTTCAACGGTGGCGCCGGTGTATTGAACTCGATGGAGACTATTGCGAAGGAATATAAGGTATTTTCAAGTATGTATGTACTTTCCGGACCGTCCGGGTACTTTTCCGCGAACTTTATTGACATACCTCGTACCTCGACACTATCAGTCATGGACTAACTGCAACAAGAAATTGCATAAGTGTAATGTCTTCGCCCCCACCGTATAATCTCTTCGTAATTGTAACTTTTTTGTTTCCGAAGCTGAAAAAAATTGAAACAATATGCTTCACCACAATTGAGGATATAGGCCCGCATGAAAAGCGATGTAGAAGTCTTTGCTAGATTAAATATGGTTCTGACCCAAAATTGATATCCATAAATAACTAAGAATATCTTTCAAGAAGAAAAAAGATAAAAATTGCATTTAAGTGTTGAACCAACCTCGTATTCTTCCCGTACGTATCTTGACGTTCTGCGGGCGTACAGTTAAGGTCACACTTGGGTTATCTCAGTCCCGCCTTTTCGCCGGGAAAGGAAATAACGAAACCAATAATTGCCGCTTCCATTGATAGAATTATGTAGGTATCGGTGTTATTGCGATTAATTTTACGCGAAAGTGTGGATTTTTACGAAATAGATTCGCCTACTTCGATCCTTTCGACGTAGCACATCAATTCGCGGATGTGGGTTTTCGTTCGTCCAATCACGATGATTGTGGTTGATTGAAAATGCTATTTTTGGTGAATTTTTTCTTGTCTAACTAAATTAAATTATATAGAGAATGCTTTCAATATAAAGTATAATCTGGTCCAATTGATGGAAATAATGAGGAAAATAATTTTTGTTACAAAACTCATTCCGAAAAACACGAGGTTAGGTTTATTATGCTTTCATCATCATCATCATCTGTCAACCATCCTAGTCCACTGCTGAACATAGGTCTTCCTCAACGATCACCATTCCTCCCGATTTTGGGCCGGATTTATCCAGTTCGTACACACTCGCTTGATATCGTCTTTCCAACGAGCTGGTGGACGTCCTCTACTTCTGTGGGCTTCATCTCTGGGACGCCACTCCAAAAGACGCTTTGTCCATCTACCGTCCGTGGTTCTTGCTAGATGACCGGCCCAGTTCCACTTTAAATTAGCAACTCTCTCGAGAGCATCCTGGACTCTAATTCGTTGGCGTATGATATGGTTGGGAATTCTGTCCCGTAGTGTTATGCCTAACATAGCTCTCTCCATCTTACGCTGAGCAACACATATTTCATTAGCTGATTTCTTTGTTAGAGTCAGGGTTTCTGCACCGTACGTCAAAACTGGTAAAACGCATTGATTGTATACTTTACGTTTCAAACAAATCGGTATCTCTGATACCGCTTTCCTATTTCTGTTGTTTGGTTGTCCATGCCTATAGTTATCTCATGCCTTATTCGCCTTCCTATTTCTGTTGTTTGGTTGTCCATGCCTATAGTTATCTCATGCCCCAGATATTTGTATGACGTTACTTGTTCAACAATTTCACCATCGATGGAAACTGGTTGGCTTGGTACTAAGTTGGTCATCATCTTAGTTTTCGACATATTCATCTTCAATCCGATTTTACTGGATTCCTTAGACAACTGCAAGAGCATCTCATTTGCATCATCTAATCTGTTTGCTATAATGACGATGTCGTCGGCGAAACGAAGATGACTCAATCGCTCACCATCCACATTTACTCCCCTCTGATCCCATTCCAATTGCTTGAACATATATTGCAATAGGTTTGTGAACAACTTCGGGAAATAGTATCACCCTGTCTTACTCCACATCCGATCCTGAATTTTGCTGTAGAATTGTGAAGGCACACTTGTGAAGTGGCATGCTCATATATATATTTAATGATGGCAGTGTATCTATGATCTATTCTACAGTCAGCCAACGCTTTAAGCATAATCGCCTGTATCACGGTATCCAAGGCTTTCTCGTAATCCACGAATATGAGAACCAGAGGCAAGTTGTATTGTATGCTCTTTTCAATCAAAGTCTTCAGAGTTTGGAGATGATCATTAACACCAAATATTGCCCGAAATCCGGCCTGCTCTCGAGGTTGGTAGGTGTCCAGTTTGTTTGTGAGGCGCTTTGTCATTATTTTGGTGAAGAGTTTGTATAAGTGCGATAGAAGGCTTATAGGTCTATAGTTCGAGAGATTTGTGGTGTCTCCTTTCTTGTACATAATTATTATTATAGCATTATGCCAAGACTCTGGTACTTTTGCTTCAGCTAAACATTTATTGAAAAGTTTCGTTATTTCACGAATCAGATTTTCACCGCCTATCTTCAAAGCCTCCGCAACTACTCCATCTTCCCCTGGAGCTTTGTTGTTTTTCATATCTGATAGTGCCTTTCGGACCTCATCAGCTGTTATTTCTGGAAGGTTCTCCGAACCCTGATTCATAACATGAGGTATGCGATTGTCTTCCTCGTTCTCGCGATTCAGGCTTCGATACAAATTGGAGTAAAAGTCCTCGACAACCTTCACTATTTCGGCTCTATTTGTTATAATTGAACCATATGGATCCATTAGTTTGTGAATGTTACGTTTTCCCAATGAAGTCGTCCGTCGTAGTACCTTCATGCTTTTATTTTTGTTCTATAGTTTGAACTGCCAAGCTTTTATTGTGCTGTCGAGAGTCCTTCCTAAGTTGGCGAGATATCTCGCGGTTAAGTATTTTCAGTTCTTTCTTGTCTGCTGTGTCCTTGCTTAATAGTTCTCTTCTGGTCTTCATCATGCGTCTCGTTGTCTCACTGATTCTTTCCTGTTTCCTGTTCAAAGTGCTACAATGTTTGTCCATAGCTTGTTTTATTGATGTTGTAATGTTGTCGTTGTGCTGATCGATATTCATGTTTTCATTGCACAAAAGCTTCTCATTCAAAGTTTCACGAAATCCGCTTCATTAGATACCTGTGCCCATTTGTTATTTTTAACCCCTCCTGTCATTACGAGTTTGTTTTTGGAAAAACGAATTCATCGCACATAAGCGGTTTTCTAATAGAAAGAGCATGGTTCCTCTTTCATTCCGTTCCCCAATTCCATGGCACCCTAAGGATGCTTCGGTGTCATTTTCTTTCATACCGAGCTTAGCATTGAAATCTCCAACCACAAAATTGTAATAGGCTGGAGTCCTCTTCATAGCGAGGCGAATATCTTCGTACACCCTTCAACCAGCTCATCTGCGTGAGCACTGGTAGGCGCGTATACTTGAATTATCTTCATGTTGTACCTTTCGTTCAGCCTCAGGATGACATAGCATACTCCAGTACTCAGGCTTTCGATTTTCACAACATTCTTCACCAAACGTTTATTAATAACGAAGCCGACTCCACCGAGAGATATATTATCTTCGCCCTTCAATAAAGTAGATTTCCGGACCTTAAAGTGATCAAACTCTCGCCCTTTCTTCTCACTTTACTAAGGCCCATAACGTCCTAGTGTATGCGATCCAATTCTTCTTCCAGCTCATCGATTTTACAATCTGCTAGTAATGTTCTTGCGTTATAAGTGGCAATATATAAGGTTCGTCTTTTATGGTAGCCTGGTCCAACCCGGTGATTCTTAGCACCCTCTGGTTTCCTACTTTTCCGACAGCTACCGTTGTCGGGGTAAGGAAACCCGCCGGGGACTGAGGGCCCTGTTTGAGTTTTGTGTTTCATAGTTGAGGAGTTTTTGGCCGATACCTATCACGCTGGCCACTGCGGGTTGATAGGGGTCTTTGAAAAAGCATTTCCTCTATTTCTGTTTGAACGGTTATTCCGCCGTAACTCGGACGCCAGAGCCTCGTTGGTAAGCAGCAGGGTGCACCACGCGCAGGTGAGGTTGACTTGGGTTGGCTTTTAAGACCTTTTGTGCCAACACACCCCTATTATTTATTATGCTTTACTACCAATAAATTATGAAATATACACAGATACTGCAGTTTCAAATGTTTAACATTCATCTTCAGACATAATAAGAAAACTGTATACGATGTACGTTTACTAACTATATTTGTGATTTAAAGGGTAGATGGAAATACCCCAGCGGGTAGTAGGGGTGGTACTATATAGATTTGGGATTTACATAGATCAAAGTTGTCGTTAATTATTTGTTGGTTACTATGAAGTGATTTGAAGATTTCAACTGATTCCAGGAAGATCAATTTCTTGCTTTTAGGATCAACGTGTAAACAAACTGTCTATACTAGACTATTTTCGATACAATGATTGGCGATATTTGAGTCTCGTTTATTCTTTGTGAAAGAGGTTAGGTATTCTTTATATCTAATCTTGAAAGATCGACCAGCTACGGCTAAAACCATTCAATATTTGTGAACTCATATTTCTTGTTTTCCTTCAGGATCTTAAATACAAATTTTCATACTATAGTTCCTACTTTGAAACCGAAACAACTCCCATACATGCTTCTATTTTACACTTTGAGGAGTGAAATTTAGAAGTAGCCAAAGTTCTTCCCTCGTTTTTGAGGAATTTTACTGAATAATTGTGATTCGTAACGCGTTTCACTACACCGAAGCTTCTTCAGACGAATGAATGTACAGAAATTATGACAACTATATATAGATACAACTGAGAATATAAATACGAATGTTCTTAAGTAATTAAAAGCTTATTGAGTTGCTTCTTCTTAAGTGGTTATTGATGACATGTATATCCATTAAAATTAAGGAAAAGATTGCTCCTGAAACTAATAATAGCTCAGCTAAATATATAAAAAACAATAAAACCAAATCAGATAAAAATAATAAATTAGGTGTTTATAGATTGAATTGCAATGACTGTGATAATTGCTACATTGGAAGAACACATAGAAATTTTAATATTGGAATATCGGAACCTAAACGCATTTTTTCAAATAAAAAATCAGATTCAAATTACGCGAATCATCTCCTAGAAAATAATCACTCTTTCGACCCACAGTTTGAAATTTTGCATACAGATAATAAATATTGGAAGGTAGACCTTTGGGAAACTTTAGAAATCAACAAATACAAACACTCAGGTAGACTCATTAATGAACATGTCGATTTAAGCCCTTCACCTCTATTGAATCTCTTCAGGGAGTAATCTGTTCCTTAATTTTATTGGATATACCTGTCATCAATAACCACTTAAGAAGAAGCAACTCAATAAGATTTTAATTACTTAAGAAAATTTGTATTTATATTCTCAGTTGTATCTATATATAGTTGTCAAAATTTCTGTACATTCATTCATGTGAAGAAGCTACGGTGTAGTGAAACGCATTACGAATCACAATTATTCAGTAAAATGCCTCAAAGAATATTACTTGTTTTTTTTATTGGTAATGGAATTCTACCAAGTAAAAGCCTCCCAAATTCAAATTCTTCCCTGGAGTTCAAGGTACTCAAAATTGAAATTTTGTCGGAATCGTAGCAGTTTTCGAGTGAAAAGTGATTTACATTAGAAGGTACGCGTTTTTTGAATGAAAGTAAGGTTAGGTTAGATCGGAACTGTCCTCATAATTTCACACAGAAACTAGGAAGATTGCCTCTTGAATTAGTTTTCACGTCGTTTTGAGTTTGAATATCAGAGTGTTCATTTTATTCAGTGGAAATTCATTTGACTTGTTACTTTCTGAGCTTTTACTTTCAAGTAAAACCTAATCTTGCTGGTATCCTTAGTAACATACAGGAGACTTGTCATTAAATTTGATTTTCGTGTGTGGTCCACTTCATTTAGCCGACGTCAGCGGTGGTGCACAGGCAGACGCAGAAGTGGCCGCGACGGTAACCTGTGCCAAAGTTCTCCCAAGTCTTGCTGAACTGGGAGTCCAAGCCATGCTGAATAGGAATCCGCCGACGCTGGTGGACGGTCTTCTCAGGAAAGCTTCCAACGAGGAGTGCATCTGCAGCTCTTAAAATGGGCCTGCGCGGGTACAGATGCCTATGTCCCGCCTCGCGATGATCTCCGCAGTCGGGTATCCGCTGGAGCTCCTGGGGCGACTTCTCTGGACGGCTGCTCCTGTAACTACTGAAACACGCTTATTTATATGATTCCGGGATTCAAAAAAATGAAACAATCCGCAGACTTGCGTAAACTCGATAGTCTCCCACTTCTTACTCGATACCCTCTTGATCATGTCAACTATCTAGACGTTTCTTTTCCTTGTTTTCTATTGTCTGTTTCTGTCTGGTCTCTCGGTTGAGTTTTAATGTTTTTATTTCTGATAACCGGTCTCGTGGAATATCGATGAAGTAATTAGAAAATAAAATAGTTTTGTTACAAGTCTTTTAAATGATTACACAGCTCTACAAAAAACTTTTTATTGTTGCCTTGGATATCATCGCAAATTTTTATGTTTTCAAGTGCCCAGATTACGAATATATTCATGAAAGTTCTCAATGTGCTCGTATTTTCATGATTTTTGCATTTCTTATATTTTGAACAATTATAAGCTTGTTAGAAATAAAATTTGATTTTCCAGTCATGATTAGACTTCTGCGCAACTTTTTCGCGCATACAAACATAACCTGATCCCCACTCTCAGACCCCTTACTCCACAGAACAGCTGAGATCTCAGTTATTTGACAATATTGAAGAACATATACACGTAAATCTGGATAAAGTGTCATGGATTAATATTTTGTTTCAATTACTGAATGTCCATTCTTATATATTTGTCTTCTAGCCTAAAATATGAGTTCGTCACGAAGAAAGTGTAAATATTGTAGTGATTTATTTTGTTATATTTGCGGTGTTTATATACCAAAAAAACAAAAAAGAAATATCACAGACTTTGTCAAGGAGACTTATGTTGAATATTTTGGTTTCAAAATGGACAAATTAGGTAAACCATGGGTTCCTAATAAAGTTTGTAAGTCCTGTGTTGAGTCTTTACGGTTGTGGAAAAAAGGTGAACGTTCTGGATTAGACTTTGGTATTCCTATGATCTGGATGGAGCCTACGAATCATTTAGATGATTGTTACTTTTGCGTAGTAGATATTAAAGGTTTTAATCGAAATCAAACGTGGAGATACCCAGACTTACAGTCTACGAAATGTCCGGTTCTACACAGTGAAAATCTCCCTCGGCCCATATACATTTCAAAAGTAATTCGCATGCCCTCAGAAACAATGATGTTACCAAATTCACAGAAATCGGGACCATCTACTAGTGGAAGTGAATGGGAAGGTGAAACATCTACGCCAAAGTTATTTTCTCAAAATGAACTCAGTGATTTAATACGTGATCTCAATTTATCAAAACAAGGATCAGAACTGTTAGCCTCAAGATTGAGAGAAAAAATTATTGGCACCAACAGTAACAATTACAACATACAGAACGCGAGAAAAGAGTTATTACAATTTTTAGTGAAAATGAAGGATTAGTGTATTGTAATGATATCGCGAAGCTGCTTATAGACATGGGTTTAAAGAGTACAAATCTACTGAATGGCGCCTTTTATTGATAGTTGCAAAAGAAGTTTAAAATGCGTCTTATTGCACAATGGAAATAAATTTGCATCAATTCCAATTGCCCATTCAACGAAACTCTAAGAAGAATATGAAAATGTAAAATTAGTTTTAGAGAAAATTAAATACTTTGAGCATCAATGGCCGATCTGTGTGGATTTAAAAATGGTTAATTTTTTACTTGGCCAACTAAGTGGATATAAAAAATACCCTTGCTTTATTTGTATGTGGGATAGTAGAGCAAAGCAACTTCATTGGGAACAAGATGTTTGGCCTGTAAGAAATCCTTTAACTGTCGGTAAAGCCAACGTAATAAGGGAGCCGCTGGTGAGCAGAGACAAAATCATACTTCCACCATTACATATTAAGTTAGGTATGATTAAGCAATTTGTAAAAGCGTTGAACAAAGACGGAAATTGTTTTAATTACATTTGCAGAAAATTTCCGAAGCTTAGTATGGAAAAATTGAAAGGTGGAATATTTGATGATCCTCAAATACGGCAATTGATGAAAGACTCAGATTTTATCAAAGTTATGACTGTTCCGGAAAGTAATGCTTGGAAAAGTTTTGTGTTGGTTGTCGAAAATTTCCTAGGTAACCATAAAGCAGCAAATTATGAAGAAATTGTGCAAAATATGCTGATAAACTTTCAGACTTTAGGAGCAAATATGAGCATTGAGTTACACTATCTCCGCAATCATCTAGATAAATTTCCGGATAATTTAGGAAATTATAGTGAGGAACAGGGAGAGCGGTTTCATCAAGATCTAAAAGTGATGGAAGGAAGGTATCAAGGTCGATGGGATTGTCACATGATGGCAGATTACTGCTGGTCTTTGAAATGAGATTGTCCCCTGAAAAATTATAGAAGAAAAGCTCATAAAAGGCGTTTTATGGAAATATGAAATATATTTTCGACATTTTCCTCTTTATTTACTTCGATGTATCCGAATTTCTCAAAACATAACTGACATTATAAATATATCTGTTATTTTGTTTCTTGTTTTACGATTTTTGTTATGTAAAATGAAAATAAAGATTTAAAAAGAAATCAGAGCAAATCCTACAAAATCATTGATAGTTTCACGAATTGTGTGCATAAATAGACCCAAAATCATTTTCATATCTAGGGCAACAAAACCATTGTAGACCAGTGTTATTTGCAGTGAAAGTACCATTTTTCCTCAACATTCTGTGGATATTTGAAAATGTTCGCCTGTCTGGTGGTACTCGATTTGGAAAGCGCACCTGATATAATCGTCTAGCTTCTGTTGTGTTTCCGTCAGCCAGACCGTGGATATCAGCCAATTCGGCGTTAGTAAAATTAGCAGTTTTTTATCACAGCAATAACTTCAAAAGTCTAATCGTTAATTCAATAAACAGTTCTAGCAGACACTGGTTTTACTTTAGCAACAGTCAAAATAAATAAATAAATGAAAAAAATCAAAGCCTACTAGTCATTTTTTTAATTAGAAGTGCTTTCAATTCAGCGAATGCATAGAATCGTTTAATAATTTTTTGCTCGAGAACGGTTGGAGATACGAAAAAATTACAAGTGTCAAAAAAGTTTCTAAATTGATCGAAGATGATGAAAATTAATTGTACGCTGATCAGTGGCGTACTGCAAAAATGTTTGAAAGGGCAAAATGAGACATGGCTCCGGAAGAGAAAACCCTTGTAGATTCTCGTTGAAATTTAGAATGTGTAATGATGGAAGCTGTGAAAAATGGTTAGCATTTGTAATGGTTTTGTTTCTGATTTTGTCTAAAATTGGAACTACGAAACTTAACTAATGACGTGTAATGAGATGAAATTATAAAAAGGCTAGTTGAAGAAAATTACAATTGACACTACCTATTAATACCTATGCCTAGCTTGATCAGAGTCCCTTAATTTCAGTGTGTGAGATCTTCGTCTAGAACCTAGGTTCTAGATATAGCCTTAGGAATAATAATCATCACTTCAATCAACTAGCTTTATTACAAGATAAATATCCAAAATTACAGTATCTGATTAATAATTTACTAACTCTGATCAAAGAAAATTATAAAAAAAAATAACTTAAAAAAAAGATTAACCACTAACAATAAAATGAGTCTCAGATAAGATGAATTCAAATTACATAGTACAAATTCTCAATTTAAAATAATCTGAGGTCTTCAACAAAGCGAAATTTAATGATAGAGCTCTGTCAACAATTAAATAAAATAGAAAAAAAGAATTTGATGGTTAAGAGAAACACTTAGCTTTTATCAATGAGATTAATTCCCACAATGATTTGATTTGGTGTTTTACATCAGTTTTCTGGTATTCCTGTATCGTATAGCTTACAGGTTACTTGTTTGGCTGAATATTGTTCGCAACGTGACTGTCCTAGGTGGCAAGACTTTTCCCCCAAAAACGTGGTTACCCCAGACGTAAGATAACAAGGTTTGGCATAAAGTTGAAAACTCAAATATCTTGACGGTGAACAAAAAAATCTATAACAATACTATATCTCTCGAATATACATTTTTAAAATGAACAGAATGAATTTGACTTACCCTTGGAATATCGATCAGGTTAATTTATAAAAGAAAATTCGAAATCTCTCCACTTGCTAATTGAAATGGTTGTCGAGGAAATCCGGCAAAATTACCGACTACTTATACGCCTCAGACGATTGGAATTTATCCAGAAAAATCTATGAATACTTAATTTCAATTTCTGCAAATTTTTCACACCAATCGCTACAACACAGCTCCAATAAAATAACAAATGATTCCGAAGATTTCTAAATGGACAAGAGAAATAATCTAATGAATTCCGAACTTATATAGACTCGGTTCTATCAAAAAACTACTGATATTCAAAAAAAATTAATAAAAAAACGACATTATTTTCTTCACAACAATAAAGTGGAAGCGAAACATAGAATGAGTTACTGTTTTCCGTTCTCCCACAGAAACGAGAAAACGATCTTCTTTCAAGTATTGACTTCACAATTAACCGGCGAACAACCTAGATCAATAGCAGCGACACCTTACGGATATAACTATAATTTTCATTTGGTATCGTTAACTGTAGATTCCTAATTCTAATTTCAAACTGAATATTTACTTGATGAAATGAGATTGAATTATCAATAAAATTATGAAAACTGAGTTGAAAAGATATAAATGATCAATTCGAGAAATCGGACTGTTACACATTCCAAATTCGGGCTGAATATCTCAAAAACTGCAGGAGTTTTGTAGAAAAAAAAACAATTTTATAGATTTACCCCCTCAAGTTGTGACGTACTATTATGTAATACCCTGTATATCTGTGTATGATAATTCTTCTTTGTAGTATAGCGTAGTAGCAGAAAAATGTGGATGACATTTTTTATTTTAATTTATCAAAACGGTTGCGATTGCGAAAAATTTCAAGATGCAAATAAAGTTTAAAATTGGAAGATCATTTCAATAAATATTTCAGACAAGACCAGCGGCGAACTATACAATGATTTCAATGGGGTTAAAGGTAGCACGACCATTATAGCATATCACTCTGTATTTTTGCAACTAATGGACACAGCTGGGTAAAAAACTGGTGCTAGATCCATTCAAAATTGCTGGAGTTACCAACATAAACGTGAAAAGAATCTGAACTTCATCACCCTGTATTTCAAGAACACTTCTGGACATATGTTTATGGGTATTTGTTTATGTGCAATCTCCTGTAGCAATTGATGACTGCATACGTGAAACACTCTGAATATTAATGTGACAATATTAATTCGGGATATCAAACAAACTTTCAAATTTAAATCGAAAATAATTATGGATGAAGAGCCATGAATTTTCAGCTCATAAATTGTGTGCTTAAGTTGGCATCCGCTCGATGATATGGAAATCATGATGCTGATATTGTATTTTCACTCCACTCGACATAAAGCTACCCAGACAGAAGGTGGGTTCGCCAGGTTAAAGTCGCGTCATTCACCCTGCTTGAAGACGAAAAAAAATGGCTTGGCTCCCGAAGCTGGCATCGATCGCTACGCGTTTGAACCTGTTGCATGAGAAGTTTTTCCGAAAGTTTATAGATACGCCACCCTCTCAATTTTCATTACGGATATTCGGAGAATATTGATTTTTCTACTAGACGATTCTATCGAAGGGAGCAATTTCTGTCAAAAATCAAGAAAGCGTTACTCTCATCTACAGGATGAAGGAATTTCGATGTTGTATGGCTGTCAAGTGAGATATCGCACATATCATCAAGTCAACTGAATATATACAGGGTGATTCATGAGTGATCGTACATAGCTTAACTATACTTAAAGTACTCGTAAGAGAGGCATTAGATTACAAGGTAACTATTGAACGTATAGACTGATTTCCTTCATATTTTTTACCACAAATAACATGACTGATGTTAACAATACTATACCAGGTGGCCGTTTGGAGATGTTTTTATTGTCTTGAAAATTGAGATAAAAACACAAGGTTTAACTTTAATCTACACTTTATTTGAAAAAATTCGACGACGTTTCGCTGACACAGCAGCTTTATCAAGAATGAAAAATAGAATGAAGAGTATGGTATTATAAACAAATCGTAGAACAAGTTGGATGAATAACAGGAAAATCCACACCGAGCCATTGTACAGTTAGTATGAAAGGTAATAAAAACTAATTAAACAAGTTAAGTAGGGTGAGTAATTCACATCTACCTGTTCATTCAAAAGCTTGTCCGAATGTTTGTATCTATTTATTTCTAATGCTTTTTATTGAATGAATGGTTTCTTTTATTAGGTGGTTTGAATAATTTGAATCAGATTTATTTTATCGAAGCTACGTTTATGTTCAGATGTTCTTATGCCAAAACTCCTATAGGTCCTACCGATATAAATTTTATCACAAGAACCGCAATTGAGTTTATAGATTCCTGATTTACTTGATTTTTCAACACGAGATTTATTATTTTAATATGTTTACCTAAGTTATTAGAAGTTTTGAAAGCTATATTAAGATTTTGTTTGACGAGAAAGGATTTAATGTTTGTACTTGCAGAACCGCAGAATGTTAAACTGTTGAATATTTTATAGTCTTTATGAATAGGATATACTTCATTTATTGCTTTCTGATACAGTTTTTTACGAATGATTAGATCTATCATATCCGGATTATATGAATTATTAATGGCTATCTGTTTGATGATGTTTAACTCTTTATTATAATCTTCTACTGATAAAGGTAAATTGAGTAACCGATGTACCATACTGTTTAAAGCTGCAACTTTGTGTTGAATTGGATGTAATGAGTAGTTATGTATAATTGTATCAGTATGTGTTGGTTTACGAAAGACCGAAAAAACATGATTATTATTTTGTTTAGTGATTTTAAGTCCAAAAATTTATGGAATCGTTCTGTTCAATTTCTATCGTGAATTTAATGTTCAAATGGATGGAATTAATGAAATTAACAAATAAGTCTAATTGACGAAAGAAAGACTTTCTGATACTAATTTCACAACTGATGAAACAAATCTCTTGGAGAAAGGTTTCAAACACAATATTAAATCAAACAAGATAAAATCTGATTTAGAGGAACTTGGCATAGATACTGAAATTTCTCTGAAAAATATTCCTGATAACACTCACCTTAAATATTTAGCATCTAACATTATAAAAATGAATCATTAGCTGACTTTAAACCGAGTAAAGAACAAAATATTTTAAAGGTCATCAAACAAAAATCTCAACTAAATGAAGTTATTTTTACAAAAGCAGATAAGGGTAATACTGTTATTGCGTTAAATAAAAATGACTACCTATTTACAACTCTGAATTTCATTTCGTCCGGAAACTATACAATTTTAAACAAAGATCCAACTATCAAATTCAGAAAAATATTAAAATTGCAATAAATGACGCAAAATCTTTAATTAAAGCAATAGATAAATACAAATTAATTTTACCAAACCCTCAACCACCTCAACTGTATTCACTCATTAAATTGCATAAAGTAAATAACCCCGTTAGACCAGTCGTATCTTACGTTACAGCCCCAGCCGTGAAATGGTCGCATTACCTTATAGATATCATTAAAAATTATTGTTCATTCAAATCAAAATTTTCTATAAAAAACTCTTTCGAATTGATAAATAACATAAAAACGTTAACCTACCACCTAACGCAAAACTTATTTCGTTTGATGTTGAGAATTTATACCCAAGTGTTCCTCCAGGTGATGTCAAAATATTAATCGAAAACATGTTGAATTCGAACCATGTTAACCACATAATTAAATCAGAAATATTGAATCTGTTGGACGTTTGCATTGAACAAAATTATTTTCTTTCAACAACATCTATTACAGTAGTGAAAATGGTTTGATCATGGAAATCCTTTGAGTCCACTTTTAGCAGAGATTTTTATGAATAATATTGAACAGAAAATTCATACACATCCACTCATTTCCAAATTTCTTTATTGGTATAGATATGTTGACGACATCTTAGTATGTTTCATTGGAACTACTCGTCAATTAGACTTATTTGTTAATTTCATTAATTCCATCCATTTGAACATTAAATTCACGATAGAAATTGAACAGAACGATTCCATAAATTTTTGGACTTAAAATCACTAAACAAAATAATAATCATGTTTTTCGGCCTTTCGTAAACCAACACATACTGATACAATTATACATAACTACTCATTACATCCAATTCAACACAAAGTTGCAGCTTTAAACAGCATGGTACATCGGTTACTCAATTTACCTTTATCAGTAGAAGATTATAATAAAGAGTTAAACATCATCAAACAGATAGCCATTAATAATTCATATAATCCGGATATGATAGATCTAATTATTCGTAAAAAACTCTATCAGAAAGCAATAAGTGAAGTATATCCTATTCATAAAGACTATAAAATATTCAACAGTTTAACATTCTGCGGTTCTGCAAGTACAAATATTAAATCCTTTCTCGTCAAACAAAATCTTAATATAGCTTTCAAAACTTCTAATAACTTAGGTAAACATATTAAAATAATAAATCTCGTGTTGAAAAATCAAGTAAATCAGGAATCTATAAACTCAATTGCGGTTCTTGTGATAAAATTTATATCGGTAGGACCTATAGGAGTTTTGGCATAAGAACATCTGAACATAAACGTAGCTTCGATAAAAATAAATCTGATTCAAATTATTCAAACCACCTAATAAAAGAAAACCATTCATTCAATAAAAACTTTGACATATTACATATAAAATCAAAAAGTTCAAAATTAAATCTCCTAGAAGCATTAGAAATAAATAGATACAAACATTCGGACAAGCTTTTGAATGAACAGGTAGATTTGAATTACTCACCCCTACTTACTTTGTTTAATTAGTTTTTATTACCTTTCATACTAACTGTACAATGGCTCGGTGTGGATTTTCCTGTTATTCATCCAACTTGTTCTACGATTTGTTTATAATACCATACTCTTCATTCTATTTTTCATTCTTGATAAAGCTGCTGGGTCAGCGAAACGTCGTCGAATTTTTTCAAATAAAGTGTAGATTAAAGTTAAACCTTGTGTTTTTATCTCATTTATATCATGGATCTACATCAAGTAACGGCCTCCACAATTCAAAAGTCTTGAAAATTATTCGAACTAAGTTGCGAAAATATTTCCAATGCTGTGGCACTTCCGGTGATACTGGTAGTTGACACTATCTTTGTTATTTCAAATGGCATAATGTATGTTTCTATTTTTTTTATTGTAGAAAATTAAATTCTGAACCATTTTTCTCATATCATTGCCACCTGAAATGAACAGAAACGAAGACATGAATTTTTCAATAGGAATTTTGCCATTTTTGGTTGTCGCATCAAAAAATACTAAAGATCATTCAATATCGATTATTTATTACTATTTATTATCTAATTGAGCGCATTTAGAGCAGGGGTGCTCAAACTTGAACTGCTGGCGATCTTCCTCAATATTTTTAGTCTATTTACAATCGACTCTGAGAGGCTGCAAGTATGTGTCATGCCACACTTCGACATGCCACAGTGCTTAGGATTGGGTTTCTTCTTGTTCTCTCCGCACTTGTCTAGATTGTCGCAGCTACTAGCCAGTTTGGAAGCCTGTTTAGCTTTACGTTCGAACAGCGAGGTACTGGGAGTCTTGAAAACACTCATTACATTACCGAACTCTAGACTTTTCGAACTGCACCGTGATAGATTGTCCACCGATCTTTTAAATTCAAAGTTCTCCGATTTTTCAGAGAAAAATTGTTGTGGAACATCAAGAGATTGACTCATTTCGTCCTGATTGAAGATGAAAACAGCAGAACAGCTTCTATTTGAATGTCTAACCCAGGCATTCCAAATATTTTACGCTTTGAGCAACCAAAGAGAACAAATAACCAGAGGAGATCCCATGGCACTCTCAGAAATTTCATCAGATTGATGGTTAATTTGTCTCCATAGTTCAATTTGTGGCAAAACCTTACTTCAGTGAATTATACCTAAAAGTTTTCCGGATTTGATCTCAATTTCAAATACCCTTCAGTTCGGCACACAAGAAATTCCTATTTTACTTATAAGTCTATTAGTAACCTATAAACTACAGCTGATTTCAACATTTCAAGTAATTCAAGCTAAAGAAAATGTTAATATAAAAGATTCTTCTAGTAACATAAGGTAAAATAACTCACCAAGAAAGCGGGTACACTTTTCCCATTCTGCATCCTCACATCCGGTTCACTCCTAGCTATCTCCCTATTCTTCTTACTGTTGACATTCATGTTGGCGAAAAACAAATAGTTCAAACTACCGTAACCCAACTGTTGCCCGAAATCGAAATTATTCAACTCCTCGTAACTATAATAGGGTTTCGACATGCCACAGTGCTTAGGACTGGGTTTCTTCTTGTTCTCTCCGCATTTGTCTAGATTGTCGTAGCTACTAGCCAGTTTGGAAGCCTGCTTAGCTTTACGTTCGAACAGCGAGGTACTGGGAGTCTTGAAAACACTCATTACACTACCGAACTCTAGACTTTTCGAACTGCACATGGATAGATTGTCCACCGATCTTTTAAATTCAAATTCTTCCGATTTTTCAGCGAAAAATTTTTGTGGAACAACAAGAGATTGACTCATTTCGTCCTGATTGAAGATAAAACTGCTACTAACTTCGTGCTCGTTATGATTACCTCCAATGAAAGAATGACTAACTTCACTCGTTTTGGTGTTATCATCAGACCTAGTAAAACTTGAAGGCGACACGTTTCGATCCAACTTATTTAACAGAGACTTGAAATTTAACTAGTCCGAGCTAGAGAAATTATTCAAACGAGTCTCGATTTCATTGTTGTTCTTCATATTCTCCATTTTGGTACCCCCAAAGCTGTTCTTTATGCTCAAGCTTTCGTAAGCTCTCAAATTTTGTACGTAATTCAAGGGTTTTTTCTCGTTGTTGAGTACCATCTTCAGGAGATCGTTTGGTTTGGTCAATTCAAAATTGAATCGATGGCTTTCTGCGTGTCTGATAACATCGTTGTTCAGATTATCTTCTAAGTTGGGGGAATCTTGAGTTTTCTGAGAATAAAAGGATCCGCATCAATAATTATGCTCAATTTTAAATATTGTGTTTCAATCTCTATCATAAAATTTCAAATATTGTATTTCGGTTAGATTTTCCAAATTTATATTATCTTGGTGCAATATACTAGGTTTTATAAAATTTTGCTCCCATTAAGGAAGAAATTTTCGCAATTTATTATTATGATATACTACTAAAGTAGACATAAAGAAGCACCTTGAGGTATGCTCAAATCATGAGCCAATAATAAAGAAATAAAACAGCTGAGAGAACCAGGTTCGGTAAAAACCACCTATCACCATCCTCAGTAAACAATAAACGAAATATTGCGGATGATATAGTGACAACATCGCCTACATCCCATAGACTTAAACTATTGAAAACTGAATGTGCCTTTTTTTTATTTATTTTCGAACCCAAAGTGGTCTCAGGGAACCATAACAGGAACAACTAAATATAATTGTGGTGTGTTCTTATGAATGTAGAAACAATAATATACTGGGTGATTCACCAGTGGCTCGGTGCTCTATAGCTCGTACACTCTTGAAGATTTCATTTTTGTTCGAACGGTATTGTATTCAGAAAGTAAAAATCTACTTCAGCAAATTATTTTGAAGTAAACATGGTGTTTTTTAAGATTAGAAGACCACATTTTTGTTGAAGAATAAATAAACTAAAATGATAAAATCAGAGGTTGCGAAAGAAGAGTTTATTAGTACATATCATTATACTTGATCAAAGAAATGGAGATATTTTAAGGTAGTCGTGTATGAAATACGTAATAGATTGGTTTTTGGTGAGATGATCTACAAGGTGTTGAACTCAATAAGTGTTCCAAATGTTGCCCGTTTCTTTGTAGACACAACTCAATTCTTCTGAGGAAAGACCGTTGAACTCTCGACAACATTTGCGGATTAACTGACTGAAAGGCGTCGACTATTCTGTCTCGTATTCAACTGTGTTGTAGAAGAAATCTGGTAAACGATGCCCTTAATATAACCCCACAAGAAAAAATATAGACTTGTAAGGTCCGGAGACCTAGCTGGCCATCTTATAGGACCACCACGTCCTATCCATTTGTTTGGAAATACATGATTCAAATGCTCCCTAACCTGATGTGAGTAATGTGCCGGTGCTCCATCCTGTTGAAACAAAATGTTGTGTTATATGCTCTGGTACATCGGCAAGTAACATTGGTAGATGATTCTGCAGAAAATCTAAATACATTTTACTATTGAGGTGCCCGTCGAAAAAGTGCGGCCCAATTAGATATCCATCTACTATAGCGGCCCATAGATTCAAGGACAAACGATGCTGGTGATCTATTTGTCTCATGAGGTGTGGATTTTCCTTGGCGTAATAATGAAAGTTGTGCCTGTTTACAAGCCCATTCTTGTGGAAAGTTTCCTTGTCCGAGAAAAGAACTCTGCTAAACATATATTTTCAAGATTCTCTGGACGGAAGTTTGACTTATATCTGTAAACTGAGAAATCTCTCTTTGGCTTTTATATGGGTCCTCTGTCACTGTCAACAAAACTGATAACTGGTTGTCTTCAGCTGTAGCAGTTTTTGTTTTATCATATTTTTTGCAAGCGATATTACCCGTTTCGATAAATCTAATTAGAGGTTTTTCAAAGCATCTTGCATCAGGATGCCTCTTATCAGGAAACCTTCGTGCAAAAACTCTACTTGTCAACAAAGAATTTCTGTAACACTCACCCAGAATAAAAATCATATCAACCATTTCTTCTTTGGGGAACTTCATGGCAGTCAATTGAGAAAAGTGGGTTCAAACCTCACTTTAACAATGTTTAATAACGAAACACTGATCACTTCACCATGTAAAATACAGAATATGATATGTCCGGACACCTTACAGAAGGCACAAATGAAAAAAATGTCAACACATACCTCGATTTACGTTTTAATCATCTTGATTTTATAATTCGTTAAAAAACTTACCTGTTTAGGTTTCATTTTTTATTACTTGAATCATTAGAGAAAAAAAACTTCTGTGCGAATAATGATGCATGTTTATGAGTTCGATACGGTTTGTAGAATTCTCATCAAAAATTTTACAAATAATCGAATATTTCGAAAATGATCGAAGATAAAGATAAGGTTACTTCTGAAAAATATATCACAATATTTTATGCTTTGACATGAATAAAAAAGTCAAGATACGATATTTTTAAAATTATAATATTCAATAATTTTTTTGAGTCACTCCTGTATAAAATGAAGATAATCTATTTCAATTCATCAATAAAGCTATCCTAGGGCAATAAGAAAACGAAAGGAAGAAAGTATTCATCCTCTCTGGCCGAAGGAGCATGCGATGATGTGAGAGCCTATTTTCAGGAATTTTCACGGAAGAAAAATATTGTGACGAAACTACTCACCAAAAAAACTTGTTACTTAAAGACATTATAGCAGAGTTTAGGTCGCTCCTGAATTTTGAACAAAAAAGTGGTCTTCCAATCTGAAAAAACCACCCAAGATTTTTTTATAGAAAATTGGGACACCCTGTTTACTGCAAAATAAATTGCTGAAGTAGATTCTTACTTTCTAAATACAATACCGTTCAAGAGTGAATATTTTGACTTGATTATCTTCATTTCAGAAAATGCAGACTCGCACAAGTAAGTTGACCCAAACATTGTCGTCAGTTGAAGGACGATTCACCTTAGATTCGGATATTTATCTTCAGATATAAAACACCAGAAAGTATCAGCTGCTGTAGCCCAAAATATTTGATAATTCTGTCTCATGTTGTCTGAGTGCATTGTGATGACAGTAAAAATGCCAAATCAGTCAGCCATTTTTCGTTTTTCAACATCTGAGTGTCATCACCTCATTCGTCTAGAAAAGCTGTTATATCGGGCAATTCTTGAAACCTTTCTAGGAATTTTCCGCGACTCAACCACCTGATGTCCGTGTGAAGAACTAAATCAATGTGTTCAGCTGACTCCCTATCAAACCAAACTTCAACTTAAAGAGCCGCCGTTGCAAGCATTGTTGCAATGCCCATAATTTCCTCCGTGTTTAAAACTTTTGAACACAAAACTTGTTGATATATAATGCAATGGAATGGAAAAAATTAAGGGAAATCTTCATTAGCTTGACACTATGCCACAAAACCGTTTTTGTTTTTGCTGGCGGTCCATCGGTTGTAATGCACACTAATTTATATATTGGTAGCTTGTAGTTTTTTACAAAATTGAAGAAAACGTCATATATATTTTCGCCACGGGTCTTCCCCTTCAGAGGAATGATTGTCAAAAATTCTTCCTTAGCCAAAATGTCATTGAATACCATCCAAATAAAAATACACAGCTGGGTAGTGTCTGTCATATCGGTCGATTTGTGGAACTGTAAAGAAAAGTATGTACATTTCATGATATTATATTTTAGTTTATATACCATGACCTCAATCATGACTTCAATACGCCTTGTGACAGTCGGACGAGAAAACTGAAGTTCTCTAATAGCAGACATGATATGTGTTTCATTTTTAAATTTCTCCAAATAAAGTCTCACCCGCTTCAATATCTTCCTTCACAGCCGATTCATCTTCGAATGGTTTCTTGTGTTTTGCCAATATATGAGATATTTTAAATGACGCGATCGTAGGAGCTTTCGATTGTTTGGCTGGTCTTTTCAAACAAGATTTCAAATTACGTGCTTTTCGTTTTCTTAATTCTTTCTGTGGCGGAAAATCATTCACCGCGCGTTCCTTTGATAAAGCCTTCTTTGGCCTCTAGCAGAGTGTTATTTTATTAAGTAAATTTTTGTTATTTAGTTACCTACTTATCGAACATTTTTGGCTTCTGGAAATCTACTCAAAATGCACTTGCGATCGACCATTTGAGCACTCCTGGCGTAGAGAATATGATGCTCGTCTCCTGCGCAGAGTTACCTGCGTTCAATCCCCACAAAGTCGGTGCGATTTTTCGGATTCTGGGAATCGTTCGAGCGTCCATTCTTCTGAGGAGATGTAAAGCCGTCGGTCCTGTCCAACAGAGATGTGTTAGTGGGGTTCGGGAAAATTCCGGGGTTAGTGAGGTGACAGAATTCCCCGGCGTGTCATTGGACGAAAGGCGGATATAGAGCACGTTAAAGGAATGACTAACAATTTCTGTTGTAGCGAAGTCTTTGCCGAAGTTATGCGTAATACAAGTTGCAAACTGTTCACCCCTCAAGTACACTCGGAGGCAAAATTAGCGGAACACTCGAAAATTTAACCAAATTCGAAGTCCGATATTTTTCCTAATTCTTAACCGATTTAGATGATTTTTTCGGCAAGTTATAGATCAACTCTTCTGCTTTGTAGAAATTATAAGAGAAAACAAAAAAAATTTGAAAATAACTTTATACGGGGGCAGAACTAAAGGTGTTTTTTTTGTCAAAAATTCGTAACACCCTGTGGAATTTCGTGGTCCGAGTTGAAACGTACAATATCATGGTCTGTCAAGACACATCTTCCTACAGTAACGCCCTTCTTGTTTTATGCATTTATCTCTATTTTTACAAGAGATATCCAATTTGAAACGAAAAGTCACAAATTTCAAGAATTTAGTTTTAATCTTGCGTAGGTGCATAACATCGGAGGTTAGCCAAAAAATAAAATCAAAATTAGAGAAGCGGAAATCTAACGAAATGAAAATTTTTGAAATTCACTGGCCAATTTCACGCTCCAGGAGAACTCGAAGTACACTGGAAAAATCGTTGATTTTGCACATTTGCCAGTCCATTCGTGTGATTTCAACTTCATCGAGATATTCTATCACTATGCGCGCAGTATGAGGGCGCGCGTTATCGTGCATAAAAAGGAAATTCTCCCCTATGTAAGGAGCAAAAGGCACAACATGGGGCCCCAAGATTTCTGTTATATACCGATGGGCAATAAGTGATCCATTGCCAATAATCTCCTGTTCTGTTCGTACTCCCAAGCATATGCCACCCCAGATCATAACTGACCCTCCACTATATTGCTCAGTTCCTGCGAAGTTCGCTTGATTGTATCGTTCCCCTCGATGCCTCCATATTCTATCTCTACCATACACGAAATTCACACAATATCGGGTCTCATCACTAAATAAAACTCGTCTCCACTGATTGATTGTCCATGCTACATGCTCCCTAGGAAACGCCAATCTTGCTACCCGATGGGCTCTATCGAGTCTTGGTGCTCTTGCTTGCGGGTATGATCTCAGACCAACTTCATTTAATCGTCTTCTGACTGTCCTCACACTGACGTTAATGTTATCCACTGCTTGTAAAAGGTTACGTGCCTGAACAGCAGTAAGACGAGGATTTCTTATGGTTTGATTGACGATGAAACGGTCATGTATAACGCGGGTTGCCCGATTTCTTCCTTGTCCTCGCCTCCTCACGTACAATCCAGTTTCCCTGTAACGTCGGTAGATTCGGTGGATAACCGACCTCGAGACACCCAACATGGTACCGATTGAACAATAGGTGCACCCTTCCTCGATCAATGTAACTGCCCTTGCTACTGAGGTTGGAGGTAAATCACTCATTCTGAATGAAAAATACCGTTTCGAATCGTAAACAGTAAAAGAATCACAAAACACCGCAACCGATCGAATTTGTATCAAATCAAAGAATGGAAAACTCTCATTCTTTAAACAAGTGCAAATGTGGTCATATACAAAAAAACATGTGTTGTATTTCATATTTGATAAAAAAAGGTGTGCACATGTGTAAATGAAAAGTTTTATCAATGGTCCCAGAATTCGGTTGTGTATTTTAATACCTACCGACTGTTATCTCCTATGAATTCCTAATTTTCACCAAATTAACCAAATTGTCATCAATAACTAATGCAATTCGAACATCGAACAAAATCGCAAACGACAATTTCGACACGCCTGAGTGATAATAAGAAAATTCCAAATTGATAGACGAATTTTAATGACAATTTCTTGATTCAATGGAATTTCTCCAAAATGGTGATTTTCCACTTGAAATTAAATATATTTTGCAAAAATAGAGACAAACGCATGAAACAAGAAGGGCGTTACTGTAGGAAGATGTGTCTTGACAGAGCATGATATTGTACGTTTCAACTCGGACCACGAAATTCCACAGGGTGTTACGAATTTTGGACAAAAAAAACATTTTTAGTTTTGCCCCCGTATAGAATTTTTTTCAATTTTTTTTGTTTTCTCTTATAATTTCTACAAAGCAAAAGAGTTGATCTATAACTTGCCGAACAAATCATCTAAATCGGTTGAGAATTAGGAAAAATATCGAACTTCGAATTTGGTTAAATTTTCGAGTGTTCCGCTAATTTTGCCTCCGAGTGTAGAAGGGTGAAACAACAAATTGCGAAACAAAATCCATTTCATTGAAATCTTCAAAAACGATTTTTGAAGTTTTACTTGAATTTGGAAGATTGTTTGTTTGTTTTTCCTTTAACGTGCTCTATTTCTGCCTTTCGGCTAATGACACGCTGGGGAATTCTGTCACCTCACTAACCCGGGAATTTTGCCGAACCCCTCTCGTGTCGAGGGAAGGGATCTTTAATGTCCAACACATCTCTGTTAGACAGGACCGACAGCTTTACATCTCCTCCGAAAGATGGACACTCAAGCGATTCCCAGAATCCGAAAAATCGCACCGACTTTGTGGGGATTGAACCCAGGTAACTCTGCGTAGGAGACGAGCATCATATCCCATACGCCACCGAGCCGGCGAATTTGGAAGATGTTTCTACATTCCGTCACCGCAGAGTTGCTGCAGATTGTTTTTATTATGAGAATTGTTTTCGACATTAATAAAATATTCTTTGATTCATAGAAATTACCAGGATTGTCTTTGCGGCTCGCGATCACTGCTGCAAGAATATTTTCAAAATTCGAGATTTATGTTACTGTAGTTGGCAATATTTGCTGAACATTAACGTTGTTTCTGATTTTTTCTTATCGAAACTGGTTTTCACATTCGTCTCAATATTTCAAAATTCTGTTTTCAAAAGCGTGTATTCATTCTACAAAAGTCAATCGAATTCTTTCGTGAAAGAAATATATCAAAACTGTCTTGTTTCTCCGAGTCCATGGTCTTGCCCCAGGTGCGGATGCCGGTTTTCTACCGTTAAAGTAGCTCGGTATGGTCCCAAATTGCCCGTTTACAGGGTTAACCAACATCTGAAAGGACAACAGCCAACAATGATGTTTAGGTTCGTTGACCTCTTTTGCGAAGATTGTTCCGAACAAGGACAGCAGCAAAACAACGAAGGTAGAGAGGTAGAGGCCGCAACGCAACACACTGTAATCAGCCTCGATTACTATGTTATTGTATACGTATACCAGTACGATTCGGGTAGGGTTACAGGCGCAGATATTCATGAAATTACTTAGAATTAATGTACAGGGTGTTCTCCAATTACGATCAATCAACGAGTCGTTCAAATTGAACATCTTTTCCTAAGATTAAATAGAATACAGAGGACGCACTGAGTTTCGTAGTATACCAGGTGGGCTGAAAAGTTCGTAGTCTGAAATACAGATGGCGTTACTAGGGTTGAATTTACTTGATTTTCAGTTAGTATTAACCTCAACTAGAATGAAATAGATTCTGCCGTTACTATGTGATATACAGTGTGTTCCAACGAAAATTTGACCCCCCCTCTAACTCCGAAATGAGTAACATTAGCGAAAAACACCAAGACACGTCGATTTTTGTTTCGAGGGGGAGCATTTTTCGAAATAATTCGAAACTTCTCAGATCAACCCCCTACCCCCAGCAACCCTAACTTTGAAATTCATCATAGGGAATAAGGGTCGAGTGGCACCTTACTGAAAAGGTCTGTCAATTCTCCACCTTGATTTGTCACTTTTAGAATTTTAAATTAACATACAGGGTGTCCCAACCAAGGGTGAAGTTGAATTCCTGGAAATCCCAAATACTAAATGAAATAGATTTATTTTGGCATAATGCAAGCGCAGGTTTATGCTCGGTCTAGAAAAACGACCTACACTTGTGAATTTGGAGTTGGTGCAATCAACCCCCTATTTCCAGCATCCCCAACTCAAAAATCATTCGATCGATAATAGGTCAAGTGGCACCTCGTTGGAAAGGTACTGCAATTTTCTCTTCGAATTTGGTATTTTCGAAATTCAGAATCATCATACAGGGTGTCCCGAAGCAGGAACATTGAAAATCCAAATAACTTTTTGAAACTGGTTCATTTCGGTATACGAGAACATGTTTGATCCGAGAATAGGACTTTCTTGTGTGGTTATAGAATTTTTGCAATCAACCCTTCCATTCAGCATCCCCAACTTGAAAATCATACAAATAATTCAAGTGGCATATCTTCAGAAAGGTTTTTGAATTCCAGAATGATTAAAGCATTTCATTCAGTTCGGCTCTCCATACAGGATGTCGCTTTCGAAAAATTCAATATCGTCATTTGAAATTATCAACTAAAATTAATTCGAAACTGTTAAAAGTATTGGGGTACGATGTGTTGAGCATCAATTACGAAGAAAAAAGCTGATTTCTGCATTGAAAATGTTCACATTTTTCATTTCCATCTGGCGTGCAGTCATCTGTTATTTCTCATTTTGCAATGAAATATTATTATTCAGATCAGTTCCTCATTATTGTTGTTGTTCGTCAGTTGAAATTAATCTGAAAATGGTTTATTCCACTGAGGAAAGGGTCGAAATTGTATCGACGTATTTTGGAAATAACAGTTGTGCCAAAGAAACGGCAAGGATATTCGATAGGAACCATCCTGAAAGAGAAAGGGGAGTCAGTCACCAGTACGTTAAATATTTGGTTGACAAATTCCTAGCTACGGGTTCGGTGGCAAACAAAAAACATGAAGTGGCATGTCCTGTCAGAAATGAGGCAACGGAAGTGGCAGTAGTGGGTCATCTACAAATGGAGAATACTACTTCGATCAGAAAACTATCTCGTCTGACTGGTGTATCAGCTACAACTGTCCATAGAATCGTGAAACATCACAAATTTCACCCTACAAGGTAAAATTAGTGCATGAAATAAACGAAGATGATCCAGATCGTCGTTTACAGTTTTGTGAAAATCTAAGTGAAAACCTAAACGCTAATCCAAATTTTCTGAATAACATCTGTTTTTCTGATGAAAGCACCTTTATGCTCAGTGGTGAAGTGAATAGACATAATTGTCGATATTGGGACACACAGAATCCTCATTGGTTTAGAGAGGCCCACACGCAAAGGCCTCAGAAGTTGAACGTTTGGGCAGGAATTTTTGGCAATCATCTAGTTGGGCCTTTCTTTATTGAGGGTAATCTGAATGGAAATGGCTACCTACAGTTGTTAGAGGAACATATACATCCTAGATTGACAGAAATTTTACAGAACGATCCAACTCTTTCTGAGGACGAAATGCGTTTTCAACAAGACGGTGCTCCTCCGCATTATGATGCTCGGGTGCGCCAATATTTAGACGAAAATTTCCCAGGAAGGTGGATTGGTAGAAGAGGACCTGTTGAGTGGCCAGCCAGGTCACCAGATTTAAATCCCTAGATTTTTTTTTGTGGGGCCATCTAAAATCTAAAGTTTATGCCACAAGACCAGAAAACCTGGAGGAGCTGCGGATGAGGATTATCACAGAATGCCGACTTTTGACTCCTGAAGTTTTCGCTAATGTGAGAAGAGAGTTCGAAAATCGTCTGTATAACTGTATGGAGGTGGGCGGAGGTCATTTTGAACAATTGTTGTAATAATCAAGTTAGTTTTTTGTTTTCAATTGAATACAAGTTCAATAAATCTCGTTTTCCTGTTTAGATGAGCATCCAATCAGTTTCTCCATCATCCCCTCATCCTGATCCTCACGCCAGAAAACCTCGATTGCCAAACTGAAACCAGTGCCTCAGTGATTCAGAAAATAGAAAAATCTTTCTGGAACTTTGCCACTCAACCTGTAATCACTTGTATGATTTTTTGAGTTGGGGATGCTGAATGGAAGAGATTGATTGCAAAAATTCCATATTCACGCAAGAGAGTCTTATTCTCGAATCAAACATAAACATGTTCTCGTATTATACCGATATGAACCAGTTTCAAAAGTTATTTGGGTTTTCAGTGTTCCTGCTCCGGGACACCCTGTATGCTGATTCTGAATTTCGAAAATAGCAAATTCGAAGAGAAAATTGAAATACCTTTCCAACGAGGTGCCACTTGACCTATTTTCGATCGAATGATTTTTGAGTTGGGGATGCTGGAAATAGGGGTTGATTGCACCAACTCCAAATTCACAAGTGTAGGTCGTTTTTCTAGACCGAGCATAAACCTGCGCTTGCATTATGCCAAAATAAATCGATTTCATTTAGTATTTGGGATTTGCAGGAATTCAACTTTACCCTCGGTTGGGACACCCTGTATGTTAATTTAAAATTCTAAAATGACAAATCAGAATGGAGAATTGACAGACCTTTACAGTAAGGTGCCACTCGACCCTTATTCCCTATGATGAATTTCGAAATTAGGGTTGCTGGGGGTAGGGGGTTGATCTGACAAGTTTCGAATTATTTCGAAAAATGCTCCCCCTCGAAACAAAAATCGACGTGTCTTGGTGTTTTTCGCTAATGTTACTCATTTCGGAGTTATAGGGGGGGTCAAATTTTCGTTGGAACACACTGTATAATTGACATTATGAGGATTGCGAATATCACTACGTGAAAAATATCAATGATTGAGTTGGAAAAGTTTATTCAACGTTATAGTTTTAGTTCATTACTAGTGAGCCCATTGAAATCGCCTTTTATATCTAAATAGCCAATATACTAAACGCCTAATATACTGAACGCCTTTTCATATCCAACTCTATACTGAACTCCTCATTATATTCACTGAGATTTATACCTAATAGTTCTTTATGTTACATGGAACTCTCTCATATATTGACTGAGTCATCCTTAGGGTAACGCAGCTTCCAGTATTGTTATATAGATACTGACTCATCAACCCACATTCAACACTATTCACTACTATCCCAATTCAAAGAGATTCATTCAATTTGAAAATGTCTACTTTCTCTAATTGAGCTAGCATAAGATGAAATTAAAACATTCCAACATTGATTTAAAAAAACAAATTGTTCAATCACTCTTTAGGCATAGAAATTCAATCATTAACAACTCTAATATTCCAAATTTTTAGTTCCAAAAGTATTAAATATATACTTTAGAAAGATCGATATATGCAGATCTATAGTTTCAAATTTTAATTTTACTCAACAGTTCTGATTCGAATTAGATCAGAAAAGAATCGAATAAGATTCATGAATTATAATAAACACCAAATATGAGCTAAAAACAGCAAGATGGAAGAATATTAATGAAATAGAAAATAAAAGTTCTTCTCAAATTAAAATTTCTTGGGAGTATCCAAAAGACAAAAGCAATTAGTAATCAAATAAAGGAACATTACTGAATACATAGAAATTTCACTTATGTGATTGCCCTATACGTAACTATTTTGTATAAATTCAAATTGACCAAAATTAACACAATTTGCTTACCAGAAAAAACAAACATCTTTTGAATTGAAGTGTTCTTGTGGAAAGCAGAGATGAGATCCACAAATTTGTAAATTACATTATGGACCCTCATAAACACTACAATGATGTTAACTATATATAAGTTTCATGTTTTAATTTCCTAGATCTTTAACTGTCGAGTTGGCAGTTGGTTTCGAGCAGTCAGCTTCTTATAAATTTGCTCTCTAATAATTGAAATTTCCATTCTTCAATTTACTTCTCTTCAATTAATTTTCTTGTGAAACTTTATAATATACCATGAAATGAAAATGAAAGGAAAAATTGCATTAAAAAACTTCATATTTCCATATTACGTGATGAACGTACTCATTTTACACAATTATATAAAATACCTATAGTACAACTACATATAAAAAAAAACTGTCAAATTGCATAGCATTCTCCCAGTAGTAGTTGAATTTTTTTCAAAATATGATTCACATAAGCGGCAGCATGTTTCCTGTGACTTTCATAAATCTTGATTGGAAGTTGTGGTTGTACAAAATGAAACTTCGTCTGCAACTTCTACATATTTGAACATCATGTTTCCCACTATCAGACACCTGTAACAGAGGAACTTTCAATCAATGAGAAATTCCTGTCATTCATTAAATAATTTCGATAAAATTTACTCAGAAACAGTAACTATGAATTATGAATAGAAGGAACTCACAATAATTACCTTTTGTGCAAATTTGAGATTTTATTTTCTTTGGTTCAAACTTGAACATCGTCAAACACATTGAGTCTCATTTACTTTTACATTTGGATAATTCTAGAATAGAAACGTACTTCGTCTGGAATGAACTGAAACGAAAATTCAATTTGAAATGGCACGTTCTTATTGACATGCAGTTTGAAATATTTTAATACAGATATAGCCTTTAGTGGATAGCTTTCAATATTCATATGATACATACTCTAAATGACCTAACGAAAACTTTATCGAGTTCCTTCCAGAAAAATATTATACAAAAGAGCTCAATACCTATTAATAGCAACTCATAAATATATCCCATCATTTTGTAAGATCCCCAATTGATCAGTTAAAAATCCTAGTAATTCCAGAACATTTTCAAACGCATAGAGGTTAAAATAACAATGAAAGAATAATGAAATATGTGAATTCTGAGTACATTTCTTGAGCATGCTAAAAAATATACATTAAAATATATAAATAAACCTCAAATTACATTCACTTACCTTTCAAATATTATTGCAAGTCTCCTTAACTCCTTTTTATTATAACATTTCGTTCGAATCACATTTTTCAGGTTAGAATAACCACAAAATGTTGAATTTATAATTTTGAAAATTTGTCGTTTCTTTCCTTAAACAAAATATACAAAAAATGGATAAAATAAACATCAAACTACGTTCACTTACCTTGAAAAGTTTACTTCGAGTTTCGTCAAACTTTTCATTCAATTAAAATTCGGTATTACTTATTTTGACAGATCGAATATAAGACTAATTGAAATAAGGTTAGATTCGATTAGATGTAATGGATATTTCATTCCGTCTCTTATTGTCATTCAGAAGAGGGAGCACTATATTCTAGTTATTGGTATTACCGAAATTATGTTGGTGAAAATAAATTTTACACGTTGGTAAAGCTCAGTTCCGACATTGAATAGCGATCTAAGGGGCGGTAGGCGAGTGACTGATTCCGTCTCCGTGTTTCCGTTCTTTTTCTCGAAATTCTAGGTCTGAAAAATTGTCCGAAATTCGCAAATTCGTCGTAGAGTAACGATTTCTCTTCGCGAATCCGATCTCGAGATATGTAGGAATCGTTCGACACCCGAATCCATTCTCCCGGTAATCCCGTATAAGTAGGAAGGATGAAAGAAAACCACTTATTTTGACAGCTCGACGTTAGTTAAATTCTGGCCGTCAGAGATATTCGGAATAAGGAAAATGGAGCAAAATTTTGCAAGAGTCCGCCGATAGCCCTTCGTTAAATCGGAGATTTTCCAGTTCTCCCGTCGTTCAACGGAAATGAAACTATTGCGGCGCAACATGCGAAACTCGAGGCTTGCTCTTTGTTCAGGTTTGAATATAATCGATCGCGATTGAAAAATTTGTATAGACATAAAAGTCCGACGAAATTATCCCCTCCATTGCGAATAATCGGAGACCTTTTTCGGGAAAGACCGAAGTTTCCGATTCCGAAGAAATCTCGCCGTTTCGACTTTCCGTTCGCTCTCGACGACGTTTCAACGAAAATTATCGGAAAATCTTCAGGGCTCCGCCGTTCGAGCTAGGGACTCCAAATTTCGCACGGATCTTCCTTACACCCGCATCGCTTCTGCTCTGTCCGGTTCAAACTACCGTTATCCCCTCGGATTATTCCCAAAAAAGGCCTTAAGACTTTAATAGTATATATAGATCAGACAAGTATGAGTTTAAAACTAAAATACAAAACTAGCAATTTTCTTATATATAGGAACATAGAAATGGGTTAATAGAAGAGGTAAAATACATAATAGAAATTAACATTGCGTACTAATATACAGTGTATCCCAAGTTGAGTGGCCTATTAGACGTTCATCATATCACCATTTCGAAAATTTTCGGAAATGTTATAACAAAAACGGGCCTGTAATTGCTAGTTTCGTCTTTTGGGCCGCTCTTATGAATTGGTGTGATTTTACCTACCTACCTTTTGTGAGATCATGGCCTATATAAACTGTTTTTCTTTCAGTGAAACCTAGATCTGTGTTATTAATCGATTTTGTTTTTTTTTTGCTTTGAAACATTCTGTTTTAGTTTTTGCATTTCCAAAAAGAATTTCTTGGAGGAGAAGTACCAACAGCTTTTTTCTCAGCCTATAGCAATCATATTCACAGTTGGTCATATCTAGGTGTACTAGGACATCTTGCACTATTTTGCTTACATCCTCATCTTCATTGCGAAACGGAACTTCATATATCATGGCATTATTTTTCAGTTTTTCTCACAAATGAAAATTATAAAATTTTAACTGATATATTTGAAGATAGATTGGAACGAACGGTCCGTCTTTGTGGCCTCCAAGGTCACCTAGTCTAACGCCTATTGATTTTTATCTCTGGGAAACGCTGAAAGATGAAATTTATACTGAACCTGTGACTTCAAGATATGATTCGCATAATAGACTTCAAAATGCTTTCATGTAGTTGGATGTGGAAGAACTGAGGCGAGCCACATCACATGCGTCGGGCAGAACTATGTGAGAAGTGTATGGTCATCACCTTGAACAATTATTATGAAATTTACGGAAATAGAGTTCCATTCGTTTTGATATTTGACTTCGAAATTCGACAACAACTGCAGTTTCGCTTTTTTTTCTCTTAATTCATCAATTATCCAATGACAAAAGGACAGTTATTTATTAATGCTCTGGGAACTATCTATGCACGTGCAGGAATCTAAGCCACCTTTCCCAACTTTAGTTAGGTACGTAAAGTTCATTTTTTCGTCATAATTTTAAAACTTGAAATCTCAAGTACAGTGTATGTATGGGGAACTTCATTTAGTTTTTTACAGCGAATCTAATGAATTGAAAAAAAAATATGGGTTACAATCTGGAAAAACGTAGTTTTCGATGTTTCTTCGTTTCGAAATGTGAGGCGGAAAAAAGGGCATTCTGTACACTGACTGAGATTCAGTCGGATATGAGTTATGTTCCGCATGGTTTCTTGTTTGCAGAACACATTTCATTATTTTGGTAGCTCACGCCGTTCTCGAGTTATATCTTCGACGCGATAAAAGCGATTTCCATAGTGTTAAGGGTGAGGGTGGTGGTGTATTCGTAGGCGTCAACAGAAAAATTCAAATTCGAATTAAATTTCACCCTAGGCAACAATTAGAAATATTTGAATGAAATTACTTCATTTTTCAGGGCATGGAAAGACTCACAGGGACGCGGCTAGCGTTCAAGCGACCCATCCCATACCGCCTTCTTGCGGATTGTACTATTTCGAGGTTAAGATTGTCAGCAAAGGCAGAGACGGTTACATGGGCATCGGGCTGTCCGCACAAGGAGTCAACATGAACAGATTACCAGGTATGATAGGTAAATGGATATTATTGGTTAATAAAATTCAAAGAAACATGAAACTAGGAAAAAGCGATTAGATTAATAATTTTATCAGGATCAACGGTTTATTATTATTATTTATTATCGTGGACTTATGCACTATCTCAGCTGTTAGCTGGATATAATTTACCTTTCCCAGATTCAGCAATCAAAGGGAATAGGCTAGATTTCAATATCCTTGACATAAATTTCCTAACTATCCTACATGTATTAAGAATTACAGCTTTTTGCATTTCTATATAGGTATTCTTATGCAATTCTAGTTTCTTAAGGCTATCATGCAAAGTTTTGGGTATAAACCCAGTCGAGAATACGATGACAGGAACAATATCTATTTTCTCGAGGTGCCACATCTGCTTGATCTCAATAGCAAGGTCTGCGTATTTGGACTTTTTCTCCTGGAACTTGTTCAGCACGTTGTTATTATTCGGTATGGCGACATCCGCCAGCATTGCTGTTCTGGCTCTCTTATCATACACCACTATGTCCGGCGTATTATTCGTCACCATTCTGTCAGCGATAACAGGCCTATCGTAGTATAATCTGATAGAGTCATTTTCCAATACGTGCGCCGGTTGATACTTGTAATATGGCTGGAAGGTATTCAGAAGTCCGTACTTGTGTGCAAGTTTCTGATTGATAATGTTGCACACTTGATTATGCCTGTGAAGATAGTCCATATTGGCCAGTTGTTCGCAACCGGACGTAATATGCTGTATAGTCTCCGATCTTATATGGCATTTTCTGCACTTATTTGTTTGTAATGTTCCATTCTTCATAATAAATTTTTTGTAGTTGTTTGTAGCGATCACTTGGTCTTGGATCCGTTTGTTTCCGCGAATAATTCTCCTTTCATCAACCATTTATTGGAGGCTTCTTTGTCGATGTGTGGTTGATTAATCTCTAGTGATTTCGTCCATGCAATTCCTTTCTTGACCATTGCTCTTGTTTTTCAGTATCAGATAGGAACGGTAGATTCAGCAGGTCATCTCTGGTAGCAAGATTTAGAGGTGTATATCCCTTATCAGCCAACGATACCACTCTATGGAGGTCAGAAGTGAGAGCTTTTGCAGAGAAGAATTCTCTGAGATTTTTTGTCTGTTCGGTGTGTAAATTGCCAACATCTATTAATCCGCGTCCTTCTTCTTTCCGCTTTAAATTTGTTCTTATCACAGACGATTTTGGATATTGATTGTTGTACTTTGTCAGAATCGTTCGGGTCTGCCTTTGAATATCATCCAGTTCTGTCTTAGTCCATCTGATTATTCCAAATGAGTAAAGCAACACTGGAATGGCGTAGGTGTTAATTGCCTTGACTAGATTCCCTGAGTTCAACACTGACGTCAGCACACTCTTCAGACGCTGACTGTATTGTGAACGAATCTTCTCCTTTGACTGTTTTTGGTCTAGCAATCTGGCTTGTTGGTATCCTAGATATTTGTACGTTTCGCCATCCCTCGTGCACTGTATGATATCACCGTTTGGAAGTTGTGTTTCACCATCTATGACTTTCCCTCTTTGAATGTTCATTGTCTTACATTTTCAAACGCGAATTTCATATGAACATCTGCCGAGAACTTACTGACAGTTTTCAGCAAATCATTCAATTGCTTCTTGTTCGAAGCATATAATTTGATGTCATCCATATACAGCAGGTGGGAGATTGTATGATAGTTCCTATCTGTTTTTATCCTAAATCCGTATCCTGTTGCATTGAGCAGTTAGGAAAATGGGTTCATAGCTAAACAGAACCATAGTGGACCCAAAGAGTCTCCTTGAAAAATTCCATGACGTATGAGTATCTCGTCGGTTTTAATTGACTTATTGTTCATGTTGACCTGCAGAGACGTGCGCCAGAGTGTCATTGTTGTCTTCAAGAATTCTACCAGGGCTGGGTGAATTTTGTATATCTGCAATACTTCAACAAGCCAAGAATGGGCGGTACTATCGAATGCCTTCAGATAATTGAGAAAAGCTGAATGAACATTCCGATGCCCTACGTGTGCCTGTTTCATTATCACAGAATCGATGATGAGTTGTTCCTTGCACCCGTGGTGTTTCTTTCTGCATCCTTTCTGCTCCTCTGCTAATATATTGTTGTCGTCAAGGTGTTGGTATATTCGATTGGATATGCATGAGGTGAGTATTTTGAGTGTTGGCAAGCAAGTGATTGGCCTATATTGAGACGGATCCTGTGTTCTATCGCTCTTAGGTAGCATATATGTTAAGCCTTGTGTTAGGAAAGTGAGTGTTTTCTTGGGATGTTGAAGAACGTACGTGAGCTGTTTCGCTAGGGCTCCATGGAGCTTATCAAACTTCTTGTACCAGAAGTTGTGGATATTATCTATACCTGTGGCTTTCCAATTGTTGGTCGCTCTAACTACTGTTGTGATTTCTTCGTCTGTTATTCCTTCGAAGTCCATATGTTTCATATCAGGGCGTTGTTTTTCATTCTTGATCCATTCCGCATCTTTATTGTGTTCTTTGGGAATCGACCATAGTGACGACCAATAATCGGTCAAGCAGTGTGCGTCAGGTACTTCTCTGTTATTGTTGGTCGCAGTTTTGTTATTTCCCCTATGAAAATTGGCCCCGCTTTGGAGGAACCTTTGGTTTGATGTTTCCTTTCAGTGCACTTGATGTATCTTGAGAGCCTCTTTGCTTTTGCTTGGACTTTCTGCTTCAAAGTGTCCATATACACGTCGATATTTTGTTTGTGATCAGGGTGTTTTGTGTTCGTACCAATTTTTCTATGAATTTTGCGTATATGCGATTTCAAGCGCCTTGAGGGCTTTCTGTTTCTGAGGAATTCTGTGAGGCGACCGATCTCGGCTCTAATATTGTCAATATCCTTCTCCAGTCGTTTTTGCCATGGTGGTTTTCTGACGCTTTTTCGCTCAGATCGAATCAGAGTTGTCGAGACTTGTTGTTTGTGTAGTCGAAGAACCGCTACCGCTCCACAGTAAATCAAAGTGTGAATTTTCTCCAAGGAGTTCTGATCATTGTATTCTTCAAACACTGACTTTATGCTTTATAGTATGATATCGGTGTTCTTGTTCATCTTGAGTTTAGGCAGTTCAGGTCGTTTAGTTGGGTTACTACCACTGGGTTCAGTTATTGCTCTGTTGAGTTCTGATCGTGCTAAATACATGAATTCGTTTTGCTGATTCGTCTCAGGTGGACGCTCTTTGTTGATATTCGTTTCCATGGCTTCGATATTATCTGTAACACTTTCATTGGTTTACCGTTATGAGTATCATCTTCACTTCTGAGTTCCATTATGACCTCTTCTCGTATGCTTTGCAGCGTTTCTGAAAAAAGCAGCCTGTTTTTAACGATTGTTCTTCGTTGATCCGAAATTCTCTACTCGGATATGTGCTGTAATTCCGGATATGTTTCTACGAACGCAAGATGTAACGCGTATCTGTATGCTGTCATTTCCGATTCCAAGTTTGTAATCTTGTAATAGGAACGCATAATGAAGGCATTCATTTCTGGGGTCCACTTCATGCGTTTCCTAGGGAGTCCGGCTCTCGTGGTCGTAGGCATAATGGCATAATGATGTTGTTTCCCAATTGGTTTTGTGTTGCAGTATCCCTACTCGATATCACGCTGCTTCTGTCGCTAACCGAGGGAGACTGTGACTCACTTTCCGAACAAGACACCCTTCCTAAATCTTGAACGCGATAAGAGGTTATGGTGGTACAATGTCGATTCACCCGTTTGTTCCTTAGATTGTACATCATTGGATAAGTTGCATTTTATAGATACTGCCAGGTTCAGCTTGGGTACCGCGGGTTCGCTAAGCCCGTACTCAGAAACAATGTTCCTGAGTAATGGTTGCCATTGTTTTTGAATTGGTTTTCCAGTGTTTCTGCTGATAGCTCTGTTTTTTCCTTCTTGTGTCTCATCTCTTGGTCGCTTTCTTGTCAGTGTAGATGTCATCTGCCAGAGGGTTTGCTCTTTTGATTCGCGCAATGGGCTATAAGCGCATTTACGGACATTATCAATAAAAAAGTGTTAAACATACAGTTAAAACATATTCCAGTTGTTGTTTTGTGAAACTTTCTCGTTGCAGGTTGGGACAAACAATCCTACGGTTATCATGGAGACGACGGTCATTCGTTCTGTTCCTCTGGGACGGGACAGCCTTACGGACCGACTTTCACCACGGGAGACGTCATAGGGTGCGGCGTCAATCTGGTCGACAACACTTGTTTCTACACCAAGAATGGTCACCATCTCGGTACGGCCTTCAGAGATTTACCCGTAAGTATTGATCGGATAATGAGGGTGTCGTTTATTAAATTTCTTCGTTCTATTTGCAGTCGAATTTATATCCCACAGTCGGTCTTCAGACGCCCGGAGAAGTCGTGGACGCAAATTTCGGCCAGGAACCCTTCGTGTTCGATATCGAGGATATGATGAACGAGTTGAGGACGAAAACGCGCACGGAGATCTACAACTTTCCCGTGCCCGAGAGTCAGGGTGAATGGCAGGCCATACTGAGCAAGTGAGTTATCGAGAATGTTTGTGTGAGATCGAATAAGTGAGCAATATTTTTTTCCAGAATGGTATCTACTTATTTAGTGCATCACGGTTACTGTAACACGGCTGAAGCCTTTGCCCAGATTACGGAGACACCCTTCGTCGAGGATATAAATTCGATAAAGAATAGACAAAGTGAGTACAATCAAATTCTGCTATTATAAACAACTCAAAAAGATCTACTGAACTCATATGATAGGACACAGATCGGGAAAGGAAACTGGTAACATATGGTGTGTCCAAGGGTCTCAGCTTGGCCCAGTATTATTCAGCCTTCTTGTTGACGTTGAATATTTTATTTCCCGCCAAATTGTTGGCGGACTACTCGAAATTGTATTCACGTCAATTTGGTGTTCCAGGATTATTTTTTTAACTTCTGCAAAGCTCTCAAGTCTTCTGTATAGCTTTTTCTGTATTACCTCGCTCATAAGTGGTAGTAGGCTGATTAATACACTCCCCACAAAAATTGTCGCATCACCCTACTTTTACGACATTACTATATAAACTTTTAGGTTGGTCGCTTGGTAACTTTCAGAAGTGTAAAATAAGAAGATATCATTCAAAAGAGATGAGTTTATGATGGAAAATATCAACAATTTTCGAGTTAATGAAAAATTAAATAATTATACCATCTTCAAACATTCGCGAAGAGACCAATTGTAGCGTTATAATTGAAGATTTTTTATGGACTGTATATAATTGAGGTGAAGCTGATACTACTGAATGAATTATAAAAGCGTATTTGTGAAAAAAAAAAGAAAAGAAAAATTGGAAAAAGTAATAAACGAAACTGTTAAACTATTTACTACCGTAAAGTGGGGTGAAATTGATCTCGCGGGGTGAGATTGATCGCGCTGCCATTTTGTGTTCAATTCTAAATTTCCCCACCACCTTTGCTTTGATTCTCAGGCAGCTTTTTTCAGGCGATAGTAAACACATTAGGCTTTCGATCCAGCAGTACATATCGCGACAGTGTAAAGGAAGGTTCGTTCTACAGCGTTCTAAAGTTTCGTGTCAAAAAACGTGTAAATTTGAGTGTCGCAAACTTTTCTTGCCCGGGAAAAACTCGTTAATCGTCGAGGATTGTGCACCATAAGATATTTACCTGTCATCGATTGTGAAGGCTGCGCTCAATTTGGAAGGTTAGTTGATATGTACTTTTCGCGCAAAAATGACCTGAACAAAACGGGGCGAGATTGATCAACAATAACAAGAAGTGATCAATCTCGCCCCATCGTTTTCAGATTTTAATGTCTACCTGCTTCTTTTACTTTTAGAATCAGAAAACTGAAAAATGGGCAGAACATATACGCGAAAGCTAGGCAGCAGAACTTACAACAATTTTTCTGATGAACAACTAGAAAATGCCCTTCGAGACGTTACAAATAATACACTTTCTATGCGCCAAGCAGCTCGCACTTACAATGTTTCAATCAAACATTGAAGAGAGAGCCATTTTGACGAATATACTGAAATGCGCAGACTGGGGATTTCCCTTGTCTCCACAAGATCTAAGAATGTTCGTGAAAAGTTATTTAGATAAAAGTGGTAGAAACATTTACAAATTCAACAATAACTTGCCTGGTAAAGACTGGGTCAACAGTTTCCTTAAGAGGCACCAACATGTTGCAGGAAGAAGATTATCGTCCAACATTAGTGCGAAACGGAGTCAGGTGACTCCTTCCATACTAAGAGACTATTTCAACAACTTGCGAGTCACCCTGGATGGTGTTCCCCGGAGAATGTGTTTAACTACGATGAATCAAATGTTACAGATGATCCAGGGAAAAGTTGCGCATTTATCGTAGAGGTACAAAATACCCAGAAAAAGTTTGCAACCATTCAAAATCATCAACGACCTTAATGATGTGTGGATCAGCATCAGGCACTCTACTGCCGCCCTATGTAATATACAAGGCCGAAAACTTGTGGAATACATGGACTGAGAATGCTCTTAAGGGCAAACCATGCTGTGATAAGATATGCTGCTCGCAAGGTACTCGATTCAACCGAACTTCGGTTGGATAGATATGCCCACATTTCACGAATGGTTTTCCACAGTTTTTCTACCACACGCTAAAGGTTAAATGGACGAAAAGTCCTTTTGGGAGATAATTTGGCCTCACACTTTAATCCAGAAGTACTGAGAACGTGTGAAGAAAATGACATTTCTTTTGTTTGTCTCCCTCCCAACTGCACCCATATCTGCCAGCCTTTGGATGTCGCTTTTTTTCGTCCATTCAAAGAAAGTTGGAGGAAAACACTATCAGCCTGCAAAGTTAGAAATTCCAAAACTTCTGGGATTCCTAACAACGAATTTCCTCTTCTACTGAAACAGTGCATTATTAACATGGACGAAGTTCTGCCTAAGGACAACTTTAAAGAAAGAAGCGGTGTAACACGCAATCTCATTTCTGGATTTGCAGCTTGCGGTCTTGTGCCTTTCAATCCTGATCGAGTTCTTCAAAATTACCAGGTAACACTTCTGACAATGTAGAAGCTAATGTTGCGGATAGTCTCACCGATTTTCTAAAAACTCAAAGGTATAATGTCAATAGACCTCAGAGACAGCGAAAGAAGCTTTTACATGTTGAACCAGGAAAATCTGTTGCTGGTCCGAGTACTCAACTTTCGTCCAGCGAGGAGGAAAATGAGAATATACAATTAGATGATAATTCAGAAGACGATGAATCTATAGATGAACCGACGGCAGACCCTATAGAATATTTCGAGCCAACTTTAGACAATATTATCTTCGGAAAGTTCGTCTTAGTTAAATTTCTATCTGGTTCAAGAAAGAAAACAGAATTTCTATGTGTGCCTCATTCAGAAAGTTTTAAAAGATAACGTCTTTGAAGTTGTCGGTTTAAAGTCTGCTCATTCGCGAAGTGTATTTAAACTCGTCGAGAATGATGTTTCAAAATTGGTGATATTGTGGCACTTTTACCAGACCCTAAGTGTGTTAAAATATCAGACAGAATAATAAGATATCATTTTCCAAATGACATTAATATCAAGGAATGCTAAATGCTCGGCTAAATATTTATTTTTCTATTTTATTAGGTACCCTGTTTGTTAAAATGTTAAACAGAATAAGATATGATTTTCTACATGATAAAAATATCAAGGAATGCTAAATGTTTATTTCCGTATTTTTTAAATAAATGATATCTCACTTTTTATTCCGTAGTAATTGAGCTGAACAATGTCACCCTGTCTGATCAATCTCACCCCTCATACAAATTATCCAATAACTTTTGTTCCACAACACCGATTTCGAAGAGGGCGACATTAATCATTTCTAACATATTCTCCAGCATTTCTATGCAATAAAAGAGGCCTGATCAAAGTCACCCCACTTAGGGGTATGACATTGATCACTCATGTTTTATTTTTTTTCTAGATACTGATGAATGATTGGCTTAAGTTGAGGCCTAAATTCGGTAGTACTGAAGGAATCTAAGGAGGTTTAAAAAACAAAATAGAAATATAATAAAAATTGTTGAAAATATTAACAAAAGTTGTTCAAAATTGATCAATGTCACCCCACTTTACGGTAGCTTACCTTTCGGGTCAGGGTAATGAGAATAAGGAATACTCGCACTCGCCAATGTAATTAAGCAGAATTGTAGATGCGTTTCAGTAGAAAATTGAACTCGATGTCGCAGTTGGTTGTCTGTCACCGCACGTGAACAGGCACTCCTCATCTGTTTCCCTCTTCACGGTAATGCCAGTTGGTGCGTAAAGGAAAGGAATAGGAAAACATAAGGAAAAGGTAGAAGCTAAATTTGCTAGTAAAGTATGAATTTTGAATTTGAAAAATATAATTCTGAACCGGAAAATCTTTAAATGGAAGGATTAAAAAATTGCATAAGATTGCATGTAGTAATAAGTATTAATAATTTATTAGGAAAAAAAAAACATCACGAAACACCAATCAACTAGCAAAGGATACAACATGGGGTTCAAGGATATCTGCGATGTATCTGGCCGCTGTCATTCTTCCATTATTCACTAGGACTAACTCAGTTCGACCATGGAAAGAAATGCCCCCCCACACCATTACTGAGCCCCCTCCGAAGTTTTCGGTTTGCCGGATATTGCATTGCTGATACCGTTCCCCAGATCACTGTATACAGGCATGCGTCTATCATTTGATACTAGACATAACCTGGGCTCGCCGGAAAAGAGAACATTCGACCATTCTGGAATACCTCAATTTGCATGTTCCCTCGTAAACTGAAGTCTTGCAACTCGATGCTCTCTGATGAGACGCGGGCCGTTAGAAGCCACCCTTGGTCTAATATCGTCTTCTCTGAGCCTGTTCCTAACAGTTTGCAAAGAAATATGCACATTTCTGGAAAGTGCAAGTTCATTTTGTAGCATTCTAACACTACAGTGCCGAACTCTTAGTGCAGTTAAACAAAGCCAACGATCATCAACTGGTGTTGTTATCCGATTTCTTCCCTGTCCGACCCTTCTTCCATATTCCCCTGTTTCGTAGTACTGATTAATTGCTCTTGCAATAGTGCTTTGGTTAACATTCAACAAGTTAGTCACGTAACGCTGGCTTCGCCCCTCTAAAAGTGTTACAATTCTTACACTTCATGATCACTCAAAAAGCGTCCAGGACGTTCAGCAGCCATTACAATAAATTCAAAGATTGGAAAATCAACAAAAAACACAGAAAATTTGCATTAATTTAGCGTGAAAACTGAAGAGAAATTGAATGAATACTGATAGTCAAATAAACTCATACTTGTTTCAGACGTGTTTGAGATCATATGGAAACAAATGTTACTACATAGATAAGATTTTTTCCCCCTCATATGTCCAAAAACATATGTTGACAAAGAAACTGCGATCGAGCTGCTTAATCGATTGTGGAATTCAGAATACCAGGTGATGCGACAATTTTTGTGGTTTGTGTATATTTGCAAACTACTCCTGTTTATCCATGGGCATCCTCAGTATTTTCAGAGCTGCAGAAACACTAATTCAACTCGCAAAATCAGTATTTCTATTCAATTCATTCTACATCATTTACAGAGAAAAGTTTTCGCTATAGGACTATAAAAATATTTAACACCACAGTCAATGTGTAGCATCTGCCGCGATCGGTCGTCTATCACAGCGTTTATCGGAAAATTATTTCAAAGTGTTTTATTTCGCACTACATCAATATAAAACCAGCCATGAATTCTTCAAGTGATGGTGATTACTCCGAAATGGAAATTAATGATAATGGAGAATGGAGAAAAGTTCAACACAAAAGGAAAAGAGATAAAAAACCCAACTCGCCAACTCAACAACACCCTAAAAAACAAGCATTTCCATCTGCAAGAAACACTGAATCAACACAAGTCGCTTATCAGGATTATCATCCAGATAATTATCAAACAACTGGGAATTCCAACGATGTCATACATGTGCCCCCACAATTAATTCAAAACATAAACACTGCCAGAGTAAACAAAGTCACATGTAGCGATAAAGAAGAATATGGCCCATTTAAAGGATTTCCATCCAATAAAAGTACAACTCAAAACACTAAAGAAACCAGAACAACATCCCAAACAATTAATAAACACAAGCCAAACATAATAATTAATCAAAACATTAACTTGAATGAACAACGTAAGAATAATAACCAAATAAAAACAACAAATATTAATTTCTCTTTGAAGATGAAGGGAATTCAAAACACGGAATATGCCAACCTTTATTATGTTATGGTGAACAGTGAGGAAGTAAAAGACAGAATCCAAATGGCCGACCTATGGAATACAAAAAATTCAACAAACACCGATGTTATACTGAAAACTAAATTAGGGTATCTACTCAAATCCAATAACAACAAAGAAAAACTGAAAGAAATCCTTGAAGACCTACAAAATCATAACAAAATACTTTCTTATAAAGAAACAAAACAGAGAAATCTCCAGAAAGAGAAAGTGGAACCCAAGCAAACATACTCTGTAGTTATTTCAGGTATGGAAAAAAATATTACCGATGAAGAACTCAGTAAATTCCTACAAGATAATGGCCTGGATCACAGATACTGCAGAAGAATAATATCACGTCAATTCCATACCCCTACAGGCTACATACGTGTGATTACAGGATGTGAGAACATTCGAAGAATTACTGAACAACGGATTATTCTACAAAAATCGGCATTATCCGGTATATCCGAGCAACCCTCCTGAACCAACTCCAATTCCATGCAACATCTGCCTTAAATTTGACCACACAACAGTAATACACCGCTATGTACGAAATGTCAAGGACCACACAAAACATCTATGTGCAAATCGAAAGAACCACCCAAGTGCTCATCATGCGGCGACGAAAACCATCAGGCTTGGTCCTTAAAATGCCCAAGACACCCAAAAAAACCAATAGAGGGAATCCCAAATGTTAATATAAAGCCTCTCAACAAGAAATCGAAAGACATTGAAGAATCCTCCAAGAAACAAAAGAGAATACATTCCTCAGTTACTATACACGACGTTATAATAAACACTTATATCAGAAAATTAAACAAACCAAAGAATATAAACAGAGAAGAACTATTACAAAAACTGAAGCGACGATTTATCAATGAATACAATGTAGACACAACAGCAGTATTTGCTGGGAACAGAATATACATACTTATGTTTGACATAGAAGACCCTGAAGCAGATTCTCCAACAGAACCAGTCCACAACCAAATCAACAGGCAAATTCAACTCTAAAATTAGGTTATTATACAACAATATAAACAGCTATATTCCTAAGAAACACTCGATCAATCATTATATAGAACACAACAACATAAAATGCGCAATGTTTGTAGAGACGAAAATCAGAGAAGACCGGGTGATCGGGTACCAAGACTGGAATATACTTAATCACATTGGAGAGAAAGACGAGAGAGTTAGAGGAGGAAGCCTGGTAAAATGTCACCCCAGCCTGAAGATGAGAAAAGCCAACCCCCCATCAGTAAATAATCGTAAAAATGAAACCCTTCACTTCACTATACCATTCAAAGAAGAGAAACTACATATTTTCCTTGTATATATCCATCCACATTCAAAAATAGAAGAAACCATATTCACAAAAGCCTTGCAGTACAGGTATGCAATAATTATTGGAGATTTCAATGTGAACAAGGTGAAAAAAGACAAATAAACAATTTCATCCAAAACAGCAACTTCATTCAAGTACCAACCATGCCCACATTCTTGATGGATAACAACCCAGATAGCACACCAGACATCATATTGCACACTTCCAACTTAAAAATAATGTGACAGAAATTAAACTCATCCCGGACTTGGGGTCAGATCACTTGGCAATGATGATAGAATTAGATATAGAAAAACCTATACGGCAGGAACAAGAGAGCTTCACTTATAATTTCAACAGGTGCGACATAAAAAGGTGAATGAAGCATTGGTAGAATACATCGAACTAAACAAAGATAAAGCAATCAATGAAGAACTTATAGAATCATTTAACGAAAAGTTGTCCAATACTATCAAAGCCAATACGCCCACTATTAGTCATACACATTACCTTCATGAACTACCACCTTATATAATAAAACTGATCAAGAACAAAAGGAAAATATACAGAGAATACTGCAGGAATATAAGTCCTAACTCAAAACAGAAAATAAATGAGTACAACAAAACGTCCAAAAATGATTCACCAATACAGAGAACACACATGGATAAGGGCTTGTAATAAAATAAATGAATCTAAAGGGAGATCATTCTATCAAGAAACCAAAAAACTTTCAAAATATAAACACTATAATAAAATTCCCACCCTAATAGAGAATGGAAGATCTTACTCGGAAGATGGAGAAAAAGTAGAAGTGTTTGCAAAACACTACGAAAATGCCTTCAATTACGACAATGACGATAACTTTGATAAAACCCACGAGAGGAGAGTTAATCAGTGGTATGAAAAATTCTTCTCAGCTTCCAAGAAAATTCCATCAGGAAAAATAAAAATTGACAGAGAGACCTATTTTCAAATAGTAAACAGCTCCAAAAACAGTGCCCCAGGTGTCGATTACATACCTTGGAAAATAGTTAAAAAACTCAGTGATAGAATACATGAACACCTTATAAGTATCTATGAATATTGCCTCAATCAAGAAATATTCCCAAAAACATGGAAGAAAGGATGTATAATAACAGTACCTAAAGCGAACATGGACCACTCAAAATCAAAAAACTACAGACCGATAACCCTCCTGCCAGTTTTGGGGAAAATTTATGAAAAAATAATAAGGATGAAATTAATTGAAAATCTGCAAGATCAACTTCCCATCTTTCAATTCGGCTTCCAAAATCAGAAATCTACAACACATCCACTGACTATATTGATATCAAACACGCAAAACGCCACATTGAAGAATTTTAAAACATCGGCAATTAGTCTAGATATAAATAAAGCCTTTGACAGTGTGTGGCACAAAGGTCTTTTATTCAAACTAAACTCGATGAAAACTCCCAGATATTTACTAAATATTATAAGAGACTTCTTGGAAAACCGACAACTATGGGTAAGAATTAAGAACAGCAAATCATATATTTTTGTACCACAACAAGGGACACCACAGGGCTCACCACTTTCACCGCTACTATACAACCTCTACTGTGCGGACATATTTAATCCTGAAAGCCAAATTCAATATGTGTTACAGTATGCGGATGACACTCTTTTGATATCGCACGAGAAGAACTTAACGAAATGTATAGAACAACTTCAAGAACTAATGGGGAAGATAGAAGTGTGGTTCCGTACTTGGACATTGAAGCCGAATCCAACAAAATCTCAGTTCATAATCTTCAATCATAGAATATCAAGTAGCTCTCCAACAATATCCATATGTAACGAGCAAAAAATCCACAGCAGGCAATAAAATACCTTGGAGTCTATGTAGACAATAAAATGAATTTCAATCTGCACACAAGTCAAATGAAGTTTATAATAAAAAACAACATCCCGAGCAAAACACTTCTCGAAGCTAGTTATTGAAACCAAGGCTTATCAGTGGAGAATGCAGCCAAAATCTACAAGACCATATGCAGACCAATCTTGAGTATGCCCACCCAATTTTGATCAATTGCAGGAACCCAGCAGTCCAAAATATACAAAAGCAGAAAGAATAGCACTGAGGACCATATCAAGAATTAGACATCCACGCAACAGACTGCACAATCCTCCCAATGTATTACTATACGAAAAAACTATGATTCAACCTATTTCAGACAGATTTCAAAATTTAAATTCAAAATTCTACGGCAGATTGGAGGGTATGGCAGATGTCATCAAGCTGTACCATGAGGACCCCAACAACAACAACCCAACAAGGAAGTATCCATCAAAATCACTACTCCAAAAACTCAGGGAGGAATATAGAAGTAATAGATAACTTAAGCATACTTTACATAAACAGTTTTTTTTTTTTTGTTAAATAATAATTTACTGAGCTGAAGGACCGAGGTCGATGGCTCTTGTTGTATGTGTATGACAATAAATGACAGTTCTCTCTCTCTCTATTTAACACCATTCCAAAAAGGCTGCAAAATATTGGTAATTCCCGACTTTTCAGGAAGAGTATATACAATTTTATAAAAGAACGTGAACCATATAGTATTAAGGAGTTTGAATCTTTCTGCCATAAAAGCAGATGATAGCTTACATTGATTTTGTTATGTACCTTTCATTTTTTATCTGACGATTTTCCTTTCTTGTTCATGTGATATAGTTGTAACTTTGATTTTGTAGCTGTGATAATTTGTTACTTGTTCCTTTGATATAGTTGTAATGATCTCGAAAATAAATTCTATTCAATTCTATATTTCTTCGAATCGTTAAGCCATAATACGTGATGAGCTTTCTCACCAAAGCCTCTGTCAACTTTCCTTTTCCGCCCATTTTCTTAGTTTTCCTGACATTTCGGAGCAGAGTTTCCATCATCTTGTGAACATGGCCTATGCATTTACTTTTGACAATTGTCAGCTCATCACCGTATGGATTCAGAGTAAGGATTGCTGTGAACCTTTTCTAATATATATATTCTTTTGAAAAAGAGGATTTACAAAAATTCGAAAAATTGTATTTACAATAAATGCTTACATCTATAATTTTGGTGTGTGTCAGAAAAAACAAGTGTGAGCTCAGGAAAATGTAACAAGGGAACCATACTATCTTGCGTAAGATTCAATAAACGAGTGAAAGACCCCGAGGAAAAAACTCGTTTCCCTGACGCTATTGTACTAGCAATAGCTTGTCTGTTTATGTTGTGTTAGTGTCGTGTGTACATGAAGAGTACCAAAGATTTTTCTGCTTAGTAGCTTCAATTCTCATCCTGCACTCCATGATTTCCAGACGAAGACAAGGGTGAAAGGAAGTAGGTTTGGGACAGGAATCTGTAACAATAGAAAAAGAAAACCAGCAGAAAAATATTTCAACAATCATACCTGACTCTTATATGTCTAAACACACTTGAATTCAAGATTTTACATAGCAAGCAAGGACATAAAAAGAACTAAGGAGATAATCAAAAAGTACATTTTAACAGTCCGATTTCTCGAATTAATCATTTATATCTTTTCAACTCAGTTTTCATAATTTTACTGATAATTCAATCTCATTTCATCAAGTAAATATTCAAACAGTTCGAAATTCGAATTAGGAATCTACAGTTAACGATACCCAATGAAAATTATAGTTATATCCGTAAGGTGTCGCTGCTATTGATCTAGGTTGTTCGCCGGTTAATTGTTAAGTCAGTACTTGAAAGAAGATCGTTTCCTCGTTTCTGTGGGAGAACGGAAAACAGTAACTCCTATGTTTCGTTTCCACTTTATTGTTGTGAAGAAAATGATGTCGCTTTTTTATTAATTTTTTTGAATATCAATAGTATTTTGATAGAACCTATATAAGTTCGGAATTCATTAGATTCTTTCTCTTGTCCAACCTAACCTGCGATATTTCCTCTTTCGCGGAGATGTTCTTCCGTCGCAGTGTGCGTCTCCTGAAACATAATCACTTCCTTGTTCTTGATTGCCAATTTTGAAGTTTAATGGCAAAATCCCTTCAATATTCAAACTCAACAAAACAATTCCTTCTCTGTTTGACTGAGACAGCCCCGATGGCCAGGTCCGGTCTTCTAAGTGATGCTGATTATAATCAAGAATCATTATGAACCCAATAATTTGGGTTGACATCTCCCATATATTATTTCTTCCTGGTTCTTGTAATTGCCGTATTTTACACCATATAGTTCCTCCGATCCAAGAACATAATTTTCACAGATTTCAACTCCATGCTTCCCGTGGGGCTTTCATTTGTTTTCATGCAATTTTTTTCGTCATGATCCTGTTATGTTAGATATTCTGCTGAATTTTTCGGTGTGTTTTTTCAATATATACATGAGTGGCAGTAAGAGCTTCGTACAACTAGATCGATGACTTTTCCGGAGTAATATCCGGTGAGCGTTGTAATACCAAAAAGTGATTTTTGAATTCTCGTTTTTTCTACCCGTAGATGTGAGTGCAAACAAATTCAGTTTCTTCATCTTTACCACTGCTGATGTCCATATAATTACAAAATAAATTCAGTCCTTGTCTGCTAACACCTAAGAGCCCCATAAAAATATAATCCTATGATTTATCTCAAATCAGCGTTGTGTGAAGGACCGGGATTGATTTGTTTCGAACCACAGTGGCAATTGACAACAAGCTTTGAACCCAAGGTCACGTTTTTAAGCTTCTAGAAAATTCACTTTTCGTTTACACTGTCGACAAATAATTTCCGACAGAGCAGTGAATACTGTGAAAAATTCGATGAGCCTATAACAGTGTAACGGATTCACAATCATATTTTCGCTCGTCGCATTCTAAATTTTTCTTCCACTCGCACCTCCATCTTCTTCACTGACACACAACTCACTCCTGGTGTGTTGATTGCCATGGAACCATCTCTTACGTGGTCTACCACGTCGTTCGGTACACTTTTGGATACGCTGACATTTTGACAACACTCGGTAGGAAAGCCGTAGCTCAACAAGTCAAACTCGGCGCTCTGTCGAAATATCGTAAACGTTCGAGAAAGTTCTACCTCAAGTCAAATAACAAGATCTGCCGAAATGACCCTTTCTTTATTATTCTTTAGTACAGCTGTATTGAGGAAGGTAACTGAAAAAGGGCATCTGAGTGAACTAGATACCGCGCGCTACGACGCCAGATCGACGAGCGGTCACTTAAGATTTTTTGATCGGTCTAGACTGGTTTCCCCCCTTAAACATGGTGCATTCAGAAATTTGATCAGATTCAGAACTTGATGATTTGAATGCTGGTTTTCCTCTTTCAGAAATTCTCAAATTAGTCTTAGCCGGTAGAATGGGAGAGGCCATAGAAAGAACCTTCAGATTATATCCCGGTTTGCTGGAGAACAATCAGAATCTCCTGTTCATGCTAAAGTGCAGACAGTTCGTCGAGATGGTGAACGGTTCCGACGTGGAGCTCTGTCCGAGGAAAAGTTGCAATCTCAATCAGTCCCCGAGACCTGGAAGTCCGGTTCAAACTTCCGTCATACAATCGACGAAGAACTTCAGCAACAAATCGAAGCAGGGAGTTGAAGGTAAGAGAAAACTATTCGTCTTTCGTAAACTGGACCTGATTTGAATTTCTGTCGTAGAAATGAATCAAACCAACGCCGCCCATAAGGGCAGCTTCGGCGACAACGCCGTCATCGCCATGGCCGACAGCGACGTCGAAATGGACGTGACCGAGGAGGTGCAAAACGGACACGGCGACTGTCCCAGGAAGGCGAACAGCAACGGCAATAGCACGAACGGATACCAGAATGGAAATAGCCATAATAACGATTCTCAAGACGATAGAAATCATACCTGTGATAACGTCGACGACGAAGATATGGGTAAGTTGATATTGACGTCTAAATGTATCTTCTAATGTTTTTAACAGAAGTGATTACTATATTTCGTTTTTCTATCACATCTACACTCGGAGGCAAAATTAGCGGAACACTCGAAAATTTAACCAAATTCGAAGTTCGATATTTTTCCTAATTCTCAACCGATTTAGTTGATTTGTTCGGCAAGTTATAGATCAACTTTTCTGCTTTGTAGAAATTATAAGAGAAAACAAAAAAATTTGAAAAAATTTTATACGGGGCAAAACTAAAAGTGTTTTTTTGTCAGAAATTCGCAAAACGTTCGAGTTGAAACGTACAATATCATGGTCTGTCAAGACACATCTTCCTACAGTAATGCCCTTCTTGTTTCATGCGTTTATCTCTATTTTGCAAAATATATTTAATTTCAAGTGGAAAATCACCATTTTGGAGAAATTCCATTGAATCAAGAAATTGTCATTAAAATTCGTCTATCAATTTGGAATTTTCTTATTATCACTCAGGCGTGTCGAAATTGTCGTTTGCGATTTTATGTTCCAATTGCATTAGTTATTGATGACAATTTGGTTAATTTGGTGAAAATTAGGAATTCATAGGAGATAACAGTCGGTAGGTATTAAAATACACAACCGAATTCTGGGACCATTGATAAAACTTTTCATTTACACATGTGCACACCTTTTTTATCAAATATGAAATACAACACACGTTTTTTTGTATATGACCACATTTGCACTTGTTTAAAGAATGAGAGTTTTCCATTCTTTGATTTGATACAAATTCGATCGGTTGCGGTGTTTTGTGATTCTTTTACTGTTTACGATTCGAAACGGTATTTTTCATTCAGAATGAGAGATTTACCACCAACCTCAGTAGCAAGGGCAGTTACATTGATCGAGGAAGGGCGCACCTACCGCTCAGTCGGTACCATGTTGGGTGTCTCGACGTCGGTTATCCATCGAATCTACCGACGTTACAGGGAAACTGGATTGTACGTGAGGAGGCGAGGACAAGGAAGAAATCGGGCAACCCGCGCTATACATGACCGTTTCATCGTCAATCAAACCATAAGAAATCCTCGTCTTACTGCTGTTCAGGCACGTAACCTTTTACAAGCAGTGGATAACATTAACGTCAGTGTGAGGACAGTCAGAAGACGATTAAATGAAGTTGGTCTGAGATCATACGCGCAAGCAAGAGCACCAAGACTCGATAGAGCCCATCGGGTAGCAAGATTGGCGTTTCCTAGGGAGCATGTAGCATGGACAATCAATCAGTGGAGACGAGTTTTATTCAGTGATGAGAGCCGATATTGTGTGAATTTCGTGGATGGTAGAGATAGAATATGGAGGCATCGAGAGGAACGGTACAATCAAGCGAACTTCGCAGGAACTGAGCAATACGGTGGAGGGTCAGTTATGATATGGGGTGGCATATGCTTGGGAGTACGAACAGAATGGAGATTATTGGCAATGGATCACTTATTGCCCATCGGTATATAACAGAAATCTTGAAGCCCCATGTTGTGCCTTTTGCTCCTTACATAGGGGAACATTTCCTTTTTATGCACGATAACGCGCGCCTTCATACTGCGCGCATAGTGATAGAATATCTCAATGAAGTTGGGATCACACGAATGGACTGGCCGTCGCGGTCACCGGATTTAAACCCGATCGAACACGTTTGGGACATTCTTGGAAGAAGGGTTCGACAACGGAATCCAGGCAACGTTGAAGAGCTGACATTGGCTTTGGTGGAAGAGTGGGACAACATACCTCAACAGATGATAGACAACATCATTGGGAGTATGCGAAATCGTATGCGCGCTGTAATAAGAGCTCGGGGGGGTCATACTCGCTACTAAAATCAAATGTTTTTTTTGTGGGTCATCATGAACATTTTTCTCAACATGTTCATTTCATTTCACGAGTGTATCGCCAGGATACACACCTGCTCTCAATTTTGGACAGGAATGATAATTATTATAGTCACACAAAAAAATTCAAAAATAAATGTGCAAAATCAACGATTTTTCCAGTGTACTTCGAGTTCTCCCGGAGCGTGAAATTGGCCAGTGAATTTCAAAAATTTTCATTTCGTTAGATTTCCGCTTCTCTAATTTTGATTTTATTTTTTGGCTAACCTCCGATTTTATGCACCTACGCAAGATTAAAAATAAATTCTTGAAATTTGTGACTTTTCGCTTCAAATTGGATATCTCTTGTAAAAATAGAGATGAATGCATAAAACAAGAAGGGAAGATGTGTCTTAACAGACCATGATATTGTACGTTTCAACACGGACCACGAAATTCCACAGGGTGTTACGAATTTTTGACAAAAAAAAACACTTTTAGTTTTGCCCTCGTATAAAATTTTTTTCGATTTTTTTTTGTTTTCTCTTATAATTTCTACAAAGCAGAAGAGTTGATCTATAACTTGCCGAACAAATCATCTAAATCGGTTGAGGATTAGGAAAAATATCGGACTTCGAATTTGGTTAAATTTTCGAGTGTTCCGCTAATTTTGCCTCCGAGTGTAGGTTGAATCGGAGTTCTTCTGAGAAATGTTTACATTTGGAAACCCCTTTATTGTATGCTCTGATGTAATGAAATACTATAAAGCACATAGGTTGTCTTTTTAATTTTAAATATCTGTGCATTTCTGAAATTCTCCTTGTCTCTATTCCTTCGTCGAGCTCATCAAGTTCACATCGTCTCCGTAGATCGTCTGCAGCACGCTTTGCCACGGACCCACGCCATCAGCCATATTGCCAAACCGCCGTTGTCTACCCGCGAAACACGTGTTTTCTTTCATCTAACATTTAAGTTTACAACGAGTAATTTGTGTTAACCATCGACAATTTGCTTCGTGTGTGTGACCCCTAACCCGGTGAATTCAGTAGTTTTTTGAACGAACATCCTTTGAGGCAATTAAAAATCGAAGTTGAGCAGCATTGCTGATATTTAATCTTTCTTCATTTAACTGTGCTTCTCATCTTCAGAAAGATGAATTGTTGCACTTGTATTTAAAAAATGTTAATATTGTTTATCATTTGGTTGTCGTTAATATTGAAGTGTTTTTCAGATGTCGACATACCATGCAATAGAAAGGCGGGTTCGAAACCGGCCGTTGAGAGGATATTAGAATTCGGTAGAGAACTATACAGTCTAAGTCAGAGACTAACAGTAGATAAGATATCCAACGACACCAATCAGAAAATGTTAGAGGTAAGTTGAACTGATCGAATTTTCAGTCATTTTGGATTGATGATGCGGGTTTCGTTTCAGGACGCATTTAGTTTGTTAGCCTATTCAAATCCCTGGGCCAGTCCGGTGGGATGGCAGTTACAACCCACGGAAAGAGAAAACATTTGTGCTTCCCTTAATTCAGCTATTTTAGGTAAGTACGAATAACGCTTGATTGAATGAGTGTCGGCAGATCGAAGTTGAACGAGACGTGGATTTTCTTGTGTGGGATATGTTTGCAAGAATATTAGAAAAGATTTTACATAGCAAGCAAGGCCATAAAAAGGACTAAAGAGATAATCAAAAAGTACATAACCTGCGATAGTTCCTCTTTCGCGGAAATGTTCACTCACAGTGTGAGTCACAGTGAAACATAATCACTTCCTTGTTCTCGCTTGCCAATTTTGAAGTATAATCGCAAAATCCTTTCAATATTCACACTCAACAAAACAATTTCTTCTCTGTTTGACCGAGACAGCCCCGATGGCCAGGTTCGGTCTTCTAAGTGATGCAGATTATGATCTATAGATGTTCTAGAATCATTATGAACCCAATAACTTGGGTTGACATCTCCCATATATTATATTTTCGTGGATCTTTTTTAATTTAAAGAAAAATTTGCGAAAAAGTTTTGACAGTCGTTTTAAAATATAAAATTAAAAAAAAAAAACGTATGACCTACTGACAAACATTTGAACTATCTGTACATTCGGTTATAACGACAGTTTGGACGCTATAACCGAAAGTCCTAAAATGCGTTGATTTTTTGCATTTTTTCTCAGGGAACTTTTTTTGCATTTCGCTCAAAATTAGAACCAATTGATATTGTTCATGTGTTTTCATTAAAATAATTATGATAATGAGAGTGTTCGTTTAAATTGAGTGCAAAGGATGAAAAGTAGTGTATGTGCCTGTTTGTAATATTCGTATCTACGAAGATAGTCTGAAGATCTAACTGAATTATTCGGGATGGAGAAATTCGTATTTTTGAAAATTTAAGTGAGAATTTGAGATAATTCTTGATTCAGCTTCAAGACATTCAATAGGCAGACGGTCGGAAATAAGTATTTTAACTAGCTTTGTCTTTGAAGAGATCTGGATTTATCATTTTATGCACGAATATGTTGATGGGGACAGTAGTCTGAGTTATAGAAGGCCTGAGTAAGAAATTGATTAAGATTTAATCCAACTGATCTCTAGAAATTAGGGTAACGATTCTAACCGAATTAACATAAAGTTAAAGATTTATATAACAGCATATAAGTGTTGACGAAAACTTTTCAGACTATCGTCGGAGATGCGCCCATTTAAACGTTTGTATAATTGTAATTTCTCTCCACAGAATCAAACAATAAGCCTCGACGGCCGGCATTGGAGGTCGCGGTGGCGCACGCGCAAGAGCTGATGCGCCTGATGGCATCCAACGGTCTCGGCTCGTGTGCCTTCGCCTCTCTCGTGGACATCACCGACCAGTGACCGCTGACCGGAACTGCGGCGACGTTGCCGCACTTCCCGTCGACATACGCGAGCTGTTGCCGATGCTGACTGCCGAACTCGCGTGGTTAAAACAGACACTCGCCGCCAATTCGTCGGGGGGCGTTTCGGAACTTCGGGGTGGTTTTTAGCGGATAAATTGCGGTTTTGGAAAATCGATCAATGAAAAATCTCACATTGACTACCACTTTTGGCTATTTCAATTTTAAATTCTTGCCATGCTTGTTTTACGACAATTATTGCTTTGTGAATAATACAACAAAATATGTCGAAACTGCAGATCTTGCTGTCAAAGTATTTTCTTCGGCGTTTCTTCTGAATTTTTGGAAATTTCTGCATATTCTAACGTGATCTCGATAAAATTTCAAACCGTCGTAAAAAAATTTAAACTCTTATCAGAATGATATTGGACTATTTCTGACGAAAGTGATCCGAAATGAGGAAATTGGATTTATGCATATAAATTATCGCAAAATGCACAAGTTGCTGATTTCCTCGAATTTTTTGAATACAAAAATTTATTGAAAAATTTTGCTGTGTATTTTGATGATTTTCTATATTTGGTACATTTGAACTTATTTTTTGTGAGCCTACTATACAATGAACAGATATTGTCGAAATTTCAAAACGTTTAGTATCCCGGTTTCAAAACACGATGATATACTGAAGTTACACTACTAAGAGACTGATGAATGACTTGAATGTCCTTTTTTATATTAATTCAACCATATCCATGAAAAATGTACTAAATATTATTTGAAAACACTCTTTTCAAAAGTACTGGTTTATCCTGGAATAAAGTGCACCTTTCATCAAGGATGGCTTTGAGATCTTTACCAAACAACTATTTTTGGTTTAACTCTACGAGAAATACTTTTTGGCTGTTCAAATTTTAGAGAGAGTATATTTCTTCCAAAGATTTAAATTACCACTGTTTCATGAAAAGAGTATACTATTGAAAGTTGAATATTAACTGTTGTTTGCATGAAATATAGTCATTCGTTAGAATTAAGTATGTACTAACTGCAGGTTTTCTTTTGATTACTGTTTAAAATCACACCTTTTCAAAATTATTGTTGCCTGATGAAATAAAGTACACCTTCCATATCGATGGCTTCGAGATCTCCAATAAACTAATTTTGAAATTACTCTTCAAGAAACACGTTTGGAACTCCAAATTACTACTTTAAGAAAGGGAGTACTTTCTCCATTTGTTTAAATTTCGGCTGTTTCATGAAAAAGAGTACACATTTGAAAGTTAAATATTGAAGAACTGTCGTATGAAAGGTTGTACGTTATTTAAATTCAAGAATGTACTAATTGCAGGTTTTGTTTCAGAAATTACTGTTCGAAAACACTCTTTAATTGCAGGCTTCGAGATCTTAAGTAAGAAACTTGTTTGAAATTACTCTTTAAGAAACACGTTTGGAAGTCCAAACTACTGCTTTTAAGAGTACTTTATGCAGAAGTTTAAATTACCGCTGTTTCATGAAATAAAGTACACCATGGAGTGTTGAAAATTAAAATACTGTTGCGGCATGAAAGATAGTAGTAAATGCCTTGAAATTAAAGTTGAAGTTGGTTCATAAGGAGTATTTTGTTCGAAAAATTCAAATTAGTTTTGCTTCCACAAAGAATGTACTAACTGTTGGTTTTGTTTTTGAGATTACTGTTTAAAAGCCCATTTTAAAAATATTGTTGCCACATGAAATAAGGCACATCTTTAACAACTTCAATTAAAAAACTGTATTTGAAAATTTTAAGAAACACTTCTTGGAAGTTCAAATTACAGTATTTAGAGCGAATTACTGCTGTTTCATGAAAGAGTACACTAATGGAAGTTATCGCTTTGCGACTTGATATGGTCCACTGTTATCATTTAGGAAACATTTTACATTTTGAATGTATTATTATCATTTTGGTGACAATACCCCATACATTTGCCATTGTAGATTCGAATAATTGTTGTTTAATTTCAATTGCGATTCATCGATCCATTTTTCTCTCAATTCAGTATAACCGTCGTCATAATAGGCCAAGCACTAGGTGCCAGCGTTCCTCGAAAATCTCAACAGAAAAGAAAATATGCTCGTATAAATGAATAATTTCAAGAAATATAGCGTATTTTGTATTTCATCGATCTCTACCGAAAATTGAAGGTATACCGAAGTGAATCGCGCTAGCTCGGCGCGAGCGGTTGCTTCGCCTCTTCCTGAAATGAAGATAAATCTTGAAAACTTCATTATCTTTTAGTTTCAACGTCTTTGTTTCTTATATATTTCAAAAAATAATACACTGATGATATAAAAAAAATTAATTGATAGATCTTTTCAATACCTACAATATTTTCTTTCAACATTTTATGTTTTAGATTGTTATTTATAAGCGAAAAACAGTCGTACTTAATTGTTCCTTGGAGATTTTTCATCTACATGACCATATTTTCATTTCCATTTCAGTCTTGAGATTATTAAGAAATTTGCATTGAGTTGCCACATCGATTGGATTATGAAGCTATGAAGTTATTGCAGATTATTTGGAAAATGAGATTGTTTACTATTTATTGCCAAAAGTTGAATACCTGCAAGATACTAGATAAATATGAGTTTCATACCTTTATTATGAAATTATAAACGCAAAAACCTGAATTTTTCGCTAGAAACCACATCGAATTTCCTCGAGCATGGTGTAGAGCTATAGGCGGTTCAATTGATGAGGAGGAAGCGTGGACGCGTCTGTATAATATAGCGCATAGTTTCATCGAAGCAAAATAGAATAATAATTATCATTGATCCAACAAAATTGCCAATTTGGTTGAAAAAAAACTCGAAAACAGGATTATTTTGAAAATCGAAATTATTTTCTAAACGTCTCAGGAGCTTTTATAATTACACAATTCGAATCGTTTTGAAATCAACGAAAAATTTAACGTTTTCGATCCTGAAATACCAGTTCTTTTTCAACCAGATGCCTGAGGAGTCCATGTAAATAACGCGTTCAGAATATTTTTCCCCAGAAGTACGTGAATTTTCAACTGTATTAAAAGACTTCTTCGTTCATTGTCGCCTGTTCACGATGATTTTTCGGATTTTATATTTTAATTTTGCATGGATTGGATTGGATTGGAGTTAAAATTAATGTAAGGCTATGTATAAGCGAACGATTTCTAAATAACGATTAAGTGGTCGAAATTTGCTACAAAATTACACGAAGAAGGAGGGTGGCAAGTGAACTCGATGGTATGATCCTCTGTGAAGATCTCGAGAGGGAGCTCGACGGGTTGTCTATCTGGTGGATCATTATAGTCCTAATTTTGTGTTCAAAGTAATCAATTTAATGTAAGGAAATTTTCAGAAATATATAACGATTTGAGATTTACTAAAACATCTATTTTTTACTGTCACCAGACAGAGAGAACGGAGGTTCAAGAACGGATTATATACACTATTTTAATTTCGTGTCAGTTGATGATTTTTAGAAATAAGTTGTTTTTATTTAAATTAGATTTTTTGGAATAGTTTATTGTAAATATGTTAAACTTATGTTATTTCAGTAATAAAATAAATCATAAGAACAAGTTGGTAGATTTCATTTAACTTCTTTCATAAAGCAAATATGTTGAAGGTTTCCTTATTAATTTATTATTTACTTATTTTATTTAGTTTTTTGTTTTAATCTTCAAACTATTTCGTTGATAGATTTGAAGAAATTAAAGTACTTCAAACTATTTTTGTTTCATTTATTGATAATTTGGTTAATTTAATTACTACAGTTGCTAATAAAGTAAATTTCACAAACGATAAATAATAGTTTTACTAATTTTATTGAGGAGGTCGTTACTTGATGAAAATCGATATACATATTTTCAATGAAATAAAACTGAAGTATTTATATTTTCTCTATATTAACAAAACTATGACAGGTTTCACCACACTGTGGCTTCATCAGATAGATACAAACTAATGAATAGAGTTATTCCTTATATATTAGTCTCATTTCCTACTTAAAATTACAATAGGTACAAGTACAAGGGGTATGTTGGAAAACCCATCGGAGTTGCTTACTTTATGATTTGAAAAGATTGAGTGAAGGAGAAGGATTTAGATCTAATTGACTATTAAGTCAATTGGTTTATATATGTCGACGATATAGTTAGTCGTTTCACTGGCACAAACCGACGGAGTCATTCAAAACATTCATTAACAAAATTCACGATATTATTGAATTCACGTTAGAGATAGAAACAGAAAACTTCATTAACTTTCTGGATTCAACTATTGCTAAAATTAACGGCAAACATGTTTTTTCTATTTTTCATAAGCCATCGCATACAGATATTACTATTCACAGCTCATCTACACATCCTTATCCACATAAATTAGCAGCTTACAATAGTATGGTACATAGACTCATTAATATCCCAATGTCACAAAATAATTTCATAAAAGAGCTAAATATGATTAAACAAATAGCAGTCAATAGCGGTTATAGTCCAACTATGATTGAGAACATGATTTCACGCAAAAAAAATTTCAAAAAGCAATCCAGGACGTATTTCCAATCATAAAAAGTTCTAACAAAATACAACAGCTTAACTTATATTGGTAATCTTAGTCTAAAATTAAAATCATTCCTCTCGCATTATAATTTCAATATAGCATTCCGAATTGTTAATTCTTTAGGCCGACATATCAAAAACTGCAAATCTAAAATTGATAAAGGTAATAAACCCGGTGTTTATAAACTGTCTTGTAGGGATTGTAATAAAATTTATATTGGTAGAACTTTCAGAAATTTCAAAGTTAGATTATCCGAGCACAAACGTAGTTTTAATTATCATAAATCAGATTTCCATTATTCTAATCACTTACTCGAAGAAAACCATAACTTTAATGATAATTTCAAAATTTTACACAATGAAAATAATAGACAAAAACTCAATCTATTGGAAATTTTAGAGATCAACAAAGAAAAGAATTCAGGTAGGTTACTTAATAGTCAATTAGATCTAAATCCTTCTCCTTTATTCAATTTTTTCAATTCATAAAGTAAGCAACTCCGATGGGTTTTCCAACATACCCTTTGTACTTGTACCTATTGTAATATTGAGTAGGAAATAAGACTAATATATAAGGAATAACTCTGTTCACTAGTTTGTATCTATCTGATGAAGCCACAGTGTGGTGAAACCGGTCATAGTTTTGTAAATATAGTGAAAATCTAAATACTCTAGTTTTATTTCATTAAAACTAGTTTTAATATTGTAAAAATTGCTGCATACATCTTCTTCTGAGCGTGCCTATCCGTTCCGGATGTTGGCGATAAGCAAAGCAATTTGTACTTTGTTGACTGCTGTTCTAAACAGCCCTCTTGTAGACATAGAAAACCAAGTTCTGAGGTTTTTCATCCAGGAGATTCTGCGCCTTCCAGGCCCTCTCTTGCCTAAAACCTTTCCCTGCAGTATTAACTGGAGCAGACCATATCTTTTTTGATTCCTCATTATGTGTCCGAAATATTCTAATTTGCGTTGTTTAACGATGTTCATTATTTCGGTCTCTTTTTGTAGTGTTTCTAAGACTCTTTTGTTGGAAACACGATCCACCCAGGAAATTCTAAGAATTCGTCTGTATAGCCACATCTCAAAGGCTTCAAGTTTTTTTGTAGATGCTTCCGTCAGGGTCCAGGACTCGGCACCGTATAGAAGCACAGACCAGACATAACATTTGAGTAGTCTTAGTTTGCTATGTATATTAAGATCTCTACTCTTAAATAGGTTTCCCATTTTAACGAAAGTGGCTCTTGCTTTTTCTATGCGGCATTTTATTTCCACAGAGTGATCCCATTGCTCATTAATCGTAGTGCCTAAATATGTGTAATTAGTTACTCTTTCAATTTGTTGATTATTAATTACTAGTTGGTCAGGAGGTGTATTTTGTTTGCTAATCACCATGAATTTGGTCTTCTTGATGTTAAGAGACAATCCGTACTCAGAGCTAGCTTTAAAGACACGATTCATCAATTCTTGAAGACCTTCGAGAGAATCAGCGAACACAACAGTATCGTCCGCGTAACGTATATTGTTCAATCTCTGTCCATTAACCAACACTCCAGCATCCACATTTTCCAGTGCTGTGTTAAATATGTGTTCTGAGTACAGGTTGAACAAAGTGGGGGATAAGACATAGCCCTGTCTAACACCGCGTCTTATATTTACATCTTCTGAGTAATCACCATCGACTCTAATATTTGCTGTTTGATGCCAATACAGATTTATTATAAGACGCAAATCTTTCTCGTCGATGCCGATTGTTCTTAAAACCTCTATCATTTTATTGTGCTGGACCCTATCGAAGGCTTTTTGGTAGTCTATAAGACAGACGTATACATCACAACCAACATCTCTGCATCGCTGGAATAGGACCTGAATAGCAAATAAAGCCTCTCTAGTTCCTAGTGCATTTCTAAATCCGAATTGTGTGTCTGATATATGTTCCTCGCATTTATTATATATACGTTTGTGAATTATCTTCAGAAATAATTTGAGTAGGTGGCTCATGAGGCTGATTAGTCTATAGTCTTCGCATTGTTTTGCACTGGCTTTTTTAGGTATTGGAATAAATGTGGACTTTAGCCAGTCTCGAGGAATATCTCCGGTGTCGTAAATATGGTTTAATATATTTGTCAGCCATTTTATTCCGTCTCCGTCCAGCAATTTCAGGAACTCGGCATGAAGGTCATCTGGTCCTGGAGCCTTTCCATCCTTCATCTGTTCAATGGACTTGTGCACTTCGTCAGAGGTGATGGGTGGACCCGCGTCAGCGTTGATTACTGGTTCGTTATTTCTCTCATCTTGGAACAGAGTGCTGATATATTTCTTCCAGGTATTAATTCTCTCGTCTCTATCTATGATGGTGTTGTTGTCTTCATCCAGCAGACGGCCAACCATAGGTGTTTTGTATAGGCCACTTAATTCTTTGACTTTACGATGCATGTTGAAACTATCATGTCTTTTTTCCAGATCTTCTATTTCTAAACATTTTTCTCGAGCCCATGTTTCCTTAGCTTCTCTTATCTCTTTCCGGATCCTTTTTTGAATATCTTTGTATTTATCCTGATCTTTGTCTTTTACTTTCCGGCGTTCTTCCATCAGACCTAGGATTCCATCAGTCATCCATCGTTTCTTTTTCTTGTTTTTATCAGGCTTAAGAATAGTGTCACTTGCAGACTTCACAACTAATTTCAGTGTATCAACTTCAGCATCGACGTCCACAGTAGTGTCTTTGACTTTTAATTTTCCAGACATGTGTTGTTTCACTTGTTCCTTTATGGCTGGGTTCTTTAGTTTTATTTTGTCGATTTGGGGATGTTGTTTTTTCTTTATGATCTTTTTCAGCTTTAATTTAGCTGTGCCGACCAGCGGAACGTGATCTGACTGAATATCAGCGCCGGGGTAAGTCTTCACTGCAGTGAAAATGTTTCTGTACCGCTTATTGACCAGCATAAAATCTATCTGATTTCTTATTATGTGGTCCGGTCTATCCGCAGGTGATTTCCAGGTGTATACATAGCTACTGGTATATTGAATGAAGTACGAAATCATTATTGATCTTAATGAATGCACTGGGACTTGATTGTGGCCGTAATTCTCATCTGTATCTCTAAAACCGATACTGCACGTGTGAAAGTGGCAGATAAGCTCGCTAACGACAACACTCTGGAAGGTACAATGCTACGTAGACAACATCAAATAGATATTTTGGAAGCTGCTACAAAAGCTGAAGAACTATTATATGGTCCAGGAAAAGATGACTCGGTGGGAGTAATTAAATAATATGTACTATTTTACGTAAATTGAGTGTGAAACTTCAAATGCGTTTTTCTCAAAACTATGTGACCACTGTAGCTCAAAAACCGCTCAATAGATTTCAATGAAATTTATATAGCTTTTTTAAGACATGAAACACTAGTGCCTGATCGAATGATTTTTTTTATTTTAATTTTGATTTCTTATGAACAATTAACTGTTGGTTTTTTCCCGAAAATCTGGCAAAATTGTCTTGAGGCCGATATTTTACAAAACTTTGAAAAAACGCTTCGATCAGGCATAAGATTATCTATTAACAAAACAAATTTTTTTTTCTGATTTTAAATGAACCTCCAAGGATAAGTGATGGCTACCGCAAGGAGCTTCGGTTGAAACTGGATCAATATAAGCAGCTATTACTTTTAAAATTATTAATTTTATTTTGTGACATTTATGCCAAGTCAAGTTAATAATGCTGTGTTTTTACTTTTATGAAATAAAAAAATTTACTGGCAAAAAAAGTTATTAAAAATTGTCACTTTTTCATGTTTCTGACAACACCTAATCCCTTAAATACTTGCTCAGGTTTGTATCCTCCATCAGCTACTAAGGTTGCAAATTCTCTGCAACCAACAGGTTCTTTAAAATGTGCATAAAGACGCTTTGCCTCCTCCTGGAAAATTAGACGCTCTTTTTTGGTTGCGGTCTTCGATCCAAAATAACAATGCCATTACAATTTTTCCTTTTTCTATTGCTGGACCACGAACAATTTTCGTTGACAGTGAAGTTGAAGCTATAGACGACCTCATTTTATCTTAGGATTTTTTTATCGATAGTACAGTTAATTCATCAACATTGATTGAGCGTGATATGGATGCAAGCGACTCTCTGAGACGTAAACAATCAAAAAATTTCATTTTCACTTTAAGCGGTAACACTGATTTTTTGGTATCGAAACTCGTTTTCCAAGAAAAATGAAACAATAAACGGTAAGCGGCTCTCTCCGGAACGTCTAATAAGTGGAATTTAATAAAATTTTTTATGCATCAAGTAATAAAATCGTTTTCCTCGAACATTTTGTTTGTTTACATTATCAAAAATACCGACTGCGGCTTATTTCAAAGGAAAAGCCGAACAATGTAGCGGCGATATCATTTGAGAACATACTTAATACGAAGTAGTAATAAGGTCTATTGTACTTTTCAATTAGTATATTAGTATACCTAATCCCATTCATTAATACATACAGGGTGTTTCAACGAAAACTAAACAGAGGCTATATCTACCAAGATCTTCATTTCTGATCAAAACGCAAAAACAGGTCAATTTTTTTTTCAAGGGGGACATCTTTTGGGGTACAATACTTGCTTGAAATATCAACCCCCTAAGCAGGGGTTGCAATCCTTGAACATTTTGAATAGGGAAGATGGGTCGAGTGATGACTCAAAAGAAAGGTGGTATCTTTGTCTACATCGCCTTGAACGAATTTCCATTTTTAATTGAAAACTGTGAAAGATACAGGGTGAGCAACTGAAAGATAGGGAAGACTATTTCCCTGAGACTATTCAAGTTTCAGTGAAGTAAAATGGAACAGATCCATGCTGATCAATGGCAGTCATCATGAAGTACCATCCTCATCTCGAATTTCAACCCCTGGAGCAGGGGTGACAACCCTTGAAAATTTGGAAGAGGGTAGATGTGTCTAGTGATACCTCGAAAGAAAGGTATTATCTTTGTCTGCATCCCCGTGAACGAATTTTCATTTTTGATTGAAAACTGTAGAAGATACAGAGTGAGCTACTGAAAAATAGAGGAGACTATCTATCGCCCTGAGCTATTCAAGTATTAGTGCAAAAAAATGGAACAGATTCATTCCAGATCAAAGGTCATCTTCCGAAACCCCATTCACATCTCAAATTTCAACCCCTAGAGCAGGGTACTTGAATAGCTCAGGGCGATAGATAGGGATAGATATCATGAAATGTACATACTTTTCTTTACAGTTCGACGAATCCACCGATATGATAGACACTGCCTAGCTGTGTAATTTTATTCGGATGGTATTCAGTGACATGTTGGCTAAGGAAGAATTTTTGACAATCATTCCTCTGACGGGGAAGACCCGTAGCGAGATATATATGACGTTTTCTTCAATTTTGTAAAAACCTACAAGCTACCAATAAATAAATTAGTGTGCATCACAACTGATGGAGCACCAGTAATGACTGGAAACAAAAACAGTTTTGTGGCATTGTGTCGAGCTAATGAAGATCATGAAGTTTCAAACACGGATGGGCGTTGCAATAAAATTGTGAATTCAATCCGTGGGCGTAGCTTGCAACAGCGGCTCTTTAAGTTGCAGTTGGAAGATAGGAGTCAGCTGAACACACTGATTTAGTTCTTCACACGGACGTCAGAGTCGCGGAAAATTCCTAGAAAGGTTTCAAGAATTATTGCTCAAAATAACAGCTTTTCTAGACGAAAGAGGTGATGACACTCAGATGTTGAAAAACGAAAAATGGCTGACTGATTTGGCATTTTTGACTGACATCACAATGCACTTAAACACCATTAACTTGGAGCTTCAAGGTAAAGGAAAAACTATTATTGAGATGATTAGCGCAGTAAACGCATTCAAAAGTAAATTGCAACTTCTGATAGATCAACTGAAAAGAAAGGATCTGAAACATTTTCCGTCTTTGAAAGCAAGGATTCTTCAGTTGAATTATGATACGTATGAGGCTGAATTATCAAATATTTTGGGAAAATTCGAAATGCGTTTCTATGATTGCAGTAAATTGGCAAATATAGCATCATTTATGAGTTATCTTTTTCATGTAAAAACATTGAGGAATTAGCTACTAAAATAGCAAGTCAGTTTAATATGAACTCAGGTTCTTTTGAAAATAAGTTGGTGCAGATTATATCAGATATACATCTCAAAGCTACATCATCTGATACAAAATTCTGGTGTTTTATATTTAAGGCAAATCTCCCTTCAACTGACGGCAATGTTTGAGTCAACTCACTTGTGCGAGTCTGCATTTTTTGAAATGAAAATAAGTTAAAATATCGCAATCGACTAACTGACGATCATATGTCATGCTTGCGATTAGCACTCAGTGGTTACGTAGCATCTTATGAAAAGTATGCTGAGGACATGATGTGCCACGTTTTAACATCCAAAGTCACTCCTTAGTTAAGTCTAACACCAAATGTAACTTTTGTTTTGTAACAACCAATAAACTCGCAATTTTGAATAACTAAGAGTTTTTTCATTGATATTATAGAGAAGAACCTAACTAAACCTAACCCAAACCTTGACTAAAATAATGTATATTGTGCGGAAAGCTAATATCTATATATGCTACGTACACCCTACCTAGGTAGGTAGATAGGGTGTATCGTGTATGTACTACAACCCTGCATCACACATACTTGCAGCATCTCAGAGTCGATCGTAAGTAGTCTAAAAATATTGAGGTAGATCGGCAGCAGTTCAAGTTTGAGCACCCCTGCTCCATCGTATGTGCTGTGTGTGAGCTTGCATTGTCAATAGAGAATAATTTTAGTTCTTTGAGATTTGATTTCCTCAACTTATCGAACACTTGCGGCAAACAAATGGTCGTATACCATCTGACTATTCTACGTTGCTCTAATGCTATGGTGGCGACACGTCTGGTTATCCTGAAAAAACAGGCGACCATTTGCTCCGGAGTGCTTCGTGCACGAACAACTTTTGTTGGAAATGAGATAAAAAACACAAGGTTTAACTTTAATCTACACTTTATTTGAAAAAATTCGACGACGTTTCGCTGACACAGCAGCTTTATAAAGAATGACAAACAGAATGAAGAGTATGGTATTATAAACAAATCGTAGAACAAGTTGGATGAATAACAGGAAAATCCACACCAAGCCATTGTACAGTTAGTATGAAAGGTAATAAAAACTCATTAAACAAGTTAAGTAGGGGTGAATAATTCACGTCTACCTGCTCATTCAAAAGCTTGTCCGAATGTTTGTATCTATTTATTTCTAATGTTTCTAGGAGCTCTAATTTTGAACGTTTTGATTTTATATGTAATATGTCAAAGTTTTTATTGAATGAATGGTTTTTTTTATTAGGTGGTTTGAATAATTTGAATCAGATTTATTTTTATCGAAGCTACGTTTATGTTCAGATGTTCTTATGCCAAAACTCCTATAGGTCCTACCGATATAAATTTTATCACAAGAACCGCAATTGAGTTTATAGATTCCTGATTTACTTGATTTTTCAACACGAGATTTATTATTTTAATATGTTTACCTAAGTTATTAGAAGTTTTGAAAGTTATATTAAGATTTTGTTTGATGAGAAAGGATTTAATATTTGTACTTGCAGAACCGCAGAATGTTAAACTGTTGAATATTTTATAGTCTTTATGAATAGGATATACTTCATTTATTGCTTTCTGATACAGTTTTTACGAATGATTAGATCTATCATATCCGGATTATATGAATTATTAATGGCTATCTGTTTGATGATGTTTAACTCTTTATTATAATCTTCTACTGATAAAGGTAAATTGAGTAACCGATGTACCATGCTGTTTAAAGCTGCAACTTTGTGTTGAATTGGATGTAATGAGTAGTTATGTATAATTGTATCAGTATGTGTTGGTTTACGAAAGACCGAAAAACATGATTATTATTTCGTTTAGTGATTTTCAAGTCCAAAAATTAATGGAATCGTTCTGTTCAATTTCTATCGTGAATTTAATGTTCAAATGGATGGAATTAATGAAATTAAGAAATAAGTCTAATTGACGAGTAGTTCCAATGAAACATACTAAGATGTCGTCAACATATCTATACCAATAAAGAAATTTGGAAATGAGTGGTTGTGTATGAATTTTCTGTTCAATATTATTCATAAAAATCTCTGTTAAAAGTGGAATCAAAGGATTTCCCATGATCAAACCATTTTCACTACTGTAATAGATGTTGTTGAAAGAAAAATAATTTTGTTCAATGCAAACGTCCAACAGATTCAATATTTCTGATTTAATTATGTGGTTAACATGATTCGAATTCAACATGTTATCGATTAATATTTTGACATCACCTGGAGGAACACTTGGGTATAAATTCTCAACATCAAACGAAATAAGTTTTGCGTTAGGTGGTAGGTAAAAACTTTTGTTGGGTTTGGCTCGTCTTGAAAGACCCATATTGTCGAATTTTTTCAGCGTTTCTTTGCACCAAATATGTATCGTGTATGTACGACAATCCTGCATCACACATACTTGCAGCCTCTCAGAGTCGATAGTAAATAGTTTAAAGAATATTGAAGTAGATTGCCAGCACTTCAAGTTTGAGCACCCCTGTTCTATGGGATATTCTGGAGCGATGTGTGTGAAAATCTCATTGTCAACTCTTACATTTACCTAACAATGTTTTATTACTCACTTAATTATTAGCGCCGTGGTCGATTTGAAAATGTTGATTTTCTGACTTTCCAGAACAAAAAATAAAAAAACGATCATTTTAAGATATAATTAACTGTCATAAAACAAATTTATTCAAACAATATATAATATCAACTTACATGTTAAAAATCACAATTTAATCTAAAGCTATAATTATATATACACTTGAAAGCTGTACATACATCTTTTAATTTCATTTAAAAGTTGAAAATTAAGCGATCGAATAGAAATAATGCTGAATAGAAAAGCTCAGGGCCCACTATACTTTTCTCAGTCAGGCAGATAAACTAGGCATGATACCTATATAATAAAATAAATCTAGAATATTAGATTTAAGAAAGTAAAGAACTGGCTTTGAAAACTTGAAAAGCAGATAAAATTCCAAAATAATTGCCAATAAATCAACAAACAGAGTTGCTTTGAAATTTTGATATAATATAATCAGTTTTACTGCAAACTTCTCAAGTGAATAAATATAAGAAACTTTTGTGTACTGAAGTAAGACTTATGACTAGAAGATATAGCTTTAGAGTCTGGTGAAAAATTTTGGGAAATATTTTCAACTCTTCGTTGATGGATCTCGATTACCAAGTGCAAACATCTAATTTTGAGCTCAGTTTGTATATATGTCAGTTTACTTTGTTATGATAATACCACTTATAAAATTTTCAATGATTTCAATGTTCTATAAATTTCAAAAGAAAGGATTACGTTTCTTTATTGTTCCTTAAATAGCTTCACACATTTGCTTAAATCAAACGGGATTACCCCCAATTGTAGAGCATGAGGAACAAGAAAAATTTAAGAACAATATGAACTTTCCATTATGGTTGAACTGAAATTACCCAAGTAAGCAGTAACATCTCAACCTTTGCCTATAATAACAAAGGATGGAGAATTCAAATGTGATAGAAGATTTATTTGTTAAAGTGATCCTTGTGGGAGATCTGTCGATGAAGTTGAGTTGAAATAATGACAACTGTTGCTTATTGGTGAGTTTAGGTAGCGATCAATTGCTACTCTCGCGACAGAAAGTCCTGTGGTTCCTGCCTATAAGCCTTGAAGTTAATAATTAGAATTATTTATTATTTATTTTGAAAATATTCTATGAACACTCTCCCAACATAGCTCTGTATTTCCAGGCTAGACTACACGAAAGAGAACATAATTATTACTGATGCTCAGTGCCTCACTATGAATCACATCTTTCGTTTTACGCGTAGCACATCAGCTTTGCGTTCCCGAAATGATCATTTACTGGAAGTATTCCAAAGTCCCGACAACTGTTAACATGCTGTAGATCAAAACCGGTCACCAAGTAAATGAACATATGACTGAACTGTTCGCGAGTGATTGTTAGTTAGCTGTATTAATCAAAGTTCAGGGTCTATTTGTTATCCTCGTATCATTGATATATCTTCAACAACTCCCTCTGGAGACTCCACAATCGTCAAGTGATAGAAATTACAGTGTATATATTCAGGCCATTAGCGAATGCTACTCTCTTTTTATTATATATATATATATATATATATATATATATATATATATATATATATATATATATATATATATATATATATATATATATATATATATTTATTTCCAAGCCTTGCGATCATTCCAATGTCCTTCAGTAAGTTCGTTTGCGGACATGGCCTTTCTTATAACCTCCATCCAGATGAGGTCTACCTCGTTTCCTCTTTGCAACAGATGTCCACATCATTACTTGTTTTTGTACTCTGTAATTGTCCATCCTTTGAACGTGACCATACCATGTGAGCTGTCTTCGAACAATTTCATTTGTCAGTCCCATTCTTCTTGATATTATCATTGATCTTATTTCATCCATTTCTGTTGCCTCTACTTTTTTACGGTTTCTATCTGTGATCCTCCATGTTGCGCTCCCATAAAGCAGAATGCTCTTCAACATTGTGTCGTAAATAGTGAACTTTTTATCCTTACTAACTGTGTTACTCCAAAGACTCAATTCAAGCAATTTATCGCTTTTCGTGCTTGTGTGATTCGCGGGGTGATCTCTTGTTCGTCTGTTGAATATACATCCCAGATATTTATATTCGTCACAATTATGGATTTCTTGTCTATTATCGAGCATGAGTTTCCCTGAATCTCCACCAACGCACAGGCATTTGGTTTTTCCAGAATTTACTGTAAGGCCCCATTTTATTCTATTAACTTTCGAATCATGTACTCCATGTCGTCTGTGTCATATGCTAAAACGAATTGGTCATCAGCAAATTGGATATTGTAAAGGGTTCTTGTTAAAAATACTGTGTAAATACATGTTCAATGTGACGCCACTGACCACCCCCTACCCTTGCGCTTCTGTAAATACGGCACCAATAGCCTCTAACAACTACCTGACTACTCATTGGCATAAGAAACTGTTGTAAGACCAGTCGCTAAAATTTCTTGTACTTCCTTAGTTAATAAATATAAAATATAAAATACCACAAGAAAATTGAACAACCTAAAATAATTAACATAAATTTGTCATCCGGCTCGAAGGACCAAATTTATGATCCGGCTTAAAGGACCAAATTTATGTTAATTATTTTTAGGTTGTTCAATTCAAGAAAAGGAATATTTTCTTGTGGTATTTTATATTTTATTAACTAAGTAAGTACAAGAAATTATAGCGACTGGTCTTACAACAGCTTCTTATGCCAATGAGTAGTCAGGTAGTTGTTAGAGGCTATTGGGGCCGTATTTACAGAAGCGCAAGGGTAGGGGGTGGTCAGTGGCGTCACATTGAACATGTATTTACACAGTATTTTTAACAGTTCTATAATTCAGTTCTATTCCCATACCATGACATTTACGTTTCTATAGTTAAAAAGATTTCGATATATAGATTTTGAACAATGTTGGAGAGATACAGCATCCCTGTCGGAGTCCCTTCGAGATGATGAAAGTTGGTGACATTGAGTTACCTATTTTCACTCGGGATCTCGAGCCACTGTAAAGATTTCGAACGGCCCTCATGCGTGTATGATTCAAGTTAGATTCATACAAAACTTCCCAAAGCTTTGCAACTGGTACTGAGTCATACGCTTTCTGTAGGCCTATGAACGTGATGTGCATTTCCTGATTAGTTGCGTTCTTTTTTCCTATAATCAACTTGAGGCAAAATATGTTATCTGTGCAGGAACTACCGGCTCTAAATCCGCTCTGTTCTTCTTCTTCGAAAGGGCTGTACGCTTGCTTAATTAGGTCTGGAAGAATCTTCCCATAAACTCTGCCCATTGTACTGGCCACCGAGAAACCACGGTATTTGTTTGGATCTTTTTTGCTACTCTTCTTACGAATAGACGATATGTGTGATATTTTCCATTGCTCAGGAGGAGGGAGTTCATTGAGGCATTCATTCATCATCTTTGTCAGCATACAGTATAGTTTTTCGGTACCATTCTTCAGTAGTTACTCTTTACATTTACCAGATTGAATAGGTCATTAACAAAGATTGTGAACAATAGAGAACCCAAGACTGATCACTGTGGCAGTCCTGAGCAAGCCTTGAAATTCTGAGAACACAACATACTGGGTTTCATAAAAGTAATCGTCAGAGACGCAATTTTACCGAAAATGTCCTCTACAAAAGTTTCAGGATTTTTTCCTGGCTACCTAGTGACGACCTTGAATTTGACCTCGAGTTTATCTTTCAGGCTCATTTCTAGGTGAAATTTGATTTTTCAAATGAGATCCCCTTATTACGGATGTGAAATTTTAAGTTCAAATATGACATTCACCATGTTTCAAGGTAACTGCCTTGCAATTATTCTACTGAAACAGGAACTGCGCTAAAAACAATTAATTCCACTAGCTATCCAGTGAAAGACTATTAGGCAGGCCAGAAAAGCAACTGTTTAGCCATTATCAACAAAAGTATGCTGGTCGCAGACGAGATATTACAAATATAACGAGTTTTCGCCAAATTCGGGATACGGAACCTCTAGCAATAACTGATTATGAATCTTCAATACGTGTTTGAAAAATTTGTTATTCGAAATGGTGGATTCAAAATGAAATTTCTTAATGCCGTATGGACTAAAATCCAGTAACTCGAATTTCTCAAAATTCTACAAAAATTTGTATTCAAAGAAATAGTAGAGGTGTGTGAGCCTTAGTGAATTGAGCACACGATTTGAGAGCTCTTTATCAAAGTATATGAAACAGTGGTATTTAGTTGCTCAAAAACTTTGAAAAGTTCAGAAGTGAAGTAATAAACTGTGAGTAGAACTATTGAATCGAAAAAAGTGGATAGTTTCGTCAACATAGATCAATATCACTCTTAAATTGTTATTGTTTCGTTTTGACTGGGGGATAAGGAGTTTTCTACCTTCTGTTGCCGATCCAATAAAATATTGAAGATAGCTTACACCTCGAAGATTAACTACGAATTTCTGGAAATAATATAATAAATTAGCTATGGTCGACTTCAGCGAAGCGCAGAAAAAATATTTGAAATCATTACTATCAGACTTCAATGCCATAATGAACGAAAAAATTGAGTTACTGGAGACTAATATAAAGACGGAACTAGAGAAAAACAAGGTAGAATTCGAAGAGAGGCTCAAAATATATGAGGACAAAATAATTAAACTGGAAAGTCGAAATGAACAGCTTCGTAAAGAATTAAATATAGTTGCTGAGAAACAAGAGAAAAATAAAATTATAATTAATGGTCTTGATATAGGTGAACGATCCCCGTCTTATGCTGCCATACAAATTCTTAGTTCCAATCAAATCAAAGTAGATGTGTGATATAAGTGATGCTTACTCACTGGGTAAAGGCAACGAAAAGCCAATTATTGTATAATTGATATCTTATAGTAAAAAATTGAAGTTTTGAAGAATTCCGCTAAGCTGAAAGGAACAAGAGTAGAGAACAGAAGTAGTCAACAAAATTGAAGACAGAAACAAACCACCAACTAGGTCTAATTCAAACAGAAGACAGAGGTTATTCAACGAAAATAATAAATAGATGCGTATCTTCATTCAGGAAATATTATTAGCACGTTGAATTTGTCATAGAGATTATATTTTCAATTTTATTTTTCCCTTCTTCATGATATGAGTATATGAAAATTCTTTTAGACATTTAGTTTTGTAAGTGGTACCTATAATTGTAGACTATTCACCTCTGGTTTTCTCTTGTTCTTGATAAATTTTGCATTCAATTGAACTTTCTTTTTCTGGTTCATTTTATTGTGAATTTTCAATGAAATATTTTTTTTAAGGAACCATGCACAAGGTACGCCTTATATGGTTATCTGATATGGTAGGAAACTGAAAATATCTGAAACTCTTCATATTGTGTCTTGTATCTTCAAATTTCTGTCAAGTTTGGTAACTAATGGAACATTTGCGAGCATATTTGTTTAACATTTACCCCTGTTTATATTTCTATTTCTTATGTTTTGTATTCATTTTGCATAACTTGAAGCATTTCGATTCAATTTTTTTTGGCTCAGTATAATTTAATTCTTTATTGAGTTTGTTTCTTTAAACCATGCACCAGGTTCGCCTTATATGGTTATTCAATTTCATTTCAGAGTATAAGGAAGTTAATGTACCATCTAACTTTATTACCCAATGTATGTGAAAGCGAATTGAAGTTCGTTTATTATTATTATTATTATTATAATATTTAAACACAATTGAACATACCGCTTTTTTTAAATTTGCGAATAAAAGAAGTAGATTTTTGAAAGAACCTTGAAATGAGCCTGAAGGTCAAGCTCAAGGTTGAATCCAAGGTCGTCATGGGAAAATTCTGAAACATTGGTGAAGGATAAAAATGCATCCCTGACAAGTTTGCCAGGGATTTCCATACTTGAAAATCAGTTAACCTCGAACGTTATCGTTAGTACATATTCGAACGCAAAATTTCACGCCATTTTTAAACCCATAATAAAAAATAGGGGTTCCCATTTGAAAAATAAATTTGACCTTCAAAAGAGCTTGAAGGTTGAATTTAAGGTCGCCATTAGGTAGCCAGGGATAAATATCGCATTTGAATTGAATTTCCATTTGCACAGTGTATAGGGAATAATCAAAATCCTTATCCTTAATAAACTTCTCCAAGAAAATTAGAACTGACTAAATTTCGATTGCTCTGAATAAATTTGTTGGATTTTTTTTCAACCCATGTTGCACAAGGCCACCTCAACGTGATCAGCTTGTGAGAAGTCATTCACATGCATGAGTGGACTTAATTTACTGTCTTGGAGTACCAAAGATGTTACTGAAATTTCACGAGACAGTATCACACTCTTACCAATTGCCTTCCAGGCAATTGTGAAACGAGGCACCAATTCCTTTAGATAAATTTACTGATGATAATGTATGATTAACATGGTCAAAGACTTTTGAGAATAATCACAGATCAGTTAGAGCTTCGGAAAAGCACTGATTATATTGATGGCTCTGAACTTCGTTATCTCGTTTATATCCAAGTTTAAAAATCGGTTTTATGGAACTTAGTTTCCAATATGTAGGAAAAGGTATGATATATGCCATTGTTGAGAAGTACTTTAGAAGAGTGAAACTCCAATAACTGGGTCTGGGAGAATGGAAGCTAGACCCTTTGCAGGGAAAACTAATTGAAAATCTCTAATAGTGTTGGCATATTTTTTGAACAGCAGCAAGCAAAAGCAAACTTATGCTCTTGTACATTCAAAACGAATAATTTTCAGAAATAGGCATATTTCATAGACTTCCACTTGTTCCTTGATTGACTTATGTTTTTCATCTTGTAAATGAGTTTAGGTATGATGAATACTGTAACAATCGCAGTCTTTTCACATGAATAAAATCAGGAGTATGGAGAAATTTAGGGTCAGTCCAAGAAGTTCACCTATACTGGTATGTGGAAGAATCTGTTCTAATAAAGAATAAGATCTGTATGTAACTTGTCTTAGTCAACAATAATTCTTCCAATTTTCAAGTGGCCATGGGTGATTATATTCAAGTATATGACAAAGCGAGAGTATTGATCAGATCAATCCAATCGAATTCCGATATCATCTATTTAGATTCTGTCAGAGCCTCTGATCTCGTTCCAGTTATGACTTTTAAATAACTTGATAACCTTGGCATTTGTGAAAAACTGAACCATTGGATTGGAAAATTTCCTGGTCACTTCCTTTTCGTGAGGGAAACATTCTACTTCAGGGGTACCCCAGGGATCAATTCTGGACCCTCTCCTATTCGTCCCATACGTTAATGCAGATCCTCTTCGTATCCGGTGTGCCAAGTCCTTTAATGCGGAAGACACCAAGATTTACGCAATTCTTCCCTTCAATATCTGCAAGTGCGTTGCGCTTCACGTACGCAAAAATAATCTGCGTCTCAGATATGAGATCGTTGGCGACAAGTTTCTTTACATTCGACTTTGGTGTGACTGTCACCTCAACGCTGACTGGTCTGAGCATATCAACATTTCCAAACACGCCAACTCACTAATATATCTCATTTGGAAGGTGTTTTCACATCTATCCTTGGACATTGTTTTGAAGCTTTTTGAGACATATATCCAACCTATATTAGAATATGTTGGTTGTGTCTGGTGCTATGTGTTTGTGCGTAAAAGAGACGTGTTAGAACGAGTGCACCTCGACCACACAGCGACCATTTTATTCACGGAGACTGGCTAGTGAAATATCCTACCTTCGAAAATCGACGTTTACCTTTCGTATCCTCCGCTACAATTACGCTAACCTGAGGCACCTCTTGAAAATGAATCACGATTCGTGCTGTAGGGGTGATAGCATGAAACTCAAGAGGGGAAAATTCAACATGAAACAGAGAGTTTTCTTTACTTAAACGTGTTTTCCGCTAGTGGAAAGCTCTGACCGATGACGCTATGGGAGCTGGAACTGTAAATATGTTCATAGACAACACGTTCTTCATTAAGATACTTTTCACTTCTTCTTTTCAATTTTTTTATCATTTGGGATAGATTAGAACTTATATCTAAGTTCTTATCCTTTAATTATATATAATAATGTGCATGCGACATGATTTGAAGAGCCTTAATGATCATCAACCTATACAATATACACATGCGAAAGATTTGGGAGATTTCATACATGTGATATATTTGAAGCAAACCAGAACTGATAGTTTCAAGTTGTGCTGAACTAATGTCACACCAATTAATGAGAACGGCTTTATTTGAATATTTGTATTCTTTCTACTTGTTTGTTTGTAACAGTATCTTAAAATCCAAGTATCATCGATTTCGAAACTACAGATTAAATTGAAACTGTGTACACTTATCAAAGATCGATGACAACACGATGATTCAATAAGTTTCTGCCAATACCCTCACTATTATTATCAGGATAAACGATTAATTCATGTTTTACCCAATTTTTGTGAGTATGCAACACATTACAGGTAAGAGTTGATGAAACGCCATATGACTGCTGCAAGCTGGGGCAATTACCATCAGTCACCTAAAAAGCAAATATATCGAGATATTTATATTATTACACCCCTGCTTTCTTGAAACACCTTATATCGAGATCTCATCAACGAAGATTTAAAGTACCAAACAATTTTTAGCCTTAGATGTGTTTTTCATTGATATTTCCAAAAAAATTACAACAAAACTCTTCATAATCCAAAATATAATATGAATTTTAAATTTAATGTCTAGAATTTACACTAAAACTCTTTCATTCCAAAATAAAGGAATATTTCCTGAAAGAAAAATAAATCCGGGCAAAGTTAACTGAAAGATCGTACAACGAAACTATGATGACAAGATAGAACCAGAAAAATCGTTTCAACCCCTACGCATTCGCAAAACAACGTAAAACAGATAATTTATTGATTTATTCAAATGTTTAAAAAAATACCCTTAAATTACACAGCATTTGGTACTTCCGGTAGCAAGGAGGCGAAGAACGTGGTGAAAAAAGTCCACACTACGGTCAACCTGGAAGGCGCTTGTTCCTCCTGGGGCGCCCCGGGATCCCCCGGTACCGTATTGTTATTGTTATTATTGTTATTTATGTGCCTGAAGAAGCCTACTTGATAAAGGTACATTACCAGGCCTAGAATGAGGACCAACATAAATCGCAGAAAGCTGGAATAGAAATAGACCACGCTGAATAAGACTAACAGCCTACTGATGGCGTAGAAGTTGTCCAGCCAGTCGCGTTCGTTGTTTTCCGGATCTCGCTGTGGTTGAGGAGGCACCTGTGGCTGCTGCTGTTGGGCCTCGTTCTCGTTTTGGGGTACCTCTTGAGCGGCCTGAGGAATCTGAACGTTGGGCGTGGTAGGAATCGTCACGTTGGGTTGGTAGATGTGGGAGTTTCCGTAGGAGTTAGCGGCCCTGCAAGAATTTGACAATAATGACTATAATATTATTATACATTTCAATGTACACTCGGAGGCAAAATTAGCGGAACACTCGAAAATTTAACCAAATTCGAAGTCCGATATTTTTCCTAATTCTCAACCGATTTAGATGATTTGTTCGGCAAGTTATAGATCAACTCTTCTGCTTTGTAGAAATTATAAGAGAAAACAAAAAAAATTTGAAAAAAATTTTATACGGGGGCAAAACTAAAAGTGTTTTTTTTGTCAAAAATTCGTAACACCCTGTGGAATTTCGTGGTCCGAGTTGAAACGTACAATATCATGGTCTGTCAAGACACATCTTCCTACAGTAACGCCCTTCTTGTTTTATGCACTTATCTCTATTTTTACAAGAGATATCCAATTTGAAGCGAAAAGTCACAAATTTCAAGAATTTATTTTTAATCTTGCGTAGGTGCATAACATCGGAGGTTAGCCAAAAAATAAAATCAAAATTAGAGAAGCGGAAATCTAACAAAATGAAAATTTTTGAAATTCACTGGCCAATTTCACGCTCCGGGAGAACTTGAAGTACACTGGAAAAATCGTTGATTTTGCACATTTATTTTTGAATTTTTTTGTGTGACACTCTATAATAATTATCATTCCTGTCCAAAATTGAGAGCAGGTGTGTATCCTGGCGATACACTCGTGAAATGAAATGAACATGTTGAGAAAAATGTTCATGATGACCCACAAAAAAAACATTTGATTTTAGTAGCGAGTATGACCCCCCGAGCTCTTATTACAGCGCGCATACGATTTCGCATACTCCCAATGATGTTGTCTATCATCTGTTGAGGTATGTTGTCCCACTCTTCCACCAAAGCCAATGTCAGCTCTTCAACGTTGCCTGGATTCCGTTGTCGAACCTTCTTCCAAGAATGTCCCAAACGTGTTCGATCGGGTTTAAATCCGGTGACCGCGACGGCCAGTCCATTCGTGTGATCCCAACTTCATTGAGATATTCTATCACTATGCGCGCAGTATGAGGGCGCGCGTTATCAAGGAAATTTTCCCCTATGTAAGGAGCAGAAAGGCACAACATGGGACTCCAAGATTTTTGTTATATACCGATGGGCATCAAGTGATCCCTTGCCAATAATCTCCAGTTCTGTTCGTACTCCCAAGCATATGCCACCCCATATCATAACTGACCCTCCACCGTATTGCTCAGTTACTGCGAAGTTCGCTTGATTGTACCGTTCCTCTCGATGCCTCCATATTCTATCTCTACCATTCACGAAATTCACACAATATCGGCTCTCATCACTAAATAAAACTCGTTTCCACTGATTGATTGTCCATGCTACATGCTCCCTAGCAAACGCCAATCTTGCTACCCGATGGGCTCTATCGAGTCTTGGTGCTCTTGTTTGCGCGTATGATCTCAGACCAACTTCATTTAATCGTCTTCTGACTGTCCTCACACTGACGTTAATGTTATCCACTGCTTGTAAAAGGTTACGTGCCTGAACAGCAGTAAGACGAGGATTTCTTATGGTTTGATTGACGATGAAACGGTCATGTATAGCGCGGGTTGCCCGATTTCTTCCTTGTCCTCGCCTCCTCACGTACAATCCAGTTTCCCTGTAACGTCCGTAGATTCGATGGATAACCGACGTCGAGACACCCAACATGGTACCGACTGAGCGGTAGGTGCGCCCTTCCTCGATCAATGCAACTGCCCTTGCTACTGAGGTTGGTGGTAAATCTCTCATTCTGAATGAAAAATACCGTTTCGAATCGTAAAAGAATCACAAAACACCGCAACCGATCGAATTTGTATCAAATCAAAGAATGGAAAACTCTCATTCTTTAAACAAGTGCAAATGTGGTCATATACAAAAAAACGTGTGTTGTATTTCATATTTGATAAAAAAAGGTGTGCACATGTGTAAATGAAAAGTTTTATCAATGGTCCCAGAATTCGGTTGTGTATTTTAATACCTACCGACTGTTATCTCCTATGAATTCTTAATTTTCACCAAATTAACCAAATTGACATCAATAACTAATGCAATTCGAACATAAAAATCGCAAACGACAATTTCGACACGCCTGAATGATAATAAGAAAATTCCAAATTGATAGACGAATTTTAATGACAATTTCTTGATTCAATGGAATTTCTCCAAAATGGTGATTTTCCACTTGAAATTAAATATATTTTGCAAAAATAGAGATAAACGCATGAAACAAGAAGGGCGTTACTGTAGGAAGACGTGTCTTGACATACCATGATATTGTACGTTTCAACTCGGACCGCGAAATTCCACAGGGTGTTACGAATTTTTGACACCCGTATAAAATTTTTTTCAAATTTTTTTTGTTTTCTCTTATAATTTCTATAAAGCAGAAGAGTTGATCTATAACTTGCCGAACAAATCATCTAAATCGGTTGAGAATTAGGAAAAATATCGAACTTCGAATTTGGTTAAATTTTCGATTGTTCCGCTAGTTTTGCCTCCGAGTGTATTTGAGTTTGCATTATCAATGCGTTTTATGTCATTATTGTTTTTGAAAGTTTTTTTTTAAACCTGTTTTTTAGGTTTTAGCAAATTTGTCTATACTTGTTCGGCTCTGTAATTGGGAGTAATCCTGTTGAGCTTGTATCAATGAATAAATAAAACACATCATTCAAATTCCAAGACATGAAGAAGCTTTTCGCCGAATCCATTGAAAGGATTGATGGCGTCAAGTGTCAAAACTGAATTAAGCATTTCGTAGAGAAGGTTGAACCGAGAATGTGGCAATTAGATCACATAATAGACGAACAACTGGATCCTATTATTGTCAATCTCGAGAATGATTCTAGTTCATCGTCTGAATCTGATAACGACGATGATAATCCTTGATGTCCTTTTTTATGTAACTCTTGTAATATATATGTTTCAATAATGTTCTACTACCAGAAGATATACCTACAACATCATTTGCGTATTACATTGCCTGTTTTTTATGATGATTCAATCAGTCATTTTAGAATGAAATTCTACATCATTGATGTCCATTACTTAACCCGGCGTCATGGGGGCTGGGTCGAAATTACCCGCACTTTTGTAGTTCGCTTGTAATTTTACAACGACGCGCGCGACGTTGCCGCTCTTCGCAGTAGCTGGAGTTGTCGAGTCCCTCTACACGTTTATCCCGCGAAATCAGTTTGGCAAGGTCCGCGTTGAGAGTTACAAGTGTTGTCACGGGAAAAAGGTAAATATGACCCATGCCTGTATTCAGTCTAACTGTTTTAAGCCATGTATTTCAATTACTGTTTACATGATTTATTGTTGTTTATGATGCTTTGTATTAGTGTTACTACATTGTTTTGAGGTTTTGACGTTTTTTTTATTTTTACTAGTAATAATGGATCGCGAAGAACTGGAAAGACGTCGTATTATGGCGGTACTTGAAGAATCGGATTCGGATGTTATGCCGTCTGATCAGGAATCTGGAGAGGATGATGACCACGTGAGTGAGCGTAGTGAAGCAACCAATACGGAGCAAGAGATTTCGGATGACGACGAGGTTCCATTGGCGACAATTAGACGTAGGGTACAGTCTGAAGCAAATCTGCATCAGGAGGAATATGCATCAACAAGTTTGTCGACTCGTGATTGTGAGATCACACGGCAATATTTTGGTAAAGATGGTACGGCTTGGTTTCGAAAGCCTCTTCGACAGAATGTTCGAACAAGAGCTGAAAATATAATCCACCAGTTGCCGGGGGTAGCTCCGGAAGCTAAGGCTGCTTTGTCGGAATTTGCGAGCTGGAACCTATTTTTTACTGATGAGATGTTGCAACTTATTCTAAAATATACAAATGAACGTATTCGTCCTAAAATAGCATTGTGCAATAACTTATCAAAATACACACATATAAAAGAATGTAGTATGGCAGAGTTGAAAGCTTTGTTCGGCCTTCTTTACCTTGCTGGCTTAAACCGCTCTGGTAGACAAAACTTGAGTGACTTGTGGTCTACTGATGGCACTGGAGTAGACATTTATAGATTAGTAATGTCTAAGCAGCGTTTTATTTTCTTCAAAGCTGCTTGACGTTTGACAATCTTTCTACTCGCGAAGAACGGAGACAATTTGATAACTTAGCACCAATTAGAGAACTGTTTGAAGCCTTTGTTGAAAACTGCAAGAAATCTTATGTTCCAAGTGACTGTCTAACAATTGACGAAATGCTAATAGCTTTCCGAGGCCGCTGTAAATTTCGCCAATACATTCTATCAAAGCCTGCCAAATATGGATTAAAAATATTTGCTTTAGTAGATGCACGAAACTTTTACATCAAAAATCTTGAAATATATCCTGGAAAGCAGCCTGATGGTCCATATTCTTCAAGTAACAAGCCATTTGATATAATACAATTTTCACAGTGAACTTATTGATAAATCTGTAAATAAAAATAGAACTGTGTGGAATCTAGTAAATACTATGACTGGTCGAAAACGTATGGAACAAAATTCTATTGCACTGGTTATTGATAATGTTACGCATAACGATCCCAAGGATTTGGCTGAGATTTTCGCTAATCATTTCACTACAGTTGCCGAATCTTCCCTCAACAGTTATTATAAAGACTCAATGTCATCCTCATGTACGACGTCACGTATGTTAGACACAACCTTTTTCTTCCACCCAGTCCTGGAGCATGAAATCCATGATGTTATAAGATCACTCAAAAACAACAAAGGTTCTAGTGTTGATTTCATCTCAGCACGAATTCTGAAGATGATAGGTACCGATATCAGCCGACATTTCGCTCATGTTATTAACCTGTCAATTAGCACAGGCGTATTTCCTCGTATTCTGAAAAAGCAATCGTCATTCCTATTCATAAAAGGATGATGTACGATATCATGAACTATAGACCTATATCTATCTTAAGTGTCTTTTCCAAGGTTTTTGAAAGAATAGTGTTTGATAGAATGATGAAGTACCTAGATAAATTTCAAATACTTGATACTGCACAACATGGTTTCAGAACCGGCCGCTCGACTCAAACTGGAGCATTGCAGTTCGTGGAGTTCGTCTATCGTTGCCTTGATAATGTCAATATGTTGCTGGATTGTTCTTTGACTTGTCTAAAGCGTTTGATAGTCTTGCTATCCAGTTTATATTGGATAAATGTTATAATCTTGGATTCAGAGGCGTGTTCTTGAACTGGATTCGTAGCTATCTGGAGGACAGAACTGCCCCAATCAGGGTTCACGACTCGTTCTCAAATGAACAGTACTGTAAATTAGGAGTACCCCAGGGTTCTGTCTTGGGGCCACTTCTATTTCTGTTATTCATCAACGATCTGCCACCAAATTTGAAAAAATATTCTACAGAAAATCTAATATTCGCAATTTATTATCAAAAATAATCTGGTTGATACTGTTCGCTGATGACTCTTCCATAGCTATTACTGCTGAGACTCTTGAGGAGCTTCAAAAGTTATGCGAGCTGCTGGTGGAGAGTTTCGTAGAATGGTGCCATTTTAATGCTATTATGATCAATGTCAACAAGACGGAATGCATTCACTTCTCTCTGTCGTCTTGTGATCAGGGTAGCATAACAATAAGGTATTTAGATACAGTCATCTCTTGAAGGACACCACTAAATTCCTCGGCGTTCACATCGATAGGAATCTGAAGTGGAGTGCACATATCGATGCGATTTGTAAGAGGCTGAATAGTTCCTATTATGCCCTAAATAGAATCAAGAGTTCACTACCTCTAAGTTCCCTTGTGAACGTTTATTACAGTTTGGTATATAGTCACCTGTCCTATAATATCTTACTGTGGGGAAATTCCTCAGACGTAGGTAGAGTTTTCATCATCCAGAAAAGAATTCTGCGAATGATGTTCGATACAGTTCCACAATCTTCATGTAGACCGTTGTTCCTGAAGAATGGTATCCTCACATTGGCGTCTATTTTCATTTTGAGATGCCTCGTTTATATTAAAGAGAATGAAAGTAACATGACTAAACTTTCTAACTTTCATTCCCACAATACTAGAAATAAGGAAACATTATGTATCCCTAAACACAGAACTTCTAGATTTGAAATGTCGCCCCTGTACCAGGGTATCAGATTGTTCAATCATCTTCCACGGCATATACAGGGTCTAAGTGTAAATAGATTTAAGGTAGCAGTTCAAATTTACTTTTAGCAAAATGTTTTTATACTGTGAATGAGTTTCTATGTGTTGATTTAGATAATGTCTAAATGTCTTTTCTATTGACCTGTCCTATACATACTTGTGATGTCTTAAGGGATCAATAAATTATTATTATTATTTATTATCGTGGACTTATGCACTATCTCAGCTAGTAGCTGGATATAATTTACCTTTCCCAGATTTAGCAATCAAAGGGAATAGGCTCGATTACAATATACTTGACATAAATTTCCTAACTATCCTACATGTATTAAGAATTACAGCTTTTTGCATTTCTATATAGGTATTCTTATGCAATTCTAATTTCTTAAGGCTATCATGCAAAGTTTTGGGTATTAAACCAGTCGAGGATACGATGACAGGAACGATATCTATTTTGTCGAGGTGCCACATCTGCTTGATCTCAATAGCAAGGTCTGTGTATTTGGACTTTTTCTCCTGGAACTTATTCAGCACGTTGTTATTATTTGGTATGGCGACATCCACCAGCATTGCTGTCTTGGCTCTCTTATCATACACCACTATGTCCGGCCTATTATTCGTCACCATTCTGTCAGTGATAATAGGCCTATCGTAGTATAATCTGATAGAGTCATTTTCCAATACGGGCGCCGGTTGATACTTGTAATATGGCTGGAATGTATTCAGAAGTCCGTACTTGTGTGCAAGTTTCTGATGGATAATGTTGCACACTTGATTATGCCTGTGAAGATAGTCTGTATTGGCCAGTTGTTCGCATCCGGACGTAATATGCTGTATCGTCTCCGATCTTATATGGCATTTTCTGCACCTATCTGTTTGTAATGTTCCGTCCTTCATAATAAATTTTTTGTAGTTGTTTGTAGCGATCACTTGGTCTTGGATGGCCATAAGGAATCCCTCTGTTTCCGCGAATAATTCTCCTTTCATCAACCATTTGTTGGAGGCTTCTTTGTCGATGTGTGGTTGATCAATCTCATGGTGATGTCGTCCATGCAATTCCTTTCTTGACCATTGCTCTTGTTTTTCAGTATCTGATAGGAATGGTAGATTCAGCAGGTCATCTCTGGTAGCAAGATTTAGAGGTGTATATCCCTTATCAGCCAACAATACCACTCTATGTAAGTCAGAAGTGAGAGCTTTTGCTGAGAAGAATTCTCTGAGATTTCTTATTTGTTCGGTGTGTAAATTGACAACATCTATTAATCCGCGTCCTCCTTCTTTCCGCTTCAAAGTTGTTCGTATCACAGACGATTTTGGATGATGATTGTTGTACTTTGTCAGCATCGTTCGGGTCTGCCTTTGAATATCATCTAGCTCCGTCTTAGTCCATCTGATTATTCCAAATGAGTAAAGCAACACTGGAATGGCGTAGGTGTTAATTGCCTTGACTAGATTCCCCGAGTTCAACATCGATTTCAGCACAGACTTCAGACGCTGACTGTATTCTGAACGAATCTTCTCCTTTGATTGTTTTTGGTCTAACAATCTGGCTTGTTGGTATCCCAGATATTTGTATGTTTCGCCATCTCTATCTATTATTATTATTATTATTATTATTATAGTAGAACGAATCGTGCAGCCCATATCCAAGACAAATCGTAACGTGACGTTTCATAATTGGTTCACCAGTTATGAACTTGTTCAGCATTTGCTTAGTGAACATAAATTGACGTCAGTTGGTACCCTGCGTAAGAACAAGAAGCAAATACCACCTGAATTCACAAAATCGCGTAAAGGTGTTTTTACCTCTCAATTTGCCTTCCGATGTTAAAAGAAATAACTCTTGTTTCTCATAATACAGTATCCCTACTGATATCACGCTGCTTCCGTCGCTTGTGACTCAAAGGAACAAGATAGTTTCTCATACCCCCAAAAAAAACAAGATAGTGTTGCTGATGTCAAGCCTTCACCATGATGACAGTATTGATAGTTCTACTGGCGAAAAGAAAAAACCTATTACAACATAACAAAATGTGGAGTTGACGTTGCAGATGAGTTGTGCGCTTCGTATGACGTGTGTCGTAACTCAAAGAAGTGGCCGCTGACAATCTTTTATGCCATGTTAAACATGACAGCAATTAATGGATTTATAATACATCGCATAAACAATAAGTCAAACATAAAACGACGCCGTTATTTGAAAAACCTAGGCCTTGCTCTGGTTGGTGATCACTTGAAAGTCCGCCGGAATGTTCAAAGTTCGCCACGAGAACTTCGTAAAAAAATTTGCCAATTTTCAGGGGAATCTACAGAGGAGCCCTCAGCAAAAAAAGCAAATGCTCGTAAGAGGTGTCAAGTGTGTCCTGCAAGCAAAGATCGCAAAACTACACACGTATGTGAAAGATGCAACAAGCATATTTGCCCTCAACATATAGTGCCTTTCTGTGCTAATTGTATTGGTAATAATGAGTCTGACTAATTTATTTTTATTATTTTATCTAAGAAGATATATAAGGGCTTTATTAGAAAACCAAAGACTGGTTAATATTTTTTTTTAAAGTTTTGCTAAGGAAAGCCAAATTCTTGAATTGTGGAGGCCGTTACTTGATGTAGATCCATGATATAAATAAGATAAAAACACAAGGTTTAACTTTAATCTACACTTTATTTGAAAAAATTCGACGACGTTTCGCTGACACAGCAGCTTTATCAAGAATGAAAAATAGAATGAAGAGTATGGTATTATAAACAAATCGTAGAACAAGTTGGATGAATAACAGGAAAATCCACACCGAGCTATTGTACAGTTAGTATGAAAGGTAATAAAAACTAATTAAACAAGTTAAGTAGGGATGAGTAATTCAAATCTACCTGCTCATTCAAAAGCTTGTCCGAATGTTTGTATCTATTTATTTCTAATGCTTCGAGGAGATCTAATTTTAAACTTTTTGATTTTATATGTAATATGTCAAAGTTTTTATTGAATGAATGGTTAGAAATAAATAGATACAAACATCCGGACAAGCTTTTGAATGAGCAGGTAGATGTGAATTATTCACCCCTGCTCAACTTGTTTAATTAGTTTTTAATTACCTTTCATACTAACTGTACAATGGCTCGGTGTGGATTTTCCTGTTATTCATTCAACTTGTTCTACGATTTGTTTATAATACCATACTCTTCATTCTATTTTTCATTCTTGATAAAGCTGCTGTGTCAGCGAAACGTCGTCGAATTTTTTCAAATAAAGTGTAGATTAAAGTTAAACCTTGTGTTTTTATCTCATTTAAAAGCCAAATTTATTGATTTTTAGTGAATAGTTTTCAAAACCTTGTTCCTATTAATGAAAGTTTGTATTTTCACTATGTTTATGGTTTTGTATTATCCTTGTAATAGTAAATTATTGCATGTTACAAAAAAAATATCGTTTTTCTCAAATACATACAGAAATCCTTATCTGGGTAATGATGACCCAGCCCCCACGTCTGTGTAACAATTTTCCACCCCCATGACGCTGGGTTAATTCAGAGTTCAATTTCGTGATCAAATGAAAGCCATCCCTGGATTCAACCCTGTGTGACATCACATTCAGGCCTCCTGCATTGGTTTTGTTTACACTCTCTCTTTTCCTTGTATCAAGTATAGAGGACTTTCAAGCAAATTTTGTTTTTTTTTCTTAACATTTCAGATTTGGATTCTGGGCTCCAAAATAAATATATATCAACAGTTGGGTTAGATTTTCCCTGTTTTTGAAAAATTGAACGAAGCCATCTATTGTATAAATACAGAAGTTATTTTAGTATGTATATTGGTTTGGTATCAAATTTCACAACTAGATGGCTCTAGTAATATTTATAGTGTCCTCAGTTGAGTATAATGGGACCAAATGGGTTTAGAGGGCATCGAATAGATGCTTTCGCGAGCATTTCCCCCAATATTCAAATTACTATACAGAAAAATGGATATTTGTGTTCCTATTGACTTGTTGTGGTGTTTACACAGACCACATTTTATAATATTAATCTTTACACTGCTTTGAAGAGTATTAAAAATTAATATGTACTTACAGTTGCATATATTGATTAATATATTGCATATACGCTTGGTGCATTACTGCCATATGCGCAGCATATTGCGGATCCATCTGAACCCCTTCAGGCAACCACGGTATTCCCATATTTCCAAAGTTTTGCATATTCTGCCTAGTATCAGGGGTACTAGTTGACCTGTTTACATGTTCTGAATTACTTGTTGGTGCTACGGTAGGCATATTTCTCCTAGGTGGTGTAGTTTCTCGTTTTGGCGTACAAACTAAGTGAACTGTATGTGTTTCTTGTCCCTCGTACTGCCGTAGGACATCTTTCAATACTACTGTATCATTTAGTAATTGACCTGAATAGATAAGTTTTTGTTCATGTTTTGCCTGAAACAGAATTTGTTAGTACAAAATTTCTATTATTTCAAATATTTGCATGATGTTTTTCAATGAATATGCATGTAAGAATTCGAATTTAAGAAATTCCTGCATTGTTTATAGATTACTTCGAATTCAAGGTTAATTTTGTAAAATTAAAGTTCCTTAAAATAATGGAACATAAGGACTATGTTTACTTGCAGATATCAAGGTTAAATTCGATAGCCTAGAAACAAAACATTTTCAGGACTGTTAGTTATTATCTCAAATTAAATTATAAGTATTCGACTTGTTATTATGTGACAATTTGTACAGATTCACATCTTACAAGTACTTGCCTGATTCTTACATTTGGTTTGCAAAAATACTTAAGCAATGCTTATAAACATTTTGTTTGAATATAGTCAAAATTGAATATTACACTTACAGGTTTACTGGGATACACCTCGGAAAGATGCTGTTTCAATTTATTTATTGTCCATGACAGTTCGCACTTCACTGTTTGATCTTCAATTTGTTGATTAGGTGCTTTCACAATTAAAGTGACTGGTAGACTTTCCATCTTTAATAATCGTTTAAATTCTCATACACAGATCAATAACGAATTTCACCGAGTTGTAGAAATTTCTCTCTCACTTATTATGCCTCATAATATTATTATTTTATACATAAAAATACAAACACGATTAGCTGAATTGCTTACTTATCTTTGGACTTTTATTTGTCGCTATCTGATTGGTCAATGTTCGTGTCATCTACGACGAAGATCATGTGATCTGGACAGGGACGGAGTAGAGTCAAAAACTGGAATTCTTAGAATTCATACGCAATTCCTTGGGTCCGCGAGCTCTGAAATGAGCCATGTCAATCATCCTTAAGGTTCAATATCGATTATCAGTATTCAACCACTAGAAATGTAAAAAACAAAATTCCCTGGAATTTCGGACGAGTTATCTTTTGCAAGCGAAACAAAACATAATAGAAAATATATATCCAACAATGATCAATATAGTTTCGAATAAGAAAATTTGCACTGATAGACAATCTCCTGTGAGAAAAACCTAATTCATAAAGTAAGGTTAACAATTATTTAGTAGAACAGGACTGTACTCAAGTTCTGAATGACCCAAATCCAGAAAATTCTAGTACTCTTCATTGAAACTTTAAAAATTTGATGTTGAAATCAACTGAGTATAATGTGAAAAATATGAACACACATAAAAAGATCAAAAATGGATTTCAAGTGGGATTATTACCTCTATTAGGCAAAGGGATAGAATGAAAAGAAAGTTATTGAACAGTTATAACGTGGAACTTGAGAATAAATATAACCAAGGGTCCCGGGCTTTTCAATTAAATTTTCTGAACTTAATTAAAATTTATTTCAACTTGAATGGCACTGACAGTTTATCTGAAACGTTACCGGTTTCAAAGGAAATTTGCCAAAGTTTCGATTTTCGAATGGCTCACCCTGTATATTTTTTGAGAAATCGAATCAAACTCTCTTTGTCAATACATTCAGCATATTTTCAGACGAATTTGCCGAATTTTTAATTTTTTTTTGTTAAATTTGTTTTCAAGTCAAGGTGGCTATGACGACAAAAAAACTGCGTGATTTATCGACCGAAATCGAGTACATTTGGATTCATCACTGAAACCGTAGAATTCCTTCTGTTATTGGCTTCGTAACATTCCAAACATTGTTTCTTTAGAAAAATCTTATTTCCGCAAGGTATAATTGAGGCTCATTAGCACTATAATACGTAGAATATTTTTACGAATATTTTGATACCAGATTGATAATTTTTCGTTGAAAATTAATTTCCATTCGTAATCCTGGACATAGTATAATACTCGTTTTTCAACTCATTATCTGAAGTGTTTTGGGAATGCATTGAAATCCTATCACAGATAGATCACAGATCATAGAATTTTTGTATTCAATTTTAAATGTCGTAAGATCAGATTGTGTTGCATCTGAAACGGTGAGTTGGTATAAATTGTTCAGAGTTTTGAATTTTCACGGCAGAAAAACAGACGAAATGCTGTACACACAGAATGAAAAAGTAGATATGCTACTCATTTATGGCGAATGCCGAAAAAACTCTACAGCATCAGCAATTTTATACGCTGAACGCTATCCAGAACGGCAACATCGTTCAAGGCACTATTTTCCAAAACTGGAAGTGAAGTTTCGTCAGCAACCGGTTGTTGCAGATAATAAAAATTTCATAGTAAGCGAAAATTCTGAAATTGATGTATTAGCGTACATTAATTTGAATTGTACGGCATCTACCAGAGAAATCGAACAAGAAATAGGGATAAGTCATCAGAGTGTTTGGAGAATTCTTAAGAAGCATATATTTCGCTCGTTCAAATACAATCTTCATCAACACCTTTATGAAAATGATAATGGCCGAAGATTAGAATATTGCAACCAGTTTCTTCAAAAGATGGAAATGGATCCAAGGTATCCTTATAAAATTTTATATTCAGATGAATCCCGATTTACTAACAACGGAATGTTCAATAGAAATAATACGCGCTATTGGGCCCACGAAAACGAGCATTTAGTACGTGAGGGTAATTTCCAGGAGCGATTTGGGTTTAATGTATGGATGGCAATGGTAGGTCGACATCTCATAGGTTCAATCATTTTGATGAACCATTAAAAGGGAAAGATATTTAGGATTTTACAAAACCAAATAAGCGATCTGATTGATGGTTTACCACTGGCTGTTGCTAATAACTTAATTTTCCAACAAGATGGAGCACCAGCGCACAACTGCAGGGAAGTTGTTCAATACCTAAATAATAATTTAAATGAAAGGTGGATAGGCACCAACGGCCCGACAAGATGGTCAGCTCGATCGCCCGACTTGCCCCATTAGATTTTTTTTTGTAGGCCATGTGGAAAATCGTGTTTATAGAACTGCTTCAGAAAATCGAGAGGATTTAGAGAATAGAGTTCGGGCAGCAATAAATGAAATTTCTCCAAATCAAATGGATAATGTAGTACGAGCTACCATTCGCCGCAATAGGCTGTGTCAGGCACAGAATGGGGGTCTCTTCGAAAACCTGTTGTTAAGTTATGCTCAATTGATTTGATGACATTCTATCTTTGGTTCATTTGTGTATTTTGCGTTATTTATGTGTTTTGTTAAATTTTTATTTATCTGGCAGGTACTATGATGAGTATGTGCGCTATGCCAAAATAAAGCTAAGGTTTTGCGTTTATGCTTTGTGTGCATTACAATTTTAGAACCAGCTGAGTCGTCATAGCCACCTAGACTTGAGAACAAATTTATCAAGAATGATTTAAAAATTCGGCAACTACATCTTTAAATATACTGAATGTATAGACAAAGAGAGTTTCATTCGATTTCCCAGAAAATATACAGGGTGAGCCATTTAAAAATTGAAACTTTGGCTCATTTCCGGTGGAACCGGAAGCGTTTCAGATAAACTGTTAGTGCCATTCAACTTCAAGTAAATTTTTAATCAATTTCAATTTCAAAAATTTCATTGAAAAATATTGATAGAAAAAAAAGTTTTAGGGCGAGCCTCTTTCCAGTTACACCCAGTATATATATATATATATATATATATATATATATATATATATATATATATATATATATATATATATATATATATATATATATATATATATATATATATATATATATATATATATATATATATATATAAAAATATGCAGATATTTCTAATAACAAATACCTAGGAACTAGCTAGTGTTGTAGCGATATTTTCCGAAATTTTGCTGTTCCAAATTCATTAATTACGTCGCTTAAATTTATACCGTCAAAAATTTCTTGTTCAATTGCTAATATTGTTAGCCCAGACAATCTCTTTTGAATCATTGTCGATCTTAAATAATTTTTAATGATTTTTAACTTTGAAAAAGATCGCTCGCCAGAAGCTACAGATACAGGCAATGTCAAAAGAATTTTTAGTGATATGCTTACGTTTGGAAAGGTGGAGATTAAATTGTTTTCAAATATATATTGTAAAATACTTAAGGGGTCAGTATCATCAGGTAATGGAAACAACGTTAACGCTTCAATTTCGTTAAACAGATCATTGGAGTCTATATCCTTATTATCCTGATCTGTCAGTCGCTCTTCAAGAATAGAACAATGTTTTAAAAGATCGCTGTGACTTAATTTGAATATGTCGCTAAAAAAATCCGAAAATATTATCATACTCATTTAATAAGTCAAATCGGTTTTTTAAAGAGCTTATAGTTTGATCTATAATTTTTAAGAAAAATTAATTTTAAAGGCGGTTTTTTTCCTCCTAACCGTTGCTAAAGGTGGAAAGTCTTCTTCAATTTCGAGAGAGGATGCTACTTCTTTCGCTTGCACAAGAATTTCTTGAAATGATTGGTCAGATCTATATTGCTGAAAGTGATCAACTAATTTTTTTAGGTAGGTTTGACATACTTTAATAATAATTGTAGCACTTTGCATTTGTTTGCTGACAATATTTATATGAAATAAAACGTCATGCCGAATAATAATTCCACAAATAAATTGAAAATTTTGTACAGACGTTAAGAGAGAACTCGCTTTATGTCTTGCATAAATGTGAAAGGAATTATCTTCAGCCACTTCTAGAAGATTTTTGCAAACCTTAATTAAATAAACTTTAAGGGACTGCGTCAATTCTGCTGCACCATCTTGTCTCACTTAGAGGCTTTAAACTTAACCCGGGGACATTTTTTCTCAAAACATATCACCTTTTTGTGGATGAGGAAAAAAATATATATAACTCTTGCACAAGATTAAAAAAGTTTATTGTAGCACCTGACACCTTAGAAAAGTCATTTACTGTTAAGTTCGAAGTATGAGCTGCACAAGGTACAAAATGGCTTTCGGATTCGCATCAAGAATGAAGCCCAATATGTTTTCCCTTCATATTTGTCCCATTATCATAACCTTGTCCCCTAATGTGTTTTAATTCTAAATTTAATTTTTTCAAATTTTCTATCACTAATGTTTATATCCTTTCTCCTGTAGAGTCCAGTATTGGATTAAACGCAATAAAACTTTCCTTAACTTCAACTTTTTTTGAAGTGGTGTTAAGGACAACATACGTCAGAACAAGACTAATTTGCTCAGTATGACTAGTGTTTGGTGTACAATCTAATATTATTGAAAAATATTTTGAACTGCGAACCATCTCTAAAATATTATTTCTTACTTTGGACGACAATAATTAAATTATCTCATTCTGTATTTGCACGCCTAAATAATGAATCATTTTAACAGATTTTTTTTTGGGAGTTATACACTCGGCTAACGTGCTGCTTCATCACTGAATCAAAAGAGGCAATCATCTCAACAGCTTTTAGATAATTTCTATTATCATATATACTTCCAACACGTCTCGCCAATATTTTTTTTTCCGTTTCTAAAATCCGCAGATGATGAGCATTAACAGTCATAGATGTCTCCAACATTTCTTTTAAATTTACCCAAGTGTTTATATAACTGTTGAGTAAAATTGACGTTTCGTGTCTCTTAGTTAGCAAAAGACAAGTGTTGCCAATCAGATACTCCATTTGTATCACAAAAATCGTTAGGAGTTTTACATTTACAAAACAACTTACAACAAAAATAAAATAGAGAATCTTTAGAAATAGAGTGAATAAGCCAAGCCCTTTCGACTTTTTCACCATTTGCTAGATTTCTTTCAAAGTATTTGCACGAAAACTTTCTCTTATCTTTATTACTAGGAAAGCTAAAACTGATGTCTATCAAGGGCGGACCACGTTTAACCAATATTCTAGCCATCTCATTGGTGATTCTTTCGGGCCACAAACCGGGGTCGGACGGAATTATATCGATACTAGCCTCATTACAGCCTTCATCGAAAGTGTCACTTGCAGCAGGTATTTCGGTAGCTGACATTACCGAACTCTTTACACAGCTGAATTACCTGAAGTGGATTGTTCAAGTGCTGTAGACGGGGATGGTGTCATCGCTTCATCGGGCTCTGCATCAGTAGAAGCTGTTTTGCTGCTACTTGTTGCAGGACCTGATGTTACTGTTGAAATTTCAGATGGTCCACTCACGGTTATTGATATTACGGATTTAGAATCTTGAGATTCGGACGATTCGGTCGCACCAACATCGATAGTCTCCGTGGAATCTCGATTGTTTTGCAAGAAATGCTTTAAGGATCTAACCATTTTTCCCCCTTTTTTTAGTCTCAGTTTCTTTTGCTCGCGAAACTTCGCACCTGAAGGTCTCTTTCTTTTATCCTGAAAAAACAAATAAATAATTAGTACTCATACGAATTAGGGATTAACTTCTAAAGTAACCACAATAATAAGCACCATGTGGGTAGGAAAGGAAATATTCTTAAAAAGTTAACTAAGTAGCCAATAGTTTTTAACCCTTTATAGGGCAGATTATTATTAAGTAAGATATGGCCGATTAACGTTTGCATATTTGCGCAAAAGGCAATTTGTTCGAGCACTTTCAGCTCAAATCCTTTTAAAAAATAAAGGCAAAAAAGATATTAAACTAAATTGATCTTATAGCCCTTAAAAATTCCTACAAAATTTTTTAAACTGAGCAAGTTATGGATAAAACCAGTTGCTTTTTTAAACTCGTATATGACATTTCAATTAATAAAAAGATATTTGGCTGAAAAAATTAATTATAACCAGAATCCTATAAAGGGTTAATGTTGATAGTATAAAGTAGGGAACACTTACCATTTTATAAAAAATCAAGCCGTTGAAATTGCAATCAGCAGGTATTCGGCACTTAATTAAAAAAAAGTCGTAAACAAAATATTACACAACACAACACCACACTCGACAAAATAAAAATAACTTCATATGTAAAAATTAATGGGATTACTTGTTTTTATTCACTTGTTGCACGGTTTAGTGAACTAACTGCTTTAAAAATAGGTAAAAAACTTTTTAAGTTAAACGGTTTTATGTTAAACATACATTGCACTGTTTAAGATAAATGTACTAAAACCAAAAATAATAAAATAGATACAGTCGTGGGAATTATAAACATATGCATAGACTACACTAAAATAAAACCGTGGGGCACGTCAATTGTCTACAATCGTTGAGTAAAATGTTTGTTTTGTAATGTTACACTATAATTATTAGGCAGTTGTGCAACCGACAACGATGGACGTGTGATAAGTAGGGCTAGAATGTGGAAACAAGCTAGCAAGCTCGATTATAAGCGAGTTTTAGGGTTTCATAGTGGTGAGCGAGTAGTACTTTTGTCATATGTTTTGTCGATTAAAGACAAACAACAAGCAGTGAAACGATTCCTCGCCAGCCAGCAGTGTGAATGTCCAACGATAAACTAGTTAAAACATCTCTTTTATTTACATGGAGTGTATAACTATTAGAATTTCCATGAGCAAGAAAATAGTAAATAATTTCCTCACCGTCTGCGGGCCAACTGCCTAACGACGAATTAAACGATTCTTCTATCGCACATTAAGTCGATAATTTGTAGACAATTGACGTGCCCCACGGTTTTATTTTAGTCTAGTCTATGCATATGTTTATAATTCCCACGACTGTATCTATTTTATTATTTTTTGGTTTTTAGTACATTTATCTTAAACAGTGCAATGTATGTTTAACATAAAACCGTTTAACTTAAAAAGTTTTTTTACCTATTTTTATTTTCTAGTTTTTAGTTTTTATTTCGCATTCTTTTTAATTCATTTAGTGCTTCATTATTGCAAGGTTTCTTGCCCGTTAGTTTATTGCAATCCAACTCCTCTATACGTAGTCCCTGCAAAGATCTTACTCTACTAAGAGCCACGTAGGCTTGACCTTCTTCAAACAGTTTCGCACCTAAGTATACGACTGCGTGATCCACAGTGCTGCCCTGCATTTTATGTATTGTAGAAGCCCATGATAGTATTAAAGGCAACATTCTTCTTTCAGTTGTCCCATAATTGTACTTAGCTGGAAACTGTATGGCTTTCGGGTGTATAAGATGTACTCCGTTGTTTTGTTAACCTGGCTTCATATTCTTCAGGCGTTTCTGACGCTACCATCTGTGTATATCGCTCGCGTTGTTTTGTTAACCTGGCTTAATATTCTTCAGGCGTTTCTGACGCCGTCATTTGTGTATATCGCTGACGTTGCTTTTTTAACCTGGCCTCATATTGCTCAGGTGTTTTTGACTCTAATTGTTCCCGTCGTTTCTGTAATCGACTTTTTCTATCACCTTCACTTTCTTTAGCTCGTTTTGCTTCATACTTTTCTTTCGCTTTTTGAAGCCTTCGTTTACGTTGTGTTGCAGTTTCTGTTTTATTTATGTTTGTATTTTTTATATTTTTTTTTACCATTTTGTTCCCACGAGTAATGGACATTTAAACGGTCGACCCCCCCAGAGGTCCAATAAAGGGGCAAGGCTATGTACAACAAGATGCGCCTGAGTCTTGAGGGGAAAACGCTAACGACATATCATTTTTATCCACCCTAATGCCATACAGTTCTCGGCGCGTTTTAACCTTTCACCTTAACTTGGGTGGTGTACCGCTAACGACGTATCATTTTTAGCCACCCTAACGCCACACAGTCCTCAACACGATACAAAATCTTGACTTGGGTGGTGAATTCAGGCTGGATACATTGTATTCTACTGGTTGAGCACTTTCATTTGATACCCATATTGATAGGATTGATAAAACCTACGTTATCCGGCATTTTGTAGCGGCCGCCATCTTGGATTTCAATTTTTTATAGTATATTGTATTCTGATTGTTGAGCCCTTTCATTTGATACCCATATTGATGGGATTGATAAAAGCTATGTTATCCGCCATTTTGTAGCGGCCGCCATCTTGGATTTCAATTTTTTATAGTATATTGTATTCTGCTTGTTGAGCCCTTTCATTTGATACCCATACTGATGGGATTATTAAAACATAAATTATCCGCCATTTTGTAGCGGCGGCCATCTTGTATTTATAATGATAATGAATAAATATAATTGTATTGTCACCAAAATCCAAAGTGTATACAAAATTTCAGATTAATCGGTTGACAGGAAGAGGGTGAAATTTGAATTACTAAATTTGACCCAAGAATAAATAAAACAAACGGGGTGAGCTAAATAAAACCGTTTAAAAACGCCTGTGGCGATGCATCGCTTTTACAGCGCTCCAGGCGTTATTCATGCCTGAACAGGAAAAATCAAGAAACTGCCGCCTGACATGTTCTCGCAACATAGGAATCGGCAGTAACTGGATGATATACTTATAAAATTTCGTGTATATTTATGCCTAAGTCTATTTAATTTCTCAACTTTTATTTTAATATTTTTTTTGGACCCTGGGTTTTGCGGAGGCCCTGTATGCGGTGTTCTAGGGTCTACTTACTAGTTGCGGGACTATTTGATCCATGTGTTACATATAGAAAAAAAATTTTCCACACCAAAAAAAAAAATATTGAATTATGTACGTACATTCTAATTTAAAATAATTTTTTTGCAATGCTTTCCTCCTACTCTGTAAAAAATGTGGAAACTCTTTATGTCAACAAATGAGACGACTCATTCTTTAAATGAAAAAAAAAAATAATAAAAGCCATTTACAACGAGATTATGATGAAATATCTTCACAAGCTTTTATTAAAATTTTCTAATACTAAAGATTACATTAAAAGCATGAATAATATTTCGGATAAGGCTTCTAAAGCCTGTTGGATGACGGAATATTGGTTTGAATGCATTTTAATTTAATATAAATCCCTTTTTCATGAAGAAAATGGGGCGAATAGAGAGAATGATGCTGGAGCGATCTTTAGCCCGCTCTGAAATTAAATTTTATCTCTCTACTTCACCATTCTTTCTGTTTGAAACTCCTCAACTGGTTAGTAAGGAATAAAAGAACATTTCAGTCAATTTTGAATTCGTCGTCGTTATCATTTTTAGACTCATCAAACTTTTTAATTCAACTCTTTCAGAACTATGCATTCTTTCAAAGTTTTTTCGGATACTTACGTAGGTTGCTCTTTAAATTATTTTGCACCTCTGGCACTTTTACTGTTCCGACAACTGCGTCGTGTATTTAACATTTTCTAACCGAAACTTACTCAGAAATCTTCCTTCAAGTCAGTAGCGGTACTGACTCCCACGCCGAAGGCCCGGGTTTGAATCCCAGGTAAGATATGGATGTAGTATGAATGTTGGTGTGTTCGTCCACGTATATATATGAAAATCACATTGGAGAGTCTGGACACATAACTGATAGGTTGAGTCCATAACCTCCGAAAGCCAGATAACTTGTAATCCACAGAGGTAGCAGTTATCATTGCACGGTCTAGGATAGTGGTTCGGAATCCACTATAAACTGTAGGTCCTCAGTAAAACAAACAAACAAACTTACTCACAACACTTTAACGTACCACTGAGTTTTGTTTTGTTTATTGTCATTTGAAAAATTCAACTTGGACAAAAAATGGAATTAACACGTGAACATTTTCGTGCAATGATTTGTCACGATTTTCGACGTGCAATAACTCCACAACAGAGCTTCGATCAACTTCGACTTTTGGTGATGAAGCTCCACACTTGGTCATTGTGCAACGCTGGTATAACGAATTCCAGAATCAGTTATTTTGCCAATATCGTTCGATGCAGAGCGCGAAATGATACACGCTGATCCCCACTTCTCTTAATGTACTCACCCAAAGATGTAGAGGAATGAATGTCGATGTTTACGCCTGCTTTGTTGACTATCAGAAGGCTTTTGACTGCGTTTCACATAAAAAAATGGCGGAAATTCTAAAAAATAAAGGGGTTGATGCAAAAGACTTACGCATCATTACAAACCTTTATTGGCACCAAACTGCACAAGGGAGAGTTAATGGGCTAACATCTGAACAGGTAGCGATACGGAAAGGTGTACGTCAAGGCTGTGTGCTGTCGCCTCTATTGTTTAACATTTACTCAGAAGCAATATTCAAAGAAGCACTTGAAAACATAGACACAGGCATTAGAATAAATGGAAAACTACTTAGTAATATCCGCTACGCAGACGACACCGTGGTACTAGCTAACAACCTTCAAAACTTGCAGAGAGCCATGAACCTTATTGTAGAGCATAGCCAACGCTTTGGACTATCTGTTAACGTTAACAAAACTAAAAGTATGGTGTTTTCTAAGCAAACAGTGGAGGCTGTAATACGCATTAACAACCAACCTGTGGAACAAGTGCATTCGTTTCGGTATTTAGGAGCCACGGTGAACGACCAAAGTGACCCGAAAATAGAGATCAAATCTCGAATCGAACAAGCCCGTAAAACTTTCGTTGGCATGAGAGACCTTTTCGTCAACCGCGGACTTAATCTTCAGCTTCGTATGCGACTATTTCGTTGTTATGTTTTTCCTGTCCTTACTTATGGATGTGAAAGTTGGACTTTTAATCCAGAAATGGAGAGACGCATAGACGCTTTCGAAATGTATCTATACCGTAGAATATTGCGTATCTCTTGGATGGAAAGACGGACAAACATCGACGTCCTAAATACAATGGGAAAATCACGAGAGTTGATGAGAACCATCAAAGAGAGAAAGCTCCAGTACATCGGGCACATCATGCGCGGCAAAAAATATGAGATCCTTCGCCTGATTATTGAGGGGAAAGTCCAAGGAAAAAGATCAGTTGGACGACGCCAGAACTCATGGCTGAAAGATCTACGGAGGTGGTTTGGAAGAACGTCCACTGAAATTTTTAGAGCTGCAGTGTCGAAAACAATTATTGCCAATTGGATCGCCAACCTTCGTTTGAAGACGGCGTCTTAAGAAGAAGAAGAAGATGAAGATCCCCACTAGCGTACATTCAATATGACATGAACATTTGAGTGTCCAAAATATTTGTTAGCGTTGGATCCTACACAACTTAACAATTCCTCAAAAGAAGGCTCGTGTCGTTTGGTGTAAAGAAATGCTGAAAAAATTCGACAGTATGGGTCTTTCAAGACGAGCCAAACCCATCAAAAGTTGGAGCATATGGTCGCTTGTTTTATCAGGAAAACCAGACATGTAGCCACCATAGTATTGGAGCAACGTTAAATGGTCAATACTAAATGGTATACAACCATCTGTTCTGCACATCAAGAAGAACAGTGTGGGCAACGATTTTCGACGGCAGAAGAGGCTGTTGAATCCTTCTAAATCCAGTGTTTTGGAGGTATCTCATTCGTAGTAGCAAAACTGTCCAGAACATTGGTTCAAGCGCATGCAAAAGTGTATCGATCTTCATGGAAAATACTTTGAAATACAATAAAGGTATTTTTTTCTTGCAACTTGTTTTTTTGTCAGGTGGCAAATTTAAAGGATAACCTACACAGGGTGATTGTGACAAAAGAAAGAAAATGAATCTGTTAGAATTTTTGGAAATCAATAATCTCTGTGAAAACCCAAGTGAAATCACCCTTAATAGTCAGCTAGACATTTATACCTCTCCACTAATTTGTGATTAGGCTAGTCTCTACCTGGTGTTCACGCGAGATGGGACATTTAAAGTATATGGAGAAAGGAATGACCGATTGGAGAAATCTTATTATTAATATTTATTATCGTGGACTTACGCACTATCTCAGCTGTTCAGCAATCAAAGGGAATAAGCTTGATTACAATATACTTGACATAAATTTCCTAACTATCCTACATGTATTAAGAATTACAGCTTTTTGCATTTCTATATAGGTATTCTTATGAAATTCTAATTTCTTAAGGCTATCATGCAAAGTTTTGGGTATTAACCCAGTCGAGGATACAATGACAGGAACAATATCTATTTTATAGAGGTGCCACATCAATAGCAAGGTCTGTGTATTTGGATTTTTTCTCCTGAAACATGCTCAGTACGTTGTTATTATTCGGTATGGCGACATCCACCAGCATTGCTGTTCTGGATCTCTATCATACTCCACTATGTCCGGTCTATTATTCGTCACTATTCAGTCAGTGATAACAGGCCAATCGACGTATAATCTCATAGAGTCATTTTCCAATACGGGCACAGGTTGATACTTGTAATATGGCTGGAAGGCTTTCAGAAGTCCGTACTTGTGTGCAAGTTTCTGGTGTATAATGTTACATTCTTGAATATGCCTGTGAAGATAATCCGTATTGGCCAGTTGTTCGTATCCGGACGTAATATGCTGTATAGTCTCCGATCTTATATGGCATTTTCTGCACTTATCTGTTTGTAATGTTACGTCCTTAATTAAAAATTGTTTGTAGCGATTACTTGGTCTTGAATGGCCATAAGGAATACTTCTGTTTCCGCGAATAATTCTCCTTTCATCAACCATTTGTTGGAAGTTTCTTTGTCGATGTGTGGTTGATTGATCTCATGGTGATGTCGTCCATGCAATTCCTTTCTTGACCATTGCTCTTGTTTTTCAGTATCTAATAGGAACGGTAGATTCAGCAGACCTTCACTGGTAGCAAGATTCAGAGATGTATATCCCTTATCAGCTAACGATACTACTCTGTGGAGGTCAGAAGTGCGAGCTTTTGTAGAGAAGAATTCTCTGAGATTTTTGATCTGTTCGGTATGTAAGTTGATAACATTCATCAATTCGCGTCCTCCTTCTTTCCGCTTTAAAGTTGTTCTTATCACAGACGATTTTGGATGGTGATTATTGTACTTTGTCAGCATCGTTCGGGTGTGCCTTTGAATATCATCCAGTTCTGCCTTAGTCCATCTGATTATACCAAATGAGTAAAGCAACACTGGAATTGCGTAGGTGTTAATTGCTTTGACTAGATTCCCTGAGTTCCACATTGACTTGAGCACAGTCTTCAGACGCTGACTGTACTCTGAACGAATCTTGTCCTTTGACTGTTTTTGGTCTAGCAATCTGGCTTGTTGGTATCCCAGATATTTCTACGTTTCGCCATCTTTCATACACTGTACTATATCACCATATGGGAGTTGTGTTTCACCATTTATAACTTTCCCTCTTTGAATGTTCAGGGTTTTACATTTTTCAGTGCCGAATTTCATATGAACATCTGCCGAAAACTTACTGACAACTCGCAGCAGATCATCCAATTGCTTTTTGTTCGAAGCATATAATTTGATGTCACCCATATATAGCAGGTGGGAGATTGTGTGATAGTTTCTATCTGCTTTTATCGAAAATCCGTATCCTGTTCTATTGAGCATTCAAGTCAATGAGTTCATAGCCAAACAGAACCATAGTGGGCTCAAAAAGTCTCCTTGAAAAATTCCACGACGTATGGGTATCGCGTCGGTTTTGATTGACTTATTGTGCATGTGGCCTGCAGAGACGTGCGCCAGTGTGTCATTCAAGAATTTTACCAGGATTGGATGAATTTTGTTTATCTGTAATACTTCGACAAGCCAAGAATGGGCGGTACTATCGAATGCCTTCAGATAATAGAGAAAAGCTGAATGAACATTTCGATGCCCTCCGTGTGCCTGTTTCATTATCACAGAATCGATGATGAGTTGTTCCTTGCACCCGTGGTGTTTCTTTCTGCATCCCTTCTGCTCCTCTGCTAATATATTGTTGTCATCAAGGTGTTGGTATATTCGATTGGATATGCACGAGGTGAGTATTTTATAGAGTGTTGGCAGACAAATGATCGGCCTATACTGAGACAGATCTTGTGTTCTATCGCTCTTAAAGTCTTACCTGACGGAAATATGTCAGCGAGTTTATTGGGGCGGTACATGGTCGAAGGAGTTTACATCGATGCTTGGCGTGCCCCAGGGGTCCATTTTGGGTTCACTGTTGTTTATCATTTTCATCAATGATTTGGGTTTGCTGGATCTATTCGTGTACGTTGATGAAAGCTCGTTTGTTTCTGTCGGATGTTCTAAGAAACTTGCAGATGCAAATGCGAATATGGCAATGAAAAACATTGGGGATTGGTTTTCTGCTAACCTTTTGAACAAGGAAAAAACGTAAACACTGCATTTCACAAAAACAAGTATCGAAACAACCTATGTGAAGTTTCTTGCTGCTATGGACAGCAAACTAAACTGGAAATTTAAAATAGAAAACATGCAGAAGAGGCTTAATAGTGCCATATATGCTATCAGACGTATGAAGAATTGAGCCATACATCAGGCGGCTAGACTCACCTATTTCTCTTATTTCCATAGTATAGTGTCTTTTCCGTTATGTTCTAGTTAAATTCGGTTGATTCTAATGGGGTTTTCCTTTAGCAGAAGAGAGCCTTTCGAGCCTTGACTGGAATCAGAAGTAGTGACAGCTGCAGAGAATATTTTCGATCTGAAAAAATACTCACCATTCCATGTCTGTACATATTCACCTGCCTGAAGTTTGTACATACTAACAGAGGTATGTTTCCCAGTAATTCAACATTTCATCATCACCACACAAGGAAAAGACATAAATATTTACTACCGTATCACCGTTTAAAGTCCACCCAAAAATATATTGATGTATGGGGACCCAAGCTCTATAAAAAATTGCCAACACATAATAATAATAATAATAATAATATTTATTTATCCAACAAGATACATCAGTATATAGGACATGTCATGAGAGAGTATCATCCTCCATAAATTCTTTAATAGAATAATATGCCTTTCTCAGAAGAAAAGACTTAAGAACAGATTTGAACACTTTTGTAGGCTTAACTCTCAGATGGTGAGGTAAAGTATTGAAAAATTTGATACTCTGGTATGTTGGAGAGTTCTCAAATTTTGAAGTACGATGTTTCGGCAAGAGAAGAGTTGACTGACTTCTAGTTGCATAATCGTGATACATAGAGAGTTTCGAAAAGTTAGCCTCATTATCCTTTAAATACACTAAACATCTATAAATATACACACATGGAAATGTCAAAATGGCATTCTCAATGAAAACAGGTTTACATGACATTCTGGGGTTTATATTGAACATCATTCTCAGAATTCGTTTCTGAAGAATGAGAACCCTATTTACATCCACTGAATTCCCCCATAATACAACATTATAAGACAAATGACTATGAACAAGACTGTAATACACTGTCATCAGGGACGTAACTGGCAGTGAATCTTTTATTTTACATAAAGCAAAATAAGTTTTATTCAATTTCCCACACACATGCTCAACCTGTTCTGACCATGTCAGTCCACTGTCGACATGAGTACCAAGAAATTTTGTGCATGATTTAGATGTTAAAGCACTGTCCACAATCAGATGTCTCTCACCAGCATTTCTCAAACCAAAGAACAAACATTCAGTTTTACCAACATTTAAAATTAGAGCATTATCATGACACCAACAGTTGAAAGAGTTAACAATTTTTTTACAAGCACTTGCCAGCTCCTCAGGACTCCGCGCTGTGACACCAAATGAAGTGTCATCAACAAAAATAATGATTAGCATTAATATCTCTACTATAATATGATCTGGTAGATCATTAATGAAAAGAAGAAACAACAAAGGTCCCAGCACGGACCCCTGAGGAACCCCCAAGTTTACATTGTAATCACTGGACCAACTGTCCTGTACCTTAACCCGAAAAACTCTGCCTGACAGGTAACTTTTATCCAATCCAGAAAAACACCTCTAAATCCTAAGTTGTACAGTTTATTCAGAATGAAATTTAAGTTGAGGGTATCAAACGCTCTGGAAAGATCAAAAAACAGGCCTGCTACATATAGCCCCTCATCCAGGCTTTTATAAACATGATCTACGAAAGAAATCGCAGCTGACTGCGTAGATCTGCCTTGCCTGTAACCATGTTGACAGTCTGTCACAAGCTTGAACTTATTTATGAAGTCCATCATCCGATCAAATACAATCCTCTCAAACACACACTCAAAATAGATATAGGTCTATAATTGGCAATATTACTGGTGTCGTTCCTTTTGAATACTGGAATAACAGTTGATACCTTAAGTGCAGTTGGAAACTTACTTGTAGAGATAGAGATTTAGAATGAAAGACAAATGGGGAGCAATCTGCTCAGCTATACACTTCAAAATTTTTGAAGAAATACAATCAATACCAGTACTTTTTTTGATTTAAGTAGTCTAATGGTTGATATAATCTCACCTTCCGTAACCGGAAAAAAAGAAATTGCAACTTTTCATTATTGACGATGTGCAGCATTGTGAAATGTTATTCCCGAAATGCTGATGAAGACATTTGTTATTTACTGATGAGAAGTATTCTCCAAACGCTGATACAATCATTTTAGGTTCTGAACAGATTACACCATCAATACATAATGAAAATTGGTTTTATATGACGACGATTTACCTAATTCTTCATTAACAATGCTCCATACAGTTTTATTCTTGTTGTGAGCTGTATTCAAACGGTTTTCCATGTACTCATATTTGGTTTCCTTAATAAACATCTATAATTTTTCTTTGCCTGCCTGTACTCTAGATCTAAGCTCGTGGAATTTAAGTTCACCTTTAACCAGTATAAATTTTTCAAGTCCATACTTGCTCGCTTAACTACATCAGATACCCAAGTTTTTTACAGTTACCAATCGTGAGACGTTTTAAGGGCAACATTGATCCAGTGAATCCTGTATAATGAGCAAAAATTCCTGAAGCACGCATCCACGTCAGAAAAACAATAAATTTCACTGAAACTCAAGTTGAAATCAGAGTCGTGAAATCTGCAAGATTTCGTTCATGAATATTACGAACAATTTTTGTTGCGGTTTATTATCAACCAACTTTTGATCACTGACGTTACATTCTACATAAATGGCCTTATGATCACTAATATGTGGTTCGAAAACTCGAAATTCAGAGATGGTTACATTAGAATTAGTGATGACGTAGTCTAACTTAGAACGTGAAATCAGACCTGACGAGGACATAAATTCTCTAGTAGGTTCCAAAGATGAGACTTTGAGATATAAACTTCTTAAGAGATCATCAAGCAATTTCCGAGTCAAGCACCTGTCATCCAGATAATTAATGTTTAAATCTCCACATAAAAATATATATTTGCTTTTACCGCAACAGCGTTGTAAAATGTGCGATAATCTATCAAAAAATATCTCTAAACTACCTGAAGGAGGTCGATAGACACTAATGATGTATACTGATGACTTATACGTATATAGCTTTATGACACAAAACTCACAGTGCATTTCTTCACAATATTTGGACCAGTCAATTTTTTCAAACTTGATACATTTCTTGACATAAATCATAGTTCCACCGTGCCCTCTAGTGGGCCTACAATAATACACAGCCTGGGTATAATTGATCAAAGATGTGGCTGCAATACTTTGATCGTCACACCAGTGCTCCGCCACACTAACTATGTCAGGATTCATATTAGATAATAACACTTCTAGAGTGTTCAACTTATTAGTTATACACTGAACGTTCAATTGAAGCAAGTTAAGATTGAAATAACATTTAATTTCGTGCGAAATTGTTACTGATCTTTGTTCGGCTTTTTGCGCTGAAAAAAATGGTATACATTAGCCCTGTTGGGCCAGTTTGTGGCAACTTGGAAATAAATGGATTTGAAAGAACAGTGAAAAAAATTCTGATGAGGAATAGTTTCTACTCAGTTGGTGAATATTTGGCACCTAGTTTTTTAAATTGAGTACCTTCATTTGAATAAGTGTTAACTGTTGTTAGTTAGTTATTGTATAGTTACTCAATGTTCTAAATTTAATTTTGATTGTACGAATTTTAAAATTTTTTATTTCATGTTGTAATAATGAGTGAGAATTTAATAAACTCAAAAAAAAATTTCTTCAATCGGTCATTCCTTTCTCCTATCTTAATCTCCTATCTCGCGTGGACACCCGGTATATAAGTAAGTTCGTTTCCAATAGTTGACTTGACTTGACGGTCGAAACCGGTCGTGTGTGTGAAAATAAAATTGTGGAGAGTATAAAATACATTTTACATCATCTTCGTTGTAAATTCCTTCTTCTTACTCTTTAAATGGATGAATGAACTCGAGTTGTATATTTTCCGAAAATGAAACTGCATTTTTATGATTACAAATGGAGAAATACTCTCTGTTGGACCGAAAATTCAAATACGTCGTAAAAATTTCATTATCAATGGCTGTAGTGCCTATAAAAACATTTTATGGGGTTAAACCTTATTGTGCTAGCCTTTATGTTGGAATGTCACATCATTTTCTGATATACATCGGGAAAATGTCGGAATTGGAATTTTCTAATTTATTTATATAGTTTATAGTCTTGAAGCTGCCCGAAGGAATAAACAAAGTAAAGTAACAGAGATCTGAATTTGGGAGGCTTTTACTTAGTAAAATTCCATTATCAATAAAAAAAAGCAAGTACTGTGTTTTAAGGAATTTTACTTAATAATTGCGATTCGTAACACGTTTCACTTCACCGTAGCTTCTTCAGACGAATGAATGTACAGAAAATATGAATATAAATGTTCTTGAGTAATTAAAAGCTTATTGGGTTGCTTCTTCTTAAGTGGTTATTTATGACAGGTATATCCAATAAAATTAAGGAATAGATTGCTCCCCGAAGAGATTCAATAGAGGTGAAGCGCTTAAATCGACTTGTTCATTGATGAGTCTACCTGAGTGTTTGTATTTATTGATTTCTAAAGTTTCCCAAAGATCTATCTTCCAATATTTATTATCTGTATGCAAAATTTCAAACTGTGGGTCGAAAGAGTGATTATTTTCTAAGAGATGATTCGCGTAATTTGAATCTGATTTTTTATTCGAAAAACTGCGTTTATGTTCCGATATTCTAATATTAAAATTTCTATGAGTTCTACCAATGTAGAAATTATCACAGTCATTGCAATTCAATCTATAAACACCTGATTTATTGTTTTACCTGGTTTGGTTTTATTATTTTTATATATTTGCCTAAATTATTATTAGTTTGAAAGCCATGTTGAAATTATTGCTACTCAAAAATAATTCAAGAATTTATCATTAGTTTTGGCTATTTAATGTTTCATTACATCCAAAAATTGGATTCACAACCGAAATAGAAAGCAATAATTGATAAATTTTTAGACGTAACAATTTGAATGAAAATGGCAAACATGTTTTCGCAATTTACCATAAGCCGTCACATACAGATATTATAATACATAACTCGTCGTGTCATCCATATCAACATAAAATGTCAGCATTCAATAGTTTTATTCATAGATTGATTAACATCCCGTTATTACCAGTAAATTTCAACCATTAATTAAATTTGATTAAACAAATAGCCAAAAATAATGGCTACAATCCCAAACTAAATGTAATATTTTAAATGAAAACAAAGTAGAATCGCATTGAATGAAGTTTACCCTGTCGATAAATTGAAACAAAAATTCAACACCTTAACCTACGTTGGCATTACAAGTGAGAAACTGAAATCATTCTTGAGTAGCAATAATTTCAACATAGCTTTCCAAACTAATAATAATTTAGGCAAATATATAAGAAATAATAAATCCAAACCAGATAAAAACAATAAATCAGGTGTTTATAGATTGAATTGCAATGACTGTGATAATTTCTACATTGGTAGAACTAATAGAAATTTTAATATTAGAATATCGGGACATAAATGCAGTTTTTCAAATAAAAAATCAGATTCAAATTACGCGAATCATCTCTTAGAAAATAATCACTCTTTCGACCCACAGTTTGAAATTTTGCATACAGATAATAAATATTAGAAGATAGATCTTTGGGAAACTTTAGAAATCAATAAATACAAACACTTAGGTAGACTCATCAATGAACAAGTCGATTTAAGCCCTTCACCTCTATTGAACCTCTTCGTGGAGCATACTATTCCTTAATTTTATTGGATATACCTGTCATAAATAACCACTTAAGAATAAGCAACCCAATAAGCTTTTAATTACTCAAGAACATTTATATTTATATTCCTATTCTCATTTTCTGTACATTCATTCGTCTGAAGAAGCTACGGTGTAGTGAAACGCGTTACGAATCGCAATTATTAAGTAAAATTCCTTAAAACACAGTACTTGTTTTTTATTATTAATAGAGATCTGAACAGACAGTAGACAATCACTACTGTATTGAATGATTTCCTTTCAGATACCTTATCTTCATTTTATAGTAGCCGTCGCAAGCCATTCGAAATCACAGATTTTATTTTGGTATCTGTTATACCTACTCCTCTTAGGTAGTAAGGATTATAAGGTTCAGGTCACCTTCGCTATTTACGAAATATACATCAAGACTAGCTAAACTAAACTAGTAGATGTTCCTACTTGATACAGGGATTAACAAGTCCCGACGCTATTGAGTCTTATTCTGGAAAATGACCCTAACCTTGTTTATGATGTGTCACACCTTTCTCTATTTGGCCAGTTAGACCATATTGATCTATTACCAAGACTTCAAATTACTTTCTTCAAGCTATACAAAATAAAACATAGTAATTAAAACCGTTTTTTTCCCGATACTAGAGAATAAGAGACATGGGGGAACATGGTGCCTGTGCTATTTTTTCTTGCTCGGATATGCCATGCGTTGAGAGGAAGGAGATCAAGAATTTCAGTGTTAAAAATGTATTTGAATGTTCTGTATGTAAAGTTGTAATACCAAATAATTGTAAGGTCAGTATTGTATGTGTTTCTAGGCCAGATACCTACCCCACCCGGATCTTTTCTTGGAGAATTTCACTGAAATTTTGAGAAGGCTAAGTGAGGAGAACGCTAAATTCATTATTCTGGGCGATTTCAATATAAATTTCCTTAATGACAATGAGAGAAGCAAGCTTTTGAATCAATCCTAGATAGCTTTAACGTGAGGGTTACTGTTAGGGAGCCAACCAGAGTTGCTTCGAACAGTTCCACATGTATCAATAACATAGTCACAAATTTGGAGAGCGGGAAGTCATCCGTGCTTCAGAGTCATATTTCTGATCACTGTCCTCAACTCTTTGAGAATCAGTTAAAAGCTATTACTATTGAAAATAGAGCGGAGAAGAGGAGGTTCTTAGGGGAGGTGGCCGTTGAGGGGTTTGTAGGTTCGCTTCGTGCTATTGATTGGGGTGTAGTCTATAGTTCTCCTCCACATGAGGTTGACTCCATGTAGGAATTTTTTCCCTTTAAATTGGTTGGGGAGAAGGTTCTTCTTGACTGATGAGATTAAATCATTGAGGAATCGCTTAGACATTCTATATGACCTCTCCAGAGCTAACCCAAATTTGTTAAACTCATACAAAGACATGAAGAAAAAATATGATTCAGAAATAAGTGAAATGAAAAAAAAAATTAAGGAGAAAGAATCCGAAATTTTCATTACAAATCAAAGAATACATGGCAAGTAATAAATTCCTTAACAAACAAGTCAACCAGTGATCGATCTCTGTTTCCTAATGGCGATCCTGGAGAGGTTGTTGAGTGGTTCAACCAACATTTTGTGAGTAATGTTGGGCGCTCTTGTGTCTTGTGTCCTTTTCATGTTCGAGACCTCTTAGGCTGAAATACTTTCAGTAGTTAAAAAGCTTAAAAATAGTAACTCTTCAGGCTATGATAACATACCTATGAATATTATCAAAAGGTCAATACAGGCTATAATCAGGCCCTTAACTTTCCTAATCAATAGATCTTTCACTGAGGGGATTTTCCAAGTGCATTAAAGGTTGCTGTGGTTAAGCCACTCTATGAAAAAGGAGATACTGAAAATCTTTCTAACTATAGACCTATAGTCTTCTTCCATCGTTTTCCAAGGTGTTCGAGCTCCTTGCTGAAAAGTCCATTCACACCTTCAAAATATATTTTGACTATTTTGTTCTCAGCAGCATGGTTCAATTTCTGGTAAGGGTACGGATACTGCAACTTATGAACTTACTCAAGCAATTTTGGAGGCACTTGAAGGGGGGAGATCCCACTGTGCCTATTTTTAGACCTAAGTAAAGATTTCGATTCTGTAGATCATAAAACAATTTTAAGAAAATTAGAGGCAGTTGGAATTCGAGGAAGTTATCTGGGCGACAGGCAAAGTCAACGATGCTTGATGGAGAAAATGTGTGGAGTGCCTCAAGGAAGCATCCTTGGTCCACTACTCTTTACATTATTGATCTCTCGAGTTTTTTCAGTGGAGCCACTCATAAGACTGTCTTCTACGCTGATGATTCAAACGTTTTGGTTTGCATTAAGGATAGTACCCTGGTCATAAGGGACATGAAAGACACTCTTCACATTGCATAATCTTGGTGTTGTAATAATAAACTGAATCTCAACACGGACAAGACTGAATGTATGTTTTTTGATACTAATAGATCACTAAGGATCAAACCCACTCAAATTGATTTTATTACATCTGAAATCAAAGTGGAGAGGTACACAAAGTTTCTTGGTCTCCATATTGATCTAAAATTGAGCTGGGAGAACCATATCACTGCACCTGTATACCATATATTTTGCAAATTTTCAGTCTCTGTTAGAGTATGATTTGATGTTTTGGGGAAATAGCTGTTATGCTACTCGCATATTTCTTACATAAAAAATTGCAATTCGAACAATGCATACGATGAGGTATAGGCAGTCTTGCTGTGGGGTTTCTCAAAAAAAATGGTCTGATGAACCTCAGTGGTCTCTACATGTTCAGGTGCCTCATGTTTTAGAAAATGCATGCTGATCAGTTTGAAAACTTTAAGAACCGTAACTGTACAAGACAGATGTCTCCCTATTTGTATCCTATTCGTTTCCTGAGTCTTACTCAAGATAATACCCAATTAATGTGTCTCAAACTGTTCAATTCCCATATTCCAAGAACTCTGCAAAGGTTGTTGATGTGAAGATTTTCAGGAGAGAACTAAGGAGGTTTATTATTGAATGTGAGCCCTACTCAGTTGTTGAGTTTTGTGAGTGTTGTCAGGGTAGGCCATATGATGCAAGGCTGTGAGTCTTTTTAATACTTTTGTGACGTATTTACTGTTTGTTTTATTATTATATATTACAATTATGTTATCTTATCTTATCTTATCTCAGCTAACCTAAATCAACTAGAACTGTTTACTAGGGAGCTTTATTACTGCAGAATATACGTGGTCCAAATTTATTTCGACTCTGTAAAGCTAGATCAATACTTGCTGTACTTCACGAACTGTTGTGTGGTTCCTTTTATGCACTGGATCGAGAACAACATTTTGAAATTGAATCGGCACAAGAAGCCAATGTGGTGAGATATAGTTGACGCAAACTACAGGACGATTACCTTGCCCATCGTTAGTATTACAACTTGTTATTAACCATCCTTAAGGCTGCTTTTAAGAAACCATTTTTGTAGGGTTTTTTAAGGGCTATAAGATCAAATTAGTTTAATATCTTTTTTGCCATTTTTTTTTAAAGGATTTGAGCTGAAAGTGCTCGAACAAATTGCTTTTTACGCAAATATGCAAACGTTAATCGGCCATATCTTACTTAATAATAATCTGCCCTATAAAGGGTTAAAAACTATTGGCTACTTAGTTAACTTTTCAAGAATATTTACTTCCCTACCCACATGGTGCTTATTATTGTGGTTACTTTAGAAGTTAATCCCTAATTCGTATGAGTACTAATTATTTATTTGTTTTTTCAGGATAAAAGAAAGAGACCTTCAGGTGCGAAGTTTCGCGAGCAAAAGAAACTGAGACTAAAAAAAAGGGGAAAAATGGTTAGATCCTTAAAGCATTTCTTGCAAAACAATCGAGATTCCACGGAGACTAACGATGTTGGTGCGACCGAATCGTCCGAATCTCAAGATTCTAAATCCGATATATCAATAACCGTGAGTGGACCATCTGAAATTTCAACAGTAACATCAGGTCCTGCAACAAGTAGCAGCAAAACAGCTTCTACTGATGCAGAGCCCGATGAAGCGATGACACCATCCTCGTCTACAGCACTTGAACAATCCACTTCAGGTGATTCAGCTTGTGTGAAAAGTTCGGTAATGTCAGCTACCGAAATACCTGCTGCAAGTGACACTTTCGATGAAGGCTGTAATGAGGCTAGTATCGATATAATTCCGTCCGACCCCGGTTTGTGGCCCGAAAGAACCACCAATGAGTGGCTAGAATATTGGTTAAACGTGGTCCGCCCTTGATAGACATCAGTTTTAGCTTTCCTAGTAATAAAGATAAGAGAAAGTTTTCGTGCAAATACTTTGAAAGAAATCTAGCAAATAGAGAAAAAGTCGAAAGGGCTTGGCTTATTTACTCTATTTCTAAAGATTCTGTATTTTGTTTTTGTTGTAAGTTGTTTTGTAAATGTAAAACTCCTAACGCTTTTGTGATACAAATGGAGTATCTGATTGGCAACACTTGTCTTTGCTAATTGAGAGATACGAAACGTCAATTTTATACAACACTTATATAAACACTTGGGTAAATTAAAAAAATGTTGGAGACATCTATGACTGTTAATGCTCATCATCTGCGGATTTTAGAAACGGAAAAAATATTGGCGAGACGTGTTGGAAAGAATTATTGCGATTGTTAATTATTTATCTACACAATGCTTGTCATTTCAAGGTTCTTCTCAATTGCTTTTCCAACATGATAATGGAAATTTTCTAAAAGCTATTGAGATGATTGTCTTTTTTGATTCAGTGATGAGACAGCACGTTAAAAAAATCTGTTAAAGTGACTCATCATTTAGGCGTGCAAATACAGAATGAAATAATTGAATTATTGTCGTCCAAAGTAAGAAATAATATTTTAGAAATGGTTCTTAGTTCAAAATATTTTTCAATAATATTAGATTGTACACCAGACACTAGTCATACTGAGCAAATCAGTCTTGTTCTGAGGTATGTTGTCCATAACACCACTTCAAAAAAGGTTGAAGTTAAGGAAAGTTTTATTGCGTTTAATCCAATACTGGACTCTACAGGAGAAGGGATATATACATTTGTGATAGAAAATTTGAAAACTTGCATTTAGAATTAGAACACATTAGGGGACAATGTTATGATAATGGGACAAATATGTTGGGCTTCAAAAACGCATTCTTGATGCGAATCCGAAAGCCTTTTTTGTATCATACTTTGAACTTAACAGTAAATGACTTTTCTAAGGTGTCAGGTGCTACAATAAACTTTTTTAATCTTGTGCAAGAGTTATTATATAATTCTTTTTCGTCATCCACAAAAAGGTGGTATGTTTTGAGAAAAAATGTCCCCGGGTTAAGTTTAAAGCCTCTAAGTGAGACAAGATGGTCCAGCAGAATTGACGCAGCCCCTTAAAGTTTATTTAATTAAGGTTTGCGAAAGTCTTCTAGAAGTGGCTGAAGATAATTCCTTTCACAATCATGCAAGACATAAAGCGAGTTCCCTCTTAACGTCTGTACAAAATTTTCAATTTATTCGTGGAATTATTATTTGGCATGAAGTTTTATTTCATACAGTCTGTTCCAACGAAAATTTGACCCCCTATAACTCCGAAATGAGTAACATTAGCGAAAAACACCAAGACACGTCGATTTTTGTTTCGAGGGGAGCATTTTTCGAAATAATTCGAAACTTGTCAGATCAACCCCTACCCCCAGCAACCCTAATTTGAAATTCATCATAGGAATAAGGGTCGAGTGGCACCTTACTGAAAAGGTCTGTCAATTCTCCATTCTGATTTGTCATTTTAGAATTTTAAATTAACATACAGGGTGTCCCAACCAAGGGTGAAGTTGAATTCTGGAAATCCCAAATACTAAATGAAATAGATTTATTTTGGCATAATGCAAGCGCAGGTTTATGCTCGGTCTAGAAAAACGACCTACACTTGTGAATTTGGAGTTGGTGCAATCAACCCCTATTTCCAGCATCCCTAACTCAAAAATCATTCGATCGATAATAGGTCAAGTGGCACCTCGTTGGAAAGGTACTGCAATTTTCTCTTCGAATTTGGTATTTTCGAAATTCAGAATCATCATAAAGGGTGTCCTGAAGCAGGAACATTGAAAATCCAAATAACTTTTGAAACTGGTTCATTTCGGTATACGAGAACATGTTTGATCCGAGAATAGGACTTTCTTGTGTGGTTATAGAATTTTTGCAATCAACCCCTTCCATTCAGCATCCCCAACTTGAAAATCATACAAATAATTCAAGTGGCATATCTTCAGAAAGGTTTTTTGAATTCCAGAATGATTAAAGCATTTCATTCAGTTCGGCTCTCCATACAGGATGTCGCTTTCGAAAAATTCAATATCGTCATTTGAAATTATCAACTAAAATTAATTCGAAACTGTTAAAAGTATTGGGGTACGATGTGTTGAGCATCAATTACGAAGAAATAAAGCTGATTTCTGCATTGAAAATGTTCACATTTTTTTCATTTCCATCTGGCGTGCAGTCATCTGTTATTTCTCATTTTGCAATGAAATATTATTATTATTCAGATCAGTTCCTCATTATTGTTGTTGTTCGTCAGTTGAAATTAATCTGAAAATGGTTTATTCCACTGAGGAAAGGGTCGAAATTGTATCGACGTATTTTCGAAATAACAGTTGTGCCAAAGAAACGGCAAGGATATTCGATAGGAACCATCCTGAAAGAGAAAGGAGTCAGTCACCAGTACGTTAAATATTTGGTTGACAAATTCCTAGCTACGGGTTCGGTGGCAAACAAAAACATGAAGTGGCATGTCCTGTCAGAAATGAGGCAACGGAAGTGGCAGTAGTGGGTCATCTACAAATGGAGAATACTACTTCGATCAGAAAACTATCTCGTCTGACTGGTGTATCAGCTACAACTGTCCATAGAATCGTGAAACATCACAAATTTCACCCTACAAGGTAAAATTAGTGCATGAAATAAACGAAGATGATCCAGATCGTCGTTTACAGTTTTGTGAAAATCTAAGTGAAAACCTAAACGCTAATCCAAATTTTCTGAATAACATCTGTTTTTCTGATGAAAGCACCTTTATGCTCAGTGGTGAAGTGAATAGACATAATTGTCGATATTGGGACACACAGAATCCTCATTGGTTTAGAGAGGCCCACACGCAAAGGCCTCAGAAGTTGAACGTTTGGGCAGGAATTTTGGCAATCATCTAGTTGGGCCTTTCTTTATTGAGTGTAATCTGAATGGAAATGGCTACCTACAGTTGTTAGAGGAACACATTCATCCTAGATTGACAGAAATTTTACAGAATGATCCAACTCTTTCTGAGGACGAAATGCGTTTTCAACAAGACGGTGCTCCTCCGCATTATGATGCTCGGGTGCGCCAATATTTAGACGAAAATTTCCCAGGAAGGTGGATTGGTAGAAGAGGACCTGTTGAGTGGCCAGCCAGGTCACCAGATTTAAATCCCCTAGATTTTTTTTTGTGGGGCCATCTAAAATCTAAAGTTTATGCCACAAGACCAGAAAACCTGGAGGAGCTGCGGATGAGGATTATCACAGAATGCCGACTTTTGACTCCTGAAGTTTTCGCTTATGTGAGAAGAGAGTTCGAAAATCGTCTGTATAACTGTATGGAGGTGGGCGGAGGTCATTTTGAACAATTGTTGTAATAATCAAGTTAGTTTTTGTTTTCAATTGAATACAAGTTCAATAAATCTCGTTTTCCTGTTTAGATGAGCATCCAATCAGTTTCTCCATCATCCCTCATCCTGATCCTCACGCCAGAAAACCTCGATTGCCAAACTGAAACCAATGCCTCAGTGATTCAGAAAATAGAAAAATCTTTCTGGAACTTTGCCACTCAACCTGTAATCACTTGTATGATTTTTTGAGTTGGGGATGCTGAATGGAAGAGATTGATTGCAAAATTCCATATTCACGCAAGAGAGTCTTATTCTCGAATCAAACATAAACATGTTCTCGTATTATACCGAAATGAACCAGTTTCAAAAAGTTATTTGGGTTTTCAGTGTTCCTGCTCCGGGACACCCTGTATGCTGATTCTGAATTTCGAAAATACCAAATTCGAAGAGAAAATTGAAATACCTTTCCAACGAGGTACCACTTGACCTATTTTCGATCGAATGATTTTTGAGTTGGGGATGCTGGAAATAGGGGTTGATTGCACCAACTCCAAATTCACAAGTGTAGGTCGTTTTTCTAGACCGAGCATAAACCTGCGCTCGCATTATGCCAAAATAAATCGATTTCATTTAGTATTTGGGATTTGCAGGAATTCAACTTTACCCTCGGTTGGGACACCCTGTATGTTAATTTAAAATTCTAAAATGACAAATCAGAATGGAGAATTGACAGACCTTTACAGTAAGGTGCCACTCGACCCTTATTCCTATGATGAATTTCGAAATTAGGGTTGCTGGGGGTAGGGGTTGATCTGACAAGTTTCTAATTATTTCGAAAAATGCTCCCCTCGAAACAAAAATCGACGTGTCTTGGTGTTTTCGCTAATGTTACTCATTTCGGAGTTATAGGGGGTCAAATTTTCGTTGGAACACACTGTATAAATATTGTTAGCAAACAAATGCAAAGTGCTACAATTATTATTAAAGTATGCCAAACCTACCTACAAAATTTAGTTGATCACTTCCAACAATATAGATTTGACCAATCATTTCAAGAAATTCTTGTGCAAGCGAAAGAAGTATCATCCTCTCTCGAAATTGAAGAAGACTTTCCACCATTAGCAACGGTTAGGAGGAAATTTAAACCAAAACTGTTTGACTATGAACACCGAGATGAGACCCCTTATGATCCAAAAACCGCCTTTGAAATTAGTATTTTCTTAAAAATTATAGATCAATTATAGATCGACAATGATTCAAGAAAGATTGTCTGGATTAACAATATTAGCAATTGAACAAGAAATTTTTGACGGTATAAATTCTAGCGATTTAATTAATGAATTTGCAACAGCAAAATCTCAGAAAATATCGCTACTACAAAGATCAGTTTTTTGCTTTACTTCAAGCACCTACCTACCTACCTCCTACCTTAAAAAAAATAAAAAAACATGATCCAAAATGCCTTAAGGGGCGCCAAAATCCTTTTCGCACACAAGCGCCAGAAACCCTCACGGTGCAGTGTTTATTATGGAACAGCCTGTATAGTTACTAAGCAAGAAAGTTTCGAAAAATGTTGTATGCCACCCGGTATACACACTTACCTGCTGTTTTATAACTGGGGGAATAATAGGGAAGTGATAATATGAAATAAATCAAGGAATAAAATGTATAATCTTTATTTCTTTATATTATAAACTTTCACTAGTAAAAAGTGAGCTATTATAAAAAGAGCATCTCAAAATTATTGTCAAAGCTCAACTATTAACACACCATTTACATTTTGTTTTATTTTCATAAGACATCACATAATATCATAGACCAGCTATGAGTTTATAGAAGATTCTAGTAACTTAAACAATTGTCTACTAACAGCATCTCGGAATATTTTTTTATAGTATTAGTACATATTTGAGCTTAATCATGCGTTGTTTCAAAAACACTGACAGTTAAGACCTTAGTAGGATCCATAAATGTGTAAATATCGAGTGTTGAATGTATATAAAGCGCGTTTTATTTATTTGATAATTCAGTTTGACTTCAATCATAAATTATTAGTTACAATGGTCAACAATGAAATTGTTGTGTACTGGAAATTACTTATATTTTCACAATCAAAAATCACCATCAATATGATCGATTAGCTCTCAATATCGAGATATAGTAACATGGTATTCGTTATTGTTTCAAGTTCTACTCTTTGGGGAATTTGGGGAATGCCCTTTCTCTACTGCACTCGTTCTTCGTAACCATCTCGACAAAAACTTAACTCATATCGTTCCATAACCACCGTATTAACCTAATTTAGCTCCGTGTGACTTCTGGCTTTTCCCCAAATTTGAAACACTACTCGGAAGAATTGTTTTGAGTCGTTTTGAGAAATTTTACGTTAACAGGCGTCGATAATTGAAAGAAACTATTGGTACATTGTATCGAGAGAGGGATGAATTAGATTTAAATGAATAAAGAATTTTCATATTACACTCGGAGGCAAAATTAGCGGAACACTCGAATATTTAACCAAATTCGAAGTCCGATATTTTTCCTAATTCTCAACCGACTTAGATGATTTTTCCGGCAAGTTATAGATCAACTCTTCTGCTTTGTAGAAATTATAAGAGAAAACAAAAAAAATTTGGAAAAAATTTTATACGGGGGCAAAACTAAAAGTGTTTTTTTTGTCAAAAATTCGTAACACCCTGTGGAATTTCGTGGTCCGAGTTGAAACGTACAATATCATGGTCTGTCAAGACACATCTTCCTACAGTAACGCCCTTCTTGTTTCATGCATTTATCTCTATTTTTACAAGAGATATCCAATTTGAAGCGAAAAGTCACAAATTTCAAGAATTTATTTTTAATCTTGCGTAGGTGCATAACATCGGAGGTTAGCCAAAAAATAAAATCAAAATTAGAGAAGCGGAAATCTAACGAAATGAAAGTTTTTGAAATTCACTGGCCAATTTCACGCTCCGGGAGAACTCGAAGTACACTGGAAAAATCGTTGATTTTGCACAGTTATTTTTGAATTTTTTTGTGTGAAACTATAATAATTATCATTCCTGTCCAAAATTGAGAGCAGGTGTGTATCCTGGCGATACACTCGTGAAATGAAATGAACATGTTGAGAAAAATGTTCATGATGACCCACAAAAAAAACATTTGATTTTAGTAGCGAGTATGACCCCCCGAGCTCTTATTACAGCGCGCATACGATTTCGCATACTCCCAATGATGTTGTCTATCATCTGTTGAGGTATGTTGTCCCACTCTTCCACCAAAGCCAATGTCAGCTCTTCAACGTTGCCTGGATTCCGTTGTCGAACCCTTCTTCCAAGAATGTCCCAAACGTGTTCGATCGGGTTTAAATCCGGTGACCGCGACGGCCAGTCCATTCGTGTGATCCCAACTTCATTGAGATATTCTATCATTATGCGCGCAGTATGAGGGCGCGCGTTATCGTGCATAAAAAGGAAATTTTCCCTATGTAAGGAGCAAAAGGCACAACATGGGGCTCCAAGATTTCTGTTATATACCGATGGGCATTAAGTGATCCATTGCCAATAATCTCCAGTTCTGTTCGTACTCCCAAGCATATGCCACCCCATATCATAACTGACCCTCCACCATATTGCTCAGTTCCTGCGAAGTTCGCTTGATTGTACCGTTCCCCTCGATGCCTCCATATTCTATCTATACCATACACGAAATTCACACAATATCGGCTCTCATCACATCACGGATAACCGACGTCGAGACACCCAACATGGTACCGACTGAGCGGTAGGTGCGCCCTTCCTCGACCAATGTAACTGACCCTTGCTACTGAGGTTGGTGGTAAATCTCTCATTCTGAATGAAAAATACCGTTTCGAATCGTAAACAGTAAAAGAATCACAAAACACCGCAACCGATCGAATTTGTATCAAATCAAAGAATGGAAAACTCTCATTCTTTAAACAAGTGCAAATGTGGTCATATACAAAAAAACGTGTATTGTATTTCATATTTGATAAAAAAAGGTGTGCACATGTGTAAATGAAAAGTTTTATCAATGGTCCCAGAATTCGGTTGTGTATTTTAATACCTACCGACTGTTATCTCCTATGAATTCCTAATTTTCACCAAATTAACCAAATTGTCATCAATAACTAATGCAATTCGAACATAAAAATCGCAAACGACAATTTCGACACGCCTGAGTGATAATAAGAAAATTCCAAATTGATAGACGAATTTGAATGACAATTTCTTGATTCAATGGAATTTCTCCAAAATGGTGATTTTCCACTTGAAATTAAATATATTTTGCAAAAATAGAGATAAACGCATAAAACAAGAAGAGCGTTACTGTAGGAAGATGTGTCTTGACAGACCATGATATTGTACGTTTCAACTCGGACCACGAAATTCCACAGGGTGTTACGAATTTTTGACAAAAAAACACTTTAAGTTTTGCCCCCGTATAAAATTTTTTTCCAAATTTTTTTTGTTTTCTCTTATAATTTCTACAAAGCAGAAGAGTTGATCTATAAATTGCCGAAAAAATCATCTAAATCGGTTGAGAATTAGGAAAAATATCGAACTTCGAATTTGGTTAAATTTTCGAGTGTTCCGCTAATTTTGCCTCCGAGTGTATAATAAAATTCACCAACAGCTAAAATGTAAATGTTAGCAAGAATGAAGAGATTGATGCATTGGATTATATTTTTCGGAAATGATTTTGTTATAGTAGATGGTGGTATCAGTTATTGCTGTACTGATAGTAGGAAGTGCATGCAAAATGGCCACTTTCGGTGGTGCTTCATTCTTCACTAACCACTGCCAACGAGCTGGTGCTGGGCCTTGCCTCATTTCACCTTGTGATTAGGGGAGTGGAAAAAATGGTAACAGAATCCATCACTTTCGTGTCTGGCAATGGACATGATAAAATTGGGACCAACGACGTGCTGAGTACCCAAAATAGAAATGTTGCTGCTATTTAAGATGATCATTCCTAGAAAATAAGAATGGACCAGCTACATGGACCTTTTATTTGAGATCCATGTAGGTTCACAATTGATTTGGTGAATTGCCAGGGAACACTCCATTTATATTTGCAGGCAATTGGAAATATTCGTCTCTGAACATTCTGGTATTCTTCTGCTTGCGGAGGGATACGCAGGTCAATGGATAACCAAAATACATTGAAGGCATCCGTATATAAAATGATTTCATTAATTCCATACTCATCAGCGGAAAGCCGTAGAAAATTTATTTCGTAAAATTACGAAATCTTTTCCATTGGTAAATGAAAAACAGGAAGACTAACCATTATTTCGACCCTTTTCTACTGAACACTTTTTACGCGATTTAATGGATTTCTTTTTGATTTGTTTACTTTCGTCTATGCGGATACGTCAACTATCCTCATTTCCCCCAACCTTTCAGAGCAAATATCCTTCGGGAGTTGTTTCTTTTAATTTTCCCGGATCTCATTTTTCCTTTCCTGCGTTTCCTCATCACCGGGATGTTGCCTTTCACTCTACTGGCTACGGAAATTCGGGTTACGTCGTTTACAAACACTCATTAGGCATCTATTTTTCTTTCGTAAGTTTTCAGCTCATGTTGATTCTGTTTTGAACATTAATTGAAATGTTTAAGACTTTTAAACTTTGAATTGTTTATATTTGTGTATTTTTTTACTGATTCAAGAGGACCAGACAAGAAAATTTCCGGTGAAAAAGATTACACTATTGAGTAATATTGATTTATTTATTTCATGAAAATTAATTTTCAACCAAGACGAAGTAAAATATATTTTTAATGCACGAATCTAAGCCGCCTTTCCAACTTTAGATAGGTACGTAAAATTCGCTTTTTCGCCATACCTTGAAAATTTGAAATCTCAGTTACAGGGTATGTATGTGAAACTTCATTTAGTCTTTTACGGCGTCTAATGAATTGAAAAAAACTATGGGTTACAATTTGAAAAAATGTAGTTTTCGATGTTTCTTCGTTTTGAAATGTGAGACGGAAAAAAGAGAGCTCTGTATACTGACTGAGATTCAGTCTCGCATGGTTTCTTGTTTCCAAAACACCTTTTATTATTTTGGTAGCTCACGCCGTTCTAGAGATATATCAATCTTTTCAAAAAGCAAACAATCGATAATATTCAAGTAAAACTAGGATCTTTCATGAACGAAACATGCTTCACCTATGTGTTAGGTGTTTCTGTAATTGAAATAACAAGTGTTATCGAACCAGTCATCAAGATATAGGGTGTTCTATATGAAATAACAACACTTCCGGTATAACTGGGAGTGCATTATTAGTTATATAATCGTCTAATAGGTCACTCAATTTAGGATACCCTGTATAGTAAAATTACCAATAAAATTTTTATGGCGCTATAGTTAGTTAATTTTGTTTTTGTGGATTTAGGATCTGATGGAACCCATAATGAGCCGAGTGCTCTAGAAAATCTGAGAATTAAACACTAATCCTGTTCCTAAGGTCACTCGACCTCAATAAAATCGAGCATGCATGTGATATGTTTCAGGGAAGCGTGAATCAACAACCGAAGTCAGGAACTTCGCAACAATTTCAAGAGCTCATACCAACATTATGGGCTAATTTTCCGATCGATTAATGATTCAATCGAAGGCATAAAAAGGTATTGTCGAGTTGTCAAACAGGTTCCAGAAAATCATAAGAAACAGAAAAATTAAAGTTTTATGACATTGACATTTTCGAAAATTAGGATTTCTCTATTTTTTATTTAATATTATACAAAAATAAATAAATGTCTGTACCAATTTTTGCTTGTTTTTACAGGGTTTCAGAAAAACTCAATTCAACGCAATAATTTTACTGGAGCAGCGTTAACGCAGGAAAAACCTGCGTGAAAAAAGTGTGGCTCAAGCATTAGTGATCTAAAATGTCGATAGAGTGCTAATATACAAAGTCAATCAAATTGTATACGCCCTGTTTGGCTCAGAGTCATGTTATGTCATTTGCTTTCCACTGGAAACGCAATGAGTTTTCATCTAGCAGCACAAAGGTCAGAGGCGGGTCCGGGGGAGATAAATTGCTGGAAAATCGTGTCGTAGGCCCGGATTAGGAAAACCACAATGCTGGAAAACTTGATTGTGACCTAGATTATCATTTGATGGTGATTTTTGTTTGGACCGAAACATTAATGAACTCTATTTCGTTCGAGTTAGATTGTTTCATTGAAAAGTTTGTTGGTTTCGACTAAAGTTGTGAAATTTGTCGTTTCTGAGTTATATTGGTGTATTTTCATTTTATGGTATATCGCAAACCGTTCAATCTAAGTGATTAAATTTTTTTTCGGTATGATGAACTAATATTCGGGATTGTTCCTCATTGACACGAAGGCGTAGATGTGACAACGCATAGACCGTTTCAGCCAATTTCCAGCAAGCACATGGAATCTACCAATTTTTTTTTCTCCACATTCTAGTGAGAATCAAATATTCCATCTTACCTTAAATTTTTTTATTTCCACTTTTCAAAAGAATTCGAAAAATCGAATACCCATTTTTGATGTCTTGAAGCACATAAATGACTGCACAGTTTTTGATGTTAATAAGTTTGTTATCGTTACTGCACTTTCTACAACTACTGTGTAGTGGGTGTAGATCAGAAGTAAAGAATTATTCAGATTGTAGAGGGCGCGCAGGTAGAATAGACTTTCCATGACATTTCGTATTTCGTCTCTACATTTTCGTTTTCTAACCTACAAAAATAAGACTTGTGTTTATTGTTTCTCATTCTCCTGATTTTTACGCCGTGATAATTTTCGAATATAATAATAATTCATTGAAGTGGTTGATGACAGCGACGAAGACCTGGTATTACCTCCACCTCCCGTTTTCTTGAATAGTGAAGATGAAGGTGAGGAAAATAATGATAGGCCTAGTTCCTATAACATTTTTTCTATAAGAATCAATCTTCGCAATATAAGATCTAGCAAATATAGTGAATCAAATCAACAGTTGGGCAAATCCCTTTTTGTCATTGTGAAACCACACAAACTGCTATTTTCTTCCAGAAGAGAGGTAGCACTGTCAGATATAGCCACAGGGCATATATTGTGTTTTTTCCCAGAATCTCTTGTAATTCTCAGTATAAACTAGTATTTATACACGATCACGATCACGATCTGCCTATTTCAATCCACTGCTGGATGTAGGCTTTTCCCATATTGAACCATTTCTTTCTGCTAATAACTTCTCTCATCCAAAGAAGACCCACTGATTTTTTAATATCGTCTCTCCACCTTGTGTTTGGCCTGCCGATACTCCTATACCCCACTCTTGGCCTCCATTCCATGAGCCTCTTGCTCCACCGATTGTCATTTCTTCGAGCTACGTGACCTGCCCATGACCACTTTAGTTGAGCTGCCCTCTCCATGACATCTGTCAGCTTGGTTTGTTCTCTTATCCAAGTATTTCTTATGCGATCTGATTTTTTAATGTTTTAATGTTTTAATGTTTAATATTATTCTCTCGTGGGCTCTTTGGGTTTTCGTCAATTTTTGGGCCAACTTCTTAGTAAGACACCATGTTTCGGCTCCATATGTAAGCAGAGGAAGAATGCATTGGTTGCAGAGGTTTTTCTTGAGGTTGTGAGGTATGTCTGATGTCAGGACATGTTTTAAAGTGCCAAATGCCGCCCACGAAAGGGACACTCTTCGTGTAATCTCGTCAGTCATGTTGTCTTTTTTAGTAGTTAGTTTTTGTCCCAGGTATATGTAGTTTTCGACATTCTCTAGTTGTTAACCTTCTACGTGGATTACGGGGTTATTGTTTGTGTTAGTCATTATCTTCGTCTTGCTGATGTTCATTTCTAGGCCAACATTTTTTGAATGGTTGTTCAAGTCTAGGATCATATCTTGTAGTTCTTGGACGTTACTACTTATTAGTACAATATCGTCGGCAAAGCGTAGATGATGTAGAAGTTCGCCATCAATGTTGATTCCTTTCTTATGCCAATCCATTTCTCTAAAGATTTCGTTCAAAGCTGCAATAAATAGCCTCGGTGACACTGTATCTCCTTGTCGAACACCTCGTTTTATTGGAATGTCGTTGGTTTTATTCCATAACTGGACATGCATTATGGCGGAAGAATAGATGTTTTTTATCAGGTTCGTGTATCTGCTGTCCACTCTACATGCATTAAGAGAATTAAGGACTGCCCAAATTTCTATACTGTCAAAGGCCTTTTGGTAGTCTGTAAAGGCTATATAAAGATCTAAATTATACTCATTGCACTTTTCTGTTAGGTGTTTAATTGCATGAATATGATCCAGCGTACTGAACCCAGATCTAAATCCAGCTTGTTCACGGGGTTGCTGGAAATCTATTTTTCTCGTTAATCTTTTGGTAATTATTTTGGTGAATAATTTATATAGCTGGGATAAAAGGCTTATTGGTCTATGATTACCAAGGTTTCTTATGTCGCCTTTTTTGTGGAGAAGAATTACTTCAACCTCAAGCCATGCTTGGGGGACTTGACTTTGATCCAAGCATTTGTTGAACAATATTACCAGTTCTTGTTTTAGGCGAGGACTTCCACATTTGAGCATTTCTGGAATTATGCCATCTGGTCCAGCCGCCTTGGAATTTTTAAGATTATTCAGGGCTGAGTTTAATTCATTAACAGTAATTTCGGGAATATCCTCAGAACCGACATTACATATTTTTCTCTTTCCATCTTCCTTTTGCTGTGCGTTTGGTTGTAATTTGGAATCATATAATTCTTTATAAAAGCTTTCTATTAATTTGAGCATTTGATCTCTATTTGTAATGACCTTCCAAGCTTTGTCTTTAAGTGATGTCATTTGTATGACATCTAGTATTTATAGCAACATGGCAATTCTTCCATATACTTTTAGTTAGTATATACTAATTACCTACTGGATAGTTGAAATTTTATAGTAGAACATTTGAAACTTTCTCCTGGAAGGTGCATTTTGCCGTTCCTCTCCCAGTTTTAAAATTATTAGATACAACGTGGAATTCGCACCTGGAAAACACAATACACAAGGCTAGACATTCCCTATGGGCATGTCAAACGACCTGTGGAAAAACGTGGGTTCTTGCCTCACTTCAACTTCAGTGGCTATATGTGATGGTGGTTAGACTACTTATTACGTACGGCTGTATTGCTTGGTGGGAGTGCAGTCTTAAGAAGCAATGTCAAATCAAGCTGTCTAAATTACAGAGAACAGCCCGCACGATGATAACTGGAGCCTTTCGCTCTACACCCACTGCTGCCATGGAACTGATATTGGGCCTTGCTAGTGGCTAGAATAGCTTTCTAAGCCTAAGGTAATTTCGGCTTTGTGTCTGGCGCCTTATAGTCTGAAATCGAGGACAATGAAGTGCTGAGTATAAGGTCGGACATAGCAACACCTAAAACCAACATGGAGAGGCCATTCCAGATCATCATTCCCGATAGACAGGAATGGATCAGCTCCAAGGACCGTCTACTTGAGGTTCCCTGTTGGTACACGGATTGCTCGAAAACTGAAAAAGGTGTTGGGGCTGGTGTCTATGGTCTAGATGCCGCCAAGGAACATTCGATCTTTCTTGGTGGACATGCGACTGTCTTTCAAGCAGAAATATTCACCATTGACCACCGATAGCCAAGCTGCACTGAAAGCATTGGCATCCGATACCTGTACGTCACTCATGGTGCAGGAATATCGCTCCACCGTAGCCAAACTAGGAGAGCGGAGCATGCTCCGTCTAATATGGGTTCCTGGTCACTCGGGCATTGGGGGAAATGAGGAGGTGGGCTCATTGACCGCTCGAAGAACTAACCTGGAATTCATAGGACCGGATCCTAAGCTCGGAATTCCCCCCTGGAAACTGCAAAGATGGAAAACAACCGATGACTGGACCTGAGAGTACGTGAGCATTGGATGAGCCTCGCAGGTCTCAGACACGCTCGACGTGTCATCAGTGGACCTTCCACTACAACAAAGAAGGCCTAGCTTAAACTCTCTAGGTTGGAACTGAGAGTTTTAACTGCCATACTAACGGGGCACTGTCGCCTCAGGAAACACCTAAATAAATTAGGATTGACTGAGGATCCTTCATGTAGGCTATGTAAAGAAGATATAGAATCAGTGGAACATGTTATATGCAAGTGCCCATCTGGGGACAGGCTCAGGATGAAAGAGCTTGGATCATGCAAACTGAAGCTGACTGAGCTTATTAAGCTCTCCCCACGAAACTCGTATCCTTTACGAGAAGGATGGAGCTCGTGGATGGAATTTAGGACAAAGTGTGCCACAGTAGACCTCTGGGTCGCTGCTAAGCAGCCCTCACTCAAATAATAATATCTATCTATATCTACAACGAGTTTGAAAGCTCGTTCTGATGTCTCAAATTTATTATGGCATTGTTCAGTTGTAACAGAATAGCCAACGTTATTGAGTTCTTTAGCTATGCGCTCCTACATAGCTGAAAGATATTCGATCTGCCGTGAGTCAAGACAAAGCTAGATCGCAACACTTCTTCTTCAGGAACAAGAATATCCAAATTGATCAAATTTAGATTTCATTTATATTCTGCCAAATAAAATATGTCACTTTCATCATCTCCTTAATTTCGGTATTGAATTGTTACAGTTCTGTATTCTGCCTTCTCCATACTATTACAGTAGTATTTATTATGAGGAGGAGTTTCATTCCTCGAAACAGAAAATAAACAAATACGTGATTAAATTCAGGAAAAAAGCACTATGTTTGAGCTATGAGTCAAATTATTCATTTGAACTTCATAGAGATCCAAAGAAACACATTCTCTTTATGGAAATATATTCAAAACAGCGATATATTTTTGATTGAGTGAATTTAACTTACTTTCGAATTTGTAATGCATACTGCAAAATCTCTCTTCGTATAAAAATTGTGAGAAAAATATGCAAATATATCTGACAAGCTTCACGTAAAAAATCCAAATTTTCGAACACCCCTTAACGTTTACACCTCCTCTAGAGTAGGAGTGGAAAGTGTAAGAAATATTACACTTGGTGTAGCTATACCTTGTAGCCAGAACTGCAAACTATGTCATCTCTGACAAAGTACAACAATCATCATCCAAAATCGTCTGATTGAAGCGGAAAGAAGGAGGACGCGGATTAATAAATGTTGTCAACTTACACACCGAACAGATAAAAAATCTCAGAGAATTCTTCTCTGCAAAAGCTTTCACTTCTGACCTCCATAGAGTAGTATCGTTGGCTGATAAGGGATATACACCTCTGAATTTTGCTTCCAGAAATGACCTGCTGAATTTACCGTTCCTATCAGATACTGAAAAACAAGGGTAATGGTCAAGAAAGGAATTGCATGGACGACATTACCATGAGATTAATCAACCATACATCGACAAAGGAGCTTTCAACAAATGGTTGATGAAAGGAGAATTATTTGCGGAAACAAAAGGATTCCTTATAGCCATTCGAGAACAAGTGACCGCTACAAACAACAACTTAATATGGGCAGCTTAAGTACATGACAAATTTTGATGGTCAAGCATGAATCTGACTCTGATAAAAATACTTGGCACAAATGGCCATTCAAAAATTTTTCCCCATGCAAAGTTCTCTTCTTTAAGAGATCGAATTTTAGAGAATATTGTATTAGAGTTTTATAAAATCATGTCAAAGAGCTATATCACCAGTTCCAGATATATCTGACCACAAACAAAACGTACATACAAATGTTGATACCCCCTATTACTCCTTTTAGGGGTGAATTTCGCAAAATCCTTTCTGAGTGAACTTATAAATCACAAAAGGAACCTTTGCTAATGCGTTTGCGGGCTGTCATATCATCAAGATTAAGTACCACAAGATATAAGTTTGTATTATAACATTTACGACTTTGAAATTGCTCCGTTAAGTTTCTAAGTGATAAGGTTTCGAAAATATTCTTTCTTCAGTTATTCGTTACTTTAGTTTTGTTGGGAATTCAAAATGATTACTATTTTCTTATTTCTCTGAAGCGAGGTATTTTTCAATAGCTATTCTCTTTGCGGTGTACCATCTTCGACGAGGGCCATGATTCTTGCATGTTTTTTTAGGTGTTATCTGCATTTTGCGTTCAAATGCTGGTTTATTTATTGACCTAATCGACTTTGTGTATTTATGACAATGACGTTAAAACTGTGGAGAAATTTCTGTGGTCCACTGCAAAAAATTGAAAATGGATGGTTGACTGCAACATTGTATCTCCTCCAATTTTTAAAATGTTGAAATAAAAAAAATAGGAGATGAAATATTTGTTATTCCGTACCATGTTACATCTACGCCTATGTGTTTCGTGTGAAATGAATTAATGAGCGACAATCCACAATATCTGTTCTTCAAAAAAAGTTTGCGAGATATCACAAAATGAAAATACTTTTGAATTTTGGAGGCTTCTACTTGGTAGAATTCCATTATCAATAGTAAAAACTGGGTCAAAAGAGTGATTATTTTTATTCGCGAATCATCATCATCTCCTAGAAAATAATCACTTTTTCGACCCAAAGTTTGAAATTTTGCATACAGATAATTAATATTGGAAAGAAAATCTTTGGAAAACTTTAGAAATCAACAAACACAAACACTCAAGTAGACTCATTAATGAACAAGTCGATTTAAGCCCTTCACCTCTCTTGAATCTTTTCAGGGAGCGATCTATTCCTTAGTTCTATTGGATATACCTGTCATCAATAATCACTTAAGAAGAAGCAACTCCATTAGCTTTTAATTACTTGAGAATATTTGTATTTATATTCTCAGTTGTATCTATATATAGTTGTTATAATTTCATTCGTCTGAAGAAGCTACGGTAAGGTGAAACTCGATACGAATAACAATTTCTCAAAGACATTATTTGTTTTAATTAATGAAAATACATCAAATTTAGGTGATCCTTTTTTGAAGTCGAGGATATATTTTGGCATTAGGTCATTCAGTCACCCTCTTATAGATACAAATCATTGATTCATCCAAGATGCTGTTAGTAGACAATTTAATAAAATATTAAATACTCTAGTTAGCGTTTTTGGGAGTTCAATAAAATAGGTTTCTTATTTACAATATTGTCGTGGAGTTAGGCTAGTTGAAATTGAGCTTACAGGGTTTTCCATGGCGTTTCCAACACAAAAAGTCATATATTTACGATATCTGGTGTTGCAGAAAATGTTCAGCTATTTTTTATGAAAGAAATGTTGCCTTCTGTTGCTTTCACAGTTTTTTGAATCAAAAAAAAATTGCCCCAAGCAACTATACTATCGAAAAAGACTGGGTAGTTTTTTAGGATTTTGCTTCTTGAAAGGAAGAAAAGAAACTTTTTTTTTGTCCATACGTCTGCCTGTTCCAAAGCATAGTAGAATACAATACTTGAAATCGGATTCAAATTGATACCTTCATCAGTTCCTGAACAAAGGTTCCTGATAATCAGAATAGTCGACTGACTTTTCTTTAGTAGAGAACCCTAAAAAAGTATCAGAAAAAATCCACTAATCGCATGAGTTTTTCGAAATTATTGGCTTCTTCAAATTCATCAAGGATGATTACATTTTTACGTACAGGTGCAAATTTTGATGTTTTAGTACGGAAGATGAGTGAGTATTTTGTATAGTAAAGGAAAAATGGTTACCTCTTTCGATCTATTTTTTAGGGTCCAGTTTAATGCAGAAAATATTTTGCGATATCTCTCTTGGTTTACAAACAAAAAAAAATTTTGGGTAAATTGTCATTCGTGGATATCTCGGCTATTATCGAAGTAACATAATAATGAGATTGCCATTCTAGAAGCACTTCTTTAAGAAAAATTCATTAATGTTGCAAAATATACATTATATACAGGGAGTCCGCGATAAAGGGTCCATAATGAGAATCATTATATGTCTATGGACGAATTTCAAATTTTGGGATGAAAGTAAATGGATCTACAATTTGAAATTGTTTCAGAGCGGTTCCACTTCCGGTTATTTATCTATTGATTTATTTATTCACTATTACAAGATCATCAGGATTACTCCCAATTGAGCCGAACAAGTATAGACAAATTTGCTTCCAACAAAAAATACAGATTTAAGGAAAAAATTTCAAAATTAATAATGACAGAACGAATTGATAATGCAAACTCAAACAATAGAAATACACACCACAAACAAAACAATTTAAGTGCGTGAACAAAGTTTTGCTAATGGGTTTCTTTTGAATGCAGCTTGAGAATGAGTGATATCAATCAAAGAGGCCACCGTGTTGAAATAGTGACAGCTTCGATTGATGGGTGAGTTGAAGAAAACATCCGTAATAGCACCACGACATAAAAAGTGACATTGCCTCTGCAGCCAGCCTCGGTACCAAAAACTTTAGACTGTCAAGCAGAGACGAACAACGGATGGAGTTATCCAGAAGTCCATACAAAAACATGCAGCACAAATATTTCCTTCTAATTTGAAGGTCCAACACAGAAAAACGATCGGTTAACAGAAAACCTGGCATTCCTCGGATAGGATTTACTCCATCTTGTTTGTATGCCAGGTACCTTAGAAAGGTTCTCTGGACGCTTTCCAATGCAATTTTATATTTCACATAATATGGATAACAGATAACACAGGCATATTCCAATTTAAACCGAACGAAAGCGAAATACAGAACCCTGAGAACATTGCACGAAGCTCTTGGAATTCCTTAGAATAAAACATTTTTCTTGCTCATAGAACAACTCACTTATATGGTCCCGGAACGACCATTTCGAGTCGAGAAGCATCCCGAGGTCACGAGAGCATAAAACACGTTCAAGACGTCGCCACCGAATAAGGAAAGAAATGTGGCGACTATTTGCGCGTAATTGACATGTACTTGCACTTAGAGACGTTCAAAGGCAGTTTGTTTTCTAAACACCACTGATGTATCATCCTTGAAGACTCTGACAGTCCTCATTCGATCTTATGTCTGTGTAAATTTTGAGATCGTCCGCAAAGGCTACGCCCACAATGTTCAGCCTCGCAAGTAGGTCATTTACGAAAATTGTGAACAGAAGCGGACCCAAAACCGACTCTTGAGGGGCTCCCGAACTCGCTCCAAAATCCTGAGATCTGAATCCATTGTACATAACATATTGCTTTCTCTCACTCAAATATGAATAGAGAAACCTGAGAAGGCTCAAAGGGAACCCTACCTCCTTCATTCTTTTTATCTGAGCAACATAGTTCATGCGATCAAAGGCTTAGAGAAATTCGTGAAGACTGTGTTGATGTGGCCTCTCTCTCTTCATTCTTTATCCTCTCCTGAGGATGTAGCGACTAATGAAATGTCATCAATGAAAGTTTTCCATTCCTTTCTATCCTGTGCCATTACAACTAGAGAATGCATGGGTCGGCCTGTTGTTTCTGTAATTTGATCCATCCATCGTGTTGGGGACCTTCCTCTTCCTCTCTTTCCATCTACATTCCCCTGAATAATGATTTTTTCCAAATTCTCTGGTCCTCTTCTCATGATGTGTCCGAAGTATCTCAATATTTTGAGTTGAATTGCACTCGAAAGTCTTTGTTTTATGCGGAGTTGCTTTAGAATCGATGTATTCGTTCGGCGTTGTGTCCATGGGATGTTAAGCATCTTTCTCCAACACATCATTTCTGTCGCGTCGATTTTTCTTCTTTCGCTCATTCGAAGGGACCAAGATTTGCAGCCGTATGTGAGAATTGGAAAGATGAGGCACTTCATAAGCCTGGTTTTAGTGGAAATAGCGATATTTCGATCGGCCCAAGTTTTATTCATTTTTTTCGTAGCTACCTTGGTTAGTTCGCATCTACGTTTAACCTCTCGTTCTACGTTTCCTACGTTTGTTATCAAGGATCCCAGATAAAGATATTCTTGCACTATATCAAATCTATCAATTTGCTTTTTTTCTGGTTGATTGTTGTTCATCCTGTCCACGATCATGATTTTTGTTTTAGAAACATTCAGTCCCAAGCCAAACTCCGTACTCTCTCTTTCCACTCTGCTAACAAGCTTAGTCAGTTCTTCCTCACTTGTTGCCAGGAGGACCGTATCATCCGCGAATCTCAGATTATTTACACATCTTCCGTTAATTGGTATGCCGCCCTTCCATCCGTCTAATGCCTTTCTCATTATGTATTCAGTGTATATGTTGAATAACTGAGGAGAAAGAATACACCCTTGCCTCACTCCCCTCTTTGGTTTGAATTCTGATGACAGTATTTCATTGATTTCCACAGTATCCCTGGTTTCATTATATAGGTTGATGATTAAGGCACACAAGTGATCCGGTACAGCCATATTCCCTAGAACGATCCACAACTTATTCCATTTCACTCTATCGAAAGCTTTTTTATAATCAATGAAACATATGTATAGGGGTATATTGAACTCTCTGGCTTTTTCTATTATTTGCCTTAAATTTATCAAATGCTCTCTAGTCCCTCTTCCTTTAACAAATCCTGCTTGCTCTTCCGGGATTTGGTGTTGTAAAAAGTTCTTCAGTCTTTCGTTGATTATTGTCAGCATTATTTTGCTCGTATGTGAAATAATTGTTATCGTTCTGTAGTTTTCGAATTTTCTGTTACTCCCTTTTTTGTGAATTGTGATAATTGTGCCTTGTGTCCAATCTCTTGGCCATTGTGTTGTTTTCCATATTTTATAACACAAGTGGTGTAGGCTTCGGGTGCCCTCTTCTCCTATTCCTTTTAGTATTTCGGATGTTATTTCATCGTTGCCTGGAGATTTGTTATTTTTAAGTTTATGGATAGCTGACGTAATTTCGCTCTGCAGTATGAAAGGTTCTTCTTCGTATTCTTTTATTTCGTGTTCATTAATTTCCTCGTTTTCGGCGTAGAGTTTCTCGCAATAGATCCTCCAAGTCTCTGCTATTTCTTCTCTGTCTGTAACAAGTTTACCATTTTCATCTTCTATAGGCCATGTTTTTGGTTTGAATTCTCGGGTCAAGTATTTAATTTTTCGAAAAAGATCTCGTGGTTGGTTAGAATGGCTATGAACTTCTATTTCTTTGCATATGTTGGAAAAATACTCGTTTTTATCTCTTTTACATGACCTCTTAATTTCATCGCTTATCTCTTTGAAGGCTTTCTTGTTGTTAGTATCAACCTTTCCTTTATTTGAAATTTTCTTCTTTCTTCGACTAGTTTCAATGTATAGTCAGAGATCCAATGTTTTCGTTTAAGAGGAGGTTTTGAACGTTCTGTCTCTGCGGCGTTTCTTATCCAGTTTTTTATTTCTGTCCATTCTTCTTCCGGAGTTGTTTCTTCTATCAGAGTTGGCTTAGTTGTCCTCAAAGTGTCTTGGAAGCTGTTTCCAGGCCCTACGACCAATCTTTTTCAGGCTTTCTCGTCACGGGTGTTTTGAGTTTCAACTGTATTTTAGCTGTTAAGAGTTGATGGTCTGTACCGCAACAAGCTCCCGGATAGGTCTTGCAGTTTGTTACCGAAGATCTCCATCTAGTTCTCATCATGATATAGTCAATTCGGTTTCGGAACTTATCGCCTGGACTTTTCCATGTATAAAGTTTTCTAATATGATTCGTGAAAGTAGTGTTCATGATTGTGAACTCATTGTCAATAGCAAATTGTATTAATCTGTCCCCTCTTTCATTCCTCTCACCGATTCCGTATTTACCGACAATGTTTCGGATATGGTCATCTGTATTAGTGTTTCCTACTTTAGCGTTAAGATCTCCCATAACCATTGTGACCTCTCTGTTGGGAATCTTGCAAAGCGTCAATGAAAGTTTGTTATAAAAATCTTCTATATCGTTCTCACATGCATTAGCTGTGGGAGCATACACTTGTAATATATTCAGTGCCCTTGGTTTTGTGTTTAGTCTTATGTTTATTATACGGTCGTTGATTGTCTGGATCTCTGTTAGGAAGCTTTGTATTCTGGGTGTCACTAATACCGCTACTCCGGCAAAATTTTGTCTATCGTCCGATGCAAAGTGGATAAAGTTGTTGTTACTCGTATGGAAAAATCCCTGACCAATCCAATGCGTCTCTGCGAGACCCAGGATGTCTATTTGGTGTTTCTTCATTTCTCCCTCTATCAGCGCTAATTTTCCGGTCTGGTTCTTAAGACCTCTAATGTTCCATGTGCCAACATGAAGTTCTTTCCTCAGTTGTAAAGCTGTTCCAGTAGCTGAATTTCCAGACGAAGCCTGGTTCCCTACTCCTGTCTGGCCGGTCGCCCATTTCACACCCGGTCCAAAAAGCAATTACGTATTCTTAAAAGCATTCAAGATTCGGTACAGTTGATCTACCGAACCTAAAACCATGTTGCCGCTTCGAAATTTTTTGGCTCAGCTAGAATGCTAAAGATTCATGCAAAAGAAGCTCAGAAACCTTTGCAAAGGAGCAAAGCAGGGCCACAGGAAGGTAGTTCGTTACATCGGTCCTGTCACCGCTTATACCAGACTTCGACTACAACTTTGCTGTTTCAAATGGCATGGTGTACTCTTCTCATTCGAGGGCATTCTTGTTCAAGTTTGTCTTGTTGAGATTAAAATTGAAATGATCTAAATTAGTCATCTTTTTTATCCTAAAAAATTGACTTTTTTCAACGAAGATGAAGTAAAATATATTTTGTTCTTTATACAATTTCATTTTTACAAACACGGCCGATCTCGACCGTCAGATCGTTTTCAAGTGGTCAGCAACATGAAATGAATTTACTTATATAGAAACTAGCCTCATTTGATATTAAGTAGTTGAAAGGTAATAAAGGCTAGCTGGCTATTGAGGGTGATTTCACTTGGTTTTTCACAAAGTTCATTGCTTTCCAACCATGCTTCTTCTTCTTCTTGATTTCGACCTTGAGGTCTGTTTTTTTTCCAGGAGATTCCTCTAATATTGTTCTTGTGAGATGGACTGCCAACTATCTTTCCAGCGTTTGGGGGACCTTCCCGGTGGCCGACGTGCTGCTATTGGTTTTCCGTCTTGTACAATACGTGCTAGTCTATGTTCTTCCATCCTGTCTACATGTTCATTCCATCCTCGTCTGCGTTTTCTCGCTCATCGTGCAATATATTCAGTTTGAATTTGGGAGGCTTTTACTTGATAAAATTCCATTATCAATAATAAAAACAAGTACTGTGTTTTTCGGGATTATACTTAATAATTATGATTCGTAACGCGTTTCACTACACCGTAGCTTCTTCAGACGAATGGATGTACAGAAAATAAGAATGAGAATAAAAATATAAGTGTTCTTGAGTAATTAAAAGCTTATTGGGTTGCTTCTTCTTCAGTGGTTATTTATGACAGGTATATCCAATAAAATTAAGGAATAGATTGCTCCCCGAAGAGATTCAATAGAGGTGAAGGGCTTAAATCGACTTGTTCATTGAGTCTACCTGAGTGTTTGTTGATTTCTAATGTTTCCCAAAGATCTACCTTCCAATATTTATTATCTGTATGCAAAATTTCAAACTGTGGGTCGAAAGAGTGATTATTTTCTAAGAGATGATTCGCGTAATTTGAATCTGATTTTTTATTCGAAAACTGCGTTTATATTCCGATATTCTAATATTAAAATTTCTATGAGTTCTACCAATGTAGAAATTATCACAGTCATTGCAATTCAATCTATAAACACCTGATTTATTGTTTTTACCTGATTTGGTTTTATTATTTTTTATATATTTGCCTAAATTATTATTAGTTTGGAAAGCTGTCGAAATTATTGCTACTCAAGAATGATTTCACTTTTCACTTGTAATGCCAACGTAGGTTAAGATGTTGAATTTTTGTTTCAATTTATCGACAGGGTAAACTTCATTCAATGCGATTCTACTTTGTTTTCATTTAAAAGATTATTTATTAGTTTGGGATTGTAAGAATTATTTTTGGCTATTTGTTTAATCAAATTTAATTCTTTGTTGAAATTTTCTGGTCATAACAGGATGTTAATCAATCTATGAATAAAACTCTTGAATGCTGACATTTTATGTTGATACGGATGACACGATGAGTTATGTATTATAATATCTGTATGTGACGCTTATGGTAAATTGCGCTGTAGACGATATCATTATTTGCTTCACAGGAACAGATAGACAGTTAAAAATTTTCGAAAATAGAAAGCAATAATTCGATAAATTTCTTAGACGTAACAATTTCGAATGAAAATGGAAAACATGTTTTCGCAATTTACCATAAGCCGTCACATACAGATATTATAATACATAACTCATCGTGTCATCCGAATCAACATAGAATGTCAGCATTCAATAGTTTTATTCATAGATTGATTAACATCCCGTTATCTCCAGAAAATTTCAACAAAGAATTAAATTTGATTAAACAAATAGCCAAAAATAATGGTTACAATCCCAAACTAATAAATAATATTTTAAATAAAAACAAAGTAGTACCGCATTGAATGAAGTTTACCCTGTCGATAAATTGAAACAAATATTCAACATCTCAACCTACGTTGGCATTACAAGTGAAAAACTGAATTGATTCTTGAGTAGCAATAATTTTAACAGCTTTCCAAACTAATAATAATTTAGGCAAATATATAAAAATAATAAAACCAAATCAGGTAAAAACAATAAATCAGGTGTTTATAGATTGAATTGCAATGAATGTGATGATTTCTACATTGGTAGAACACATAGAAATTTTAATATTAGAATATCGGAACATAAACACAGTTTTTCAAATAAAAAATCAGATTCAAATTACGCGAATCATCTCTTAGAAAATAATCACTCTTTCGACCCACAGTTTGAAATTTTGCATACAGATAATAAATATTGGAAGGTAGATCTTTGGGAAACTTTAGAAATCAACAAATACAAACACTCAGGTAGACTCATCAATGAACAAGTCGATTTAAGCCCTTCACCTCCTATTGAATCTCTTCGGGGAGCAATCTATTCCTTAATTTTATTGGATATACCTGTCATAAATAACCACTTAAAAAGAAGCAACCCAATAAGCTTTTAATTACTCAAAAACATTTGTATTTATATTCTCATTCTTATTTTCTGTACATTCTTTCGTTTGAAGAAGCTACGGTGTAGTGAAACGCGTTGGGAATCATAATTATTAAGTAAAATTCCGAAAAACACATTACTTGTTCTTATTATCAATATATTCAGTGTTACATGTTTCTCGTATAACCTCGTTCCTAATTCTATCTCTGAGCGATTTTCCCGATATTGCCTTGGCGTCTTCTTTTCTGACGTTCTTAGAATTTTTTTGGTTTCGAAGGTATCGGCCTTAGTTTCTATAGCAGTGGTGGCGATAGGTCGTACACCCGCTTTGTAGATCCTCGTTTTTCACTCAATGCTCATATGCTCGTTCTTCCATACGACATTTCTCAGGCATCCGAAAATCGCTGCTGCTTTATTTAGCTGCTCTCGGACCTTTCTCGCTAAATCCTCGTTACTAGTTATTTGCACCGCAAGGTATTTGAAGGACATTACCTGCTCTACAGTTGCATCACCAATTGCGAGCTTACATCTTCTTGGCTCCTTTGATATCACCACGTTCTCAGTTTTTTCGGTAGATATCTTCATGTTGTAATTTCCAGCTTCGAATTTGAAAGCAATCAGGAGTCTTTGAAGATCATCATTTTCCGCCATTATTGCAGCATCGTCCGCGTAGCATACTATTTTTATTTCTCCCGTACTCGTCATGTATCCGTTTCCTACTGATTTAACTTTGTTGATGATTCTGTCCGTTATTAAATTGAACAGAAGAGGGCTAATACTATCTCCTGGTGTTGTTGATGTTCAGGTCTTCGATAATTTTAATGATTGATTCTGGAATCTGTTCCTCTCTCAGTATCTGTAGCACATCTTTCACTCTTACACGATCGAAGGCTGTGAGGTCAATGAAGCAGATGTATAAGGGTTTTTTGTATTCTAGAGATTTTTCTACTATTTGTTGTACTATGAAGATTGTATCCTTGTTGTTCTGTTCCTCATAAAACCTTGTTGTTCTTCGTTGATGTCTATCACTCCTGTAATTTTTGTCTCGTAGAATTCCGGTGAAAATCTTGGTTAGCGCCCCTAGCAGAGTTATTGTTCTGTAATTTGAGGGGGTATATAGGTACAGAAAGGCTCTCTTTCCACTCTGTAGGCACACTGGTATTGTTTAGGATTTTTCCAAATAAAGCCTTGATTCCGCGTATAAGAGTGTTTTTTCCATATTTAATCATTTCGTTAGTGATGTTGTCTAATCCTGGTGCTTTTCGCTTTTGAGTTTTTGAATGGCTTTAGTTATCGACTCGTTAGAGATCACAACACCGACATTTCCTTCCTCCTCAAGCTGATCTGCTTGTCTCTCACTATCGTTTTCGCTCTCTTCGTTATTATAGAGGTCTGTGAGGTATTGTTCCCATTGTTTCACGCTTACTTGATTCAGTTGAACACATTCATTTACTGGTTTTCTCCTTGTTCGAAGCATATTCCACATTCTCCTCTGAGTTCCGTACATATCGTTCTCCATATGCTTGCTAAATTTTCTCCAATGTTCTCTCTTTATCTCCATGATTTGTCTGTTCACTCTGTTCCGTGCCTCCACGTATTTTCTTGGTTCTGTCTGAGTCTTTATACTTCTCTATCTCAAATATGCTTCTCTTTTTTCCTTTGCTAAAGCTTTTACCTCCTCTGTAAACCATGGTGTCGATTTGTGCTTTGTGGCGTTTCCAACTATTCTCGTCTCAAGCGCTTACTTTGCAGCCTTCAGAATGTTTGTTTTTTTGGTGTTCCAGATATCATCAACATTTTGTTCTTGTTTTATTGGATTGTCTGTAATTTTGGTCTTTCGTTGAACCGCCACTGAGTCGTTGTGTCCTGGAGTGCTTCTGTATTGAATTTTTCTGTTTTTGATGTGGTTGGTGCCTGTTTTCTGTGGCTTATGATATTTCGTAAATTTTCCCAGAACCATATTATGGTCTGAACAGATGTTGGGAGATGTCAGGGCCCGTACATCCATTATCTGACTCGGATGGAATTCCTTATTTGTCAGTATGTAATCTGTGGTTGATCGATGTCCGTGGGTATTAGACCAAGTAAACTTATGTTGTTCCTCGTGATCGTAGAAGGTGTTGTTAACCCGTAGTTCGTTGAAGGCGCAGATTTCCGTTAGTAAATCCTCCTTCGTTAAAACGTTGTTTTATTTCATTTATAACTTGATCTCCAATTCTTACATTTGTCAAATGTGGGTAATTGATCATAGGTGTTCTGTAACGCTTCGTAGAAATTCGCCGATTCTTCTCTAGGCTTGCTTATATCTGTTGCGTAAACAAATATTACCAACAGATTAATTTTCTTTCCTTCGCCACAATCACCCTGTACATAAAATAGCATCTTAAAGTAGGCTGCCCCTCAAAAAGAACACTTGTTCCTTTAAACTGAAAAAAGTAATCTTACACAAATATGAGTCAACTTTTTTGGGCAAAGAATTTTATACGGTACGAAAATTTTGTTAAAAAAATCATAGCTCACTGGTGGTTAATTTCAGATAGGATAAATCTTAACGAAAGATGCCCTTTAAAAGAAACAAATTGAAAAGTACACCATACCATTTGAAACACCAAAGTTGACGTCGATGTCCGGTATAAAAATATTTCCGAACAATTACCACCCCATTAGTTGTATTTCAGTTGCATCCAAAATCCACGAAAAAGTTGTTCTTCAACAGATTCTGGAAAGATTTTTTGCTGGAGAACAAGATAGTCCCTTCAAACCAGCATAGTTTTATTCCCGAAAGATGAATCAAAACGATCTCCATGAGTGAGTGTCATCTTGAATCAGATCTGTGGATGTGGGGAATCAAGTCGATATCATTTACCTTGACTTCTTCAAGGCTTCCGACAAGCTTCTCACCGTCGTCTTCTGATAAAACTTGGATACTTTGGAATTCGGGGAACTTAATCTTGTGCATTGGATGATAGAGAGTTTTGTGTCAGAATTTCAGCTAGGTCATCTTCTTATTGAAATGTTACAAGTGGCGTGCCGCAAGGATCGGTCCTCGGTCCTGTGTCGTTTCTGATATATACAGCTGATGTTCCAATGATACTCAAATCTCACTGCTTACAATTCGATACGTCACAAAAAGCTCCAGTAACCCTATTAGCAATTATAATCTATTGCAGGAGGATCTGGATGCTCTAGGAAAATGTTGTCGTGACTGGTTGCTACTTCTAAATATACAAAACTGTATTGTACTCCATGTTGGCAAAAACAACCCTAACCACCTATACACCTGGTGTTGAAGCAGACACCTTCAAGAAGCCACCTCTAAAGCAAAAAAAAAAAGATTTATCTGATTTCGAGATTATTTCACCACTGTAATCTACTAGTAGCCGAAAAGATTTACATGACCTACCTACGCTCTATCCTCGAAGTTGGCACGGACTTTCTTTAAGGTTTTCAACTCCGAGCGAGCATTCTTTATGGCAGAAACAGGCCAATGAATTCAAAAATCAAATAGTGGATCCCCTCACAAAGTCAGTAAATAAAAACTTGGAATCGGGAATATTCTTCAGCTTAAATCTCTGTTCAAGGAAGGGAAAAAACGAAAGTGTTAAACTATAGGCCTATAACATCAATAACTGACAAAAATGGTCGCGAAAGCCATCAAGAGTAGAATATAGACATTTTTTTATCACTTGAACCTTTTATCAAAAAAGCAAATAGGTTTTAGGAAAAATAAGTCAGCTCATCGATCTGGCCAAGATATTCGACACTGTGAGTCATAAGTTGCTGCTTGATAAACTTTCTAGGTACGGGTTTAGAGGAGATGCATACAACTTGATGCATTATTTGACAGGATGTAAACAAAGGGTACAAATTGACGATTCTTTCAGCGAGTTTCGCGTTGTAAATTGTGGTGTACCACAAGGAACAGTGCTGGGTCCTATTTTATTTGTTATTTATGTTAATGACTTATTGGAGGCACAGGGCGATTCTTGTAATATCTGGAGCTAGGCATAAGATACGGCGATATTTTGCAGGGCAGAGAGCTGGGTGGATAAAATCGGAAGTGATATTAAAAAAAGTTAAGCTGTGGTTCGATTACAACCTACTCACTATGAATGCAAACAAGACCGAATTTGTCTGTTTTTCCTGTTGTGAAGCGACCAGCCTTCGTAGTTCTCAAAATCGATTAAGATGTTAATATACATTTTGTTGATTCAAGTAGGTACCTTGGGATTACTGTGGATCATCACCTACGGTGAGACTTTTATGTTTCACACGTTGTGAGGAAGATCACGGGATTACTTTCCAAATTTGAGTATATGTCATGTTTTTTGAGATTTTCACAGGTGGGCACTTTGTATTTTGTATTGGTTCAGTAATATAACTCATATGGAATGGTAGCGTGGTGTGGAGCCTTAGATGTACAGTTGTACAATCTCGAAATTATTCAGAAGTGGGTATTAAGAATTATTCTGCATAAAAAATTACTTTTTCTAGTGCAGAGACAATGAGACAAGTTGGGGTGTTAAATGTAAGAAAGTTATATTTCTTTTTGAATTGTATTTCTATTCCATGATTAAAACACAAGGTTTAACAAACAGTAATTTGACACAGCAGCTTTAAAATATCTCATATATTTCTAGCACACGGTATAGCAACGGTATAAAATGTTGACTACAAAGAAGAAAAAGAAGACTAAAGCTGTTGGCAAACCCATAAGTATATATGTTCAAGGCTTTATGACCTTTTGCCAAGGAGATTTAAGTCAATTGAAAATTTTCTCGTATTCAAAAAACTAATTTTGGGTTGGCTGCTGGAGCTTCTTTGTTCTCAGGTCAATTCTGTCTATGATGCAAAGATATTCCTGTTCTGTCCTGTCAGCCGTTTTCTACCCTCTGGGTATAGGCCTCCCTTTTACTCCTCCACAATTCTCTACTCTCTGCTACCTGGTACCAGTTTAGACCTGCAGTTCTTTTGAGGTCATCACATCTCATTTGAGGTCGTCCTCTTCCTCTTTTCTGATCCCACGGTCTCCATCTTATTATTTTTCCACTCCAGTTTTCCGGGTATCTAGCCACATGCCTATTTCAAGTTGGCAGACCTCCTCACCACGTTCTCTACACCAGTTATCTCTCTTATCCAATTGTTTATTTTACGATGACTCAATGTGATTCCTAAGATCTTTCTCTCTTTCGTCCGTTGGTTTAGCCTCAGTCGAGGATGGTTTGTGACCCACGTTTCTGTGCCGTATGTTGTTACAGGTAAGAGGCACTGGTTGTAGAGATCAGCTTTCAGACGTAGTGGAATACATCTTTTATTTTCGAGTAAGCTGCCCAGGTCATTCTTATTCGTTCATCAATCTTGAGTTCTTGATTTGCTTTTCCACTAGTGGTTTTTTGACCTAGATATTCGAAAAACTCTACTTTCTCTTTCTCGTTGTTATTTATATAAGATGTTGTTCAGGTTCTTCTTGGTTTGACATATATTTAGTTTTCTCATAGTTGATTTCCCAACCCACCCTTTCTGTTGTTCTACAGTTATCATCTAAAAGTGTACTCAGTTCTTCCTTCGTCGGACCAATCAGAACAACGTCATCTGCGTACACTTCGAGAACCGTAATGAAAAGTCTAAGTGATAGAGTATCACCCTGCCTCAGGGTATTGATGATCCACTCTTGGGTTTTTCAGAGCTTGTTCTGTTGCCCATAATTCAATTGTATCAAATGATTTCTTCTCATCAATAAAAGCTATCCGGAGAGGGATATTATATTCAGTAAATTTCTCTATGAGACTTCTCACAATTCGTAAATGCTCGTTGGTGCTAAAATTATTTCTGAAGCTTTCTATTGGCTGATAAAACTCTAACTTTGGTGTTAAGCGGTTCACTATAATTTTGGAGAGTGTTTTGTATGTTTGAGGCAATAAAATAATGGACCTATAATTTGCTAGTTGCTCTGTGTCTCCCTTCTTGTAGTAATGAGTAATTAGCGCATTTGTCAAGTCGGTTGGTATGTCTTCTTCCTCCAGGCATTTGTTGAAATGTGTCTCCAGATCATCAAGAAGCTTTTCGCCACCGAACTTTAACATTTCACTTATTATGCCATCTGGTTCTGGCGCTTTGTTGTTTTCAGACTGACTGATCGCTTGTTCGATTTCAACTCTAGTTATTGGCGGGATATCTTCAGAACTGACATTGAGTACTCTAACATCTTTTTCTAGTTGAGTCAGGTCACTGGTATTTTTCGAGGTGTAGAGATCTTTATAGAATTTTTCTACAGTCTTGAGTATTTCCTCCCTGTTTTCCGTTATTGTGCCATTTGATCTTTTGATCATTTTCTTTTTTCTTGTCATCTCTCTTCTGAATACTTTTATGCCTTTGAATTCTTCAATAGTAGCTAGTGCTATTCTCATTATGGAACTGTATTTCCTCCCTCGCTGATTTTGTGCTACTTTATCTACTTCTTGGATTTCTTGAGTGTTTCTTTTGTTTTGAGAGAGCAGGTTCTTTCTTCTTTTGGAGATTTTTGGTCTTTTCACTGAACTACATATTTGAATTTCGAAGAATAGCTTTTAATTGCATCGTTTAGAGTTTCGAAAATGGTCATGTTCATACCGTCTATTATTTTTTGTTGTAGCTGTTCGAATCAAGTTGTTTGTTCTCTTCTGTCTGAAAATTCTCAGGGTAGTTGGTTAGATTTTGTCAGTCGATTTGCATACGAACTTGTTTGATGACTCTGTTCTTCCGTTCTAATTTATAGTTAATAATATAATATATTTGCCGATGAAAAACTAACTGTCCAAATTGAAAAACGATTTTTGTGACAGCAACATTCTTATAAAAGTACTGAGTACTTCAGAAAGAAAACACAGTCCTTTGTTTGCTCTGTCTTCAGATACTTTAAGTTCAACTTTTTATTTATGAATTTGTATTTTGCAGAATTATTATTATTATTGGAGGCAAAGGAAAGTAAACCAAAGGAATTAAAATCGAAGGAAAGAGTGTAAACAAGGGAAATTGAGGTAACGACGACATGAAGTCTGAAGGAAAAAATGCCGATCAAGTCGAGTAAGTAAAACCATTAACTAAAACATCCAACACAGACACAACAATTTGTGTAGTTTGCTTAGAAGATAATTTCGAAGGCTGGATACAGTCACATCGAAGAAAATTATTTTCAAGGGACAATATTCAACCTTCCATAGAATGTTGAATATCCTCCCTTGCAGGAGCTAGTTTTCCGACCTACTCTTCATACCGTTAACCGGGGCCACAGGGAAGTGATACAGCACGAATAGGAACAATGGACTGCAGTTTCGGTCTCGTTTGACCTCGTCAGCATTGTCTACCCATTCGTAACACAGGCTATGGGGTTACCTACTCATCTCAATTCGTTGGAGCGAACGCAATAATGTAAATGTCACTGCGCCCCCAAACGAACCGGAACAGAGGCTACCTCACCAACGCCCCGCGAAACGGTGAAACCAAAGAGCAGATAAAACAGGAAACCATTAAGTGGTCACACTAGTTAGATAACATAAAACAGGAGCGGCCGTCGAAACCGACGTTCATTTCTAGTGGTTTACAACCAGGCATACACAAACATCTCAAAACAAAAAGTTACTATATGTGAGATTTCGCAATGTGTAGACACATCGAAGAAAATTATGTTTGCGTATGCCTGGTTGTAAACCACAGAGAAATGGGGAGCATCGGTCCTTCGACGGCCGCTTCTGTCTGATACGTGAGTGTCACATGTCACGTCACATTTCCATATCTGCCATACTAAAACATCGAAAATGGAATACCCTATAAGATATACAGTTATCACAAGCTACATTTTCATTTAACATGGCGTCTTTGAAGTTAGTTGCATAATAAAGATTGAATATGAAACGTGTAGTAACAAACGATTTCTTTCATAAAAATTAGCTGTATGTACGCAACCAAGAATGTAAACTACCCTTTTCTTCAGTTCTTTCTCAAGTTTCCAAAAAAATGTTGCAACGCTCATGGATTGACATTAGATAACATCGCCGTCTCTAAAACTAGTTAGGTACGATTTATTGATTATCTTTTGCTAGTTGCTAAAGCTTCTATAGCACCTAAAAAACTTGAACATTTTCTCCAAAAAATCGATATCGAAGATATCGAATCTTCATTCGATATTTAACAGTATTGTCGAAATATTGTCATTAAATAGCTCGAAGCTGAAGATCTAATCTAAAATATGTTTTGATCGATATATTCTTAATTCCAATATGATCTATTGGATAAGATAATATTTTGTTTTGTAAACAATTGACTAGACTTTACTGTGTCCATTATTATCATCAGACATCAATTCAGGAAATACATTGTTTTTATAAACAAAATATACTAAGATTTACATATATATTGAAATGAAAAACATGTTTCGAAATTGGTTGTTTGTAATAAAAATTGAAGATTTAAGATAAAATACTTGAAAACATTGTGAAACATTAAAATAACATATATTTTATTGGAAAATTTGGTGTTGACTCCAATTGTTTAGCCTATATTGTAATTTGCTGACTTTCTGACATCAAGATATGTAGTTCTTTGATATTATTTCATTGTAAGCTAAATTTGCATATTTCATACCGGGTGTTCATTCAGTACGTACAGTAGACTCGCGTTAATGTGAACTTGCGTAACTGTGAATGGCTCAATAACGTGAACATAGTCTTCTGCATTAGCGCTCTGTGTGAACAATCTGCACCTTTATGTGAACAGGAATTAACTTATTCAGACTTCCACTATTACAGGATGAAAGGAGACTTATTCCTCATTTTGTGTTTGTTGGACTTCGTAGACAGATATGTTGCGTGTTTGAAAATTTCGCTAATAAAATAATGGATAAAACAACAAGAAACTTTCTGACTCTATGAGACATCTTCAAATACATTGGCCGACAAGATATTTGCAACACAAAGCAGATCTTTATTTTTTATTTGAATTGTGGATCCATGATATAAATGAGATAAAAACCACAAGGTTTAACTTTAATCTACACTTTATTTGAAAAAATTCGACGACGTTTCGCTGACACAGCAGCTTTATCAAGAATGACAAACAGAATGAAGAGTATGGTATTATAAACAAATCGTAGAACAAGTTGGATGAATAACAGGAAGCCATTGTACAGTTAGTATGAAAGGTAATAAAAACTGATTAAACAAGTTAAGTAGGGGTGAATAATTCTCATCTACCTGCTCATTCAAAATCTTGTCCGGATGTTTGTATCTATTTATTTCTAATGCTAGGAGATCTAATTTTAAACTTTTGATTTTATATGTAATATGTCAAAGTTTTATTGAATGAATGGTTTTCTTTTATTAAGTGGTTTGAATAATTTGAATCAGATTTATTTTTATCGAAGCTACGTTTATGTTCAGATGTTCTTATGCCAAAACTCCTATAGGTCCTACCGATATAAATTTTATCACAAGAACCGCAATTGAGTTTATAGATTCCTGATTTACTTGACAACACGAGATTTATTATTTTTAATATGTTCACCTAAGTTATTAGAAGTTTTGAAAGTTATATTAAGATTTTGTTTGACGAGAAAGGATTTAATATTTGTACTTGCAGAACCACAGAATGTTAAACTGTTGAATATTTTATAGTCTTTATGAATAGGATATACTTCATTTATTGCTTTCTGATACAGTTTTTTACGAATGATTAGATCTATCATATCCGGATTATATGAATTATTAATGGCTATCTGTTTGATGATGTTTAACTCTTTATTATAATCTTCTACTGATAAAGGTAAATTGAGTAACCGATGTACCATGCTGTTTAAAGCTGCAACTTTGTGTTGAATTGGATGTAATGAGTAGTTATGTATAATTGTATCAGTATGTGTTGGTTTACGAAAGACCGAAAAAACATGATTATTATTTTGTTTAGTGATTTTCAAGTCCAAAAAATTAATGGAATCGTTCTGTTCAATTTCTATCGTGAATTTAATGTTCAAATGGATGGAATTAATGAAATTAAGAAATAAGTCTAATTGAGTAGTTCAATGGAACATACTAAGATGTCGTCAACATATCTAAACCAATAAAGAAATTTGGAAATGAGTGGATGTGTATGAATTTTCTGTTCAATGTTATTCATAAAAATCTCTGCTAAAAGTGGACTCAAAGGATTTCTCATGATCAAACCATTTTCACTACTGTAATAGATGTTGTTGAAAGAAAAATAATTTTGTTCAATGCAACCGTCCAACAGATTCAATATTTCTGATTTAATTATGTGGTTAACATGATTCGAATTCAACATGTTTTCGATTAATATTTTGACATCACCTGGAGGAACACTTGGGTATAAATTCTCAACATCAAACGAAATAAGTTTTGCGTTAGGTGGTAGGTTAAATTATTTTTCTTTCGACAACATCTAATACAGTTGTGAAAATGGTTTGATCATGGGAAATCCTTTGAGTCCACTTTTAGCAGAGATTTTTATGAATACTATTGAACAGAAAATTCATACAAATCCACTCATTTCCAAATGTCTTTATTGGTATAGATATGTTGACGACATCTTAGTATGTTTCATTGAACTACTCGTCAATTAGACTTATTTCTTAATTTCATTAATTCCATCCATTTGAACATTAAATTCACGATAGAAATAGAACAGAACGATTCCATTAATTTTTGGACTTGAAAATCACTAAACGAAATAATAATCATGTTTTTTCGGTCTTTCGTAAACCAACACATACTGATACAATTATACATAACTACTCATTACATCCAATTCAACACAAAGTTGCAGCTTTAAACAGCATGGTACATCTGTTACTTAATTTACCTTTATCAGTAGAAGATTATAATAAAGAGTTAAACATCATCAAACAGATAGCCATTAATAATTCATATAATCCGGATATGATAGATCTAATCATTCGTAAAAACTGTATCAGAAAGCAATAAATGAAGCATATCCTATTCATGAAGACTATAAAATATTCAACAGTTTAACATTCTGTGGTTCTGCAAGTACAAATATTAAATCCTTTCTCGTCAAACAAAATCTTTATATAACTTTCAGAACTTCTAATAACTTAGGTAAACATATTAAAAATAATAAATCTCGTGTTGAAAAATCAAGTAAATCAGGAATCTATAAACTCAATTGCAGTTCTTGTGATAAAATTCATATCGGCAGGACCTATAGGAGTTTTGGCATAAGAACATCTGAACATAAACGTAGCTTCGATAAAAATAAATCTGATTCAAATTATTGAAACCACTTAATAAAAGAAAACCATTCATTCAATAAAAACTTTGACATATTACATATAAAATCAAAAGTTTAAAATCAGATCTCCTAGAAGCATTAGAAATAAATAGATACAAACATTCGGACAAGCTTTTGAATGAACAGGTAGATGTGAATTATTCACCCCTACTCAACTTGTTTAATTAGTTTTTATTACCTTTCATACTAACTGTACAATGGCTCGGTGTGGATTTTCCTGTTATTCATCCAACTTGTTCTACGATTTGTTTATAATACCATACTCTTCATTCTGTTTGTCATTCTTGATAAAGTTGCTGTGTCAGCGAAACGTCGTCGAATTTTTTCAAATAAAGTGTAGATTAAAGTTAAACCTTGTGTTTTTTATCTCATTTATGCAAATTATGAAATTGTACCAGTCCTGGTCATTGCACTGTTAATCAATAACTTTCATTTGGCCTTCCGGAGCCAGGGTCTCAACGTCAGAATCAAAAGGATTTTGAAAAAGCCTAATTTCATTCGCAAACACATCAAAGTCTGAGAAACGAGAATCGAAATTTATCTTTGAAGTACTCAAAATTTCGACTACAAAATCGACAGGAAATTCAGTCTCTGTAGTGTGGCTAAATATTTCACATGTTTTAAAATCTGCGAAATAGTTATAACATTGAATAAACTTTTTCATATTGAACAGAGATATTCGCAATCCTCATAATGTCATTTACATATCACATATCTATATCATTTTGATAATTCATTAAATATGTCAGAAATGCAGGCTTAAAACAATATTTCAGCTGTATGAAAACACTGTAAATTTGGCCCCAAATCTTCAATTTCATTCAAAAACTTTTTCCTAATTTTCCTATCATTTCTTTCTATATAAAAGCATATACATCAAGTTTCAGTATCATACGTGATATTTTCGTGATAATTCGTTTCCATTAAGAAAATAATCGAAAATTACATCGCTGGGCATGCCCTGAACAATATAATTAATGGTTCGGCTTTCATTCATTTTGATTAATATCAAAAAACTATCAGTCAAACTGAGTCCCATTACCGTTTCCGTCTTCTAATCCTTGATTTTCACCATGAATAATGGGGGTTTGGGCGCAGCTAATGGAAATTGAAATTCGGTTTGATATCGATATTTTATATATGAAATATCGGTAAAAAGGTTCAGTGATTCTCAAACTATTGTATCAATTATAACTTCGAATATTTTATGAAAGCAATATAATCTCATCCTATTTTGTTACTGGGGGAGGTTTCAAATTGCATGATATCCTTTTCATTCTTCTAATGCAGAGAATCATTCTTCAAGCATGTTTTGTCAATATTTGCTATAGAATCAGAATTTTCAAAACTGAAGCGTTGTTTCTACCTCGTCCTCTTGAAGATACTTTCATTTTTCTTAATGATTTTGATGACACATTTAATCATAGATTCAAAATATTAAAGAGCACTTGTGCATCATTTTCAAGTGCTGAATTCTAACTTAAGGTACAGAGGTGATCACTTTGTCAAGCAGAACTGATGACCATGTAGTTTAGAGATTAAAAGAAACACAAAATAGTGTCTTTAAATTTGTGATTCAACAACAATTCAAACCAAAGATTGAATTTGGGTGGTTGAATAAGAGATCAAAAGTGTTATAAGGTACGTGATAATTTGAAACTGTACATCAAATCTATAAAAGATCAACTTGTCCACAAACTACATAACATTCATATGGATTGCCTAGAGCTCAAAATCCAAATGCAAATTATTAAAATGTCAAAAGATAATTATGAACTTTTCATTTATTTATTTATTTAACAAAGGTAAGAGATGGGACCATAAGGGTCCATGAATCTCAAAAACATAATCAATATGATATGTGATTTCACAGAAAAATAAAAGAAAACAGGGTAAAATAATATTAACAATAATGCCTAAAGTAACCAACGAGAAATTCGAGATGAATTGAAGAAAGAATGAAACAGAAAAGATAAATGATGACATGGATAGAACACGTGATATCAAAAAAGTGAAAATGAAAAGGAGGTACCAGTTACGCACGCACTTTGTCGAAAAGATTTTTAGATGAGTTCACTGATGAAATGCGCACTACAGCTTTTGGTAAAGAGTTCCATTTATGGAAGACGCCGTTGCATATAAAGAGCTCACGAGGGGTAGTTTTGAAGTCCTCCAAACAGTTTCAGTGAATAACCGCGAAGGTGGCCTCTGTTGATGCGAAAGAGATCGATAAGATCCTTCCCAAATAGGCCGTTCATTGTACGATAGGTGGTAATCAGATCTCCACGTTCGCGACGCTCAGAGAATGGCCTCAAACCAAAAAGTTCAAGCCTCTCCTTGTATGAAGGTCGAACAAAACCAGAGGTCTTGTCATTTTTCTCTGGACAGACTCGAGGAAGTTTTTATCTCGAACCAGGGATGGGTGCCAAACAGGACCACACGATAGGTCCTCAGAAATGATCACACCGAGGTCATTCTTGCCCAGATGTAACACCTTGCACTTGCTTATATTTAGGGGAAGAAGCCGTTCTCGAGACCACTCGCATATATTATCAAGGTCTTTCTGAAGTTACAACGACGACGTGAAAGCATTGGCATATGCCGGAAAGAGAATAGGCCCCAGAACTGAGCCCTGAGAGACCCCGTTAGTAACAGGTTCGGTGGGAACTGAGAATTGACGATCGCTAAGAAAATTCCCTATCCATTCCAGCAGATCACCCCTGATTCTCAGATGACAGTATGTCTATAGGTTCACCACGGTCGATTGCTTTTGTCCTTTATTTAATTATTGATGGTTTGAAGGTCCAATTGAAAAAAGTTTGATTAAAAGGCCAGCAGTTTCGATTCATATTTTAAATCTTCTTCAGGGCAACTGATATCATGCACTCGTCCAGTCCTGAAGCAGTGAAATGTATCGTTCGTTCGTTCAAATATTTATTTGCAATTGTGACACGAAAAACTAAACGATTATAGCCCTGAAGAAGATTTAAAATATAAATCCAAACTGTTAGCCTTTTAATCGAACTGGTTGTTTTTCAATTGGACCTTTAAACCATCAATAATTGAATAATATAATTTATGGTCGTCAACTTGAACTGAATAACTATGAACGCATCTATAGAAAACTCACACTACTTGAAAGTGGGAAATCCAAACACCAGTTATGTCAATAACCACCAAATACATCTGTTGATTCAGCGACACATGACATAACATCTTTATTCCTAAACCTATCAAATATTTCATTCGATGGCGAAGAAACCGATCTCCTGGACAAAAGGGTCCTAAATTCACCCCAAACTTAAGAGTGAGGCGTAATAGAAGGGCGTTTTTGGAAAGGGTAGTACACGTAACGGTGAGTGAGTAGACGTGAGCGGATGAGGTAATTCGACGCAGGAGTTACAATTTAGTTCACAATGGTTATCTGGACACCTTGCGTTCAAAGTTAAAGAGTATTCAAAATCAGGAGAGTCGGTTATTGTTGTGCAGCGGCGCTTTCGGCAGCGCTTCAACATTGGTCGTAACGCTTCAGTCCGAAACGTGACACAATCATCCGATGGGTACAGGATTTCAGAACGACTGCATCAGCAATGAATCCGGAACCTCAAGGTCATCCACAAAGTGTAAGGACACCAGCTTCCGTAGAAAGAGTGAGACAAGCTACAATTCAAAGCCCAGGGCGGTCCGTCTGAAATCGAGCTGCAGCACTCCAAATGAGTGATCGAATTTTTCGCAGAATTTTACATCAAGACCTCCGCTTTCACCCCTATAAGCTCATGGCTGTCCAGCGCCTGAATGAAGGAGATTTCGCACAACGCCAGCAGTTTGCCGAGAGAATGTAAATGATTACCGCTGACGAAAATGAATCAGTGATAATGATGAGTGATGAGGCTCATTTTCATTTGAGCGATTCGGTTATTAAACAGAACCTCCGATATTGCGCAGCAGAAAACCCCCGCGAACTACATCAATCCTCACTACACAGTGAGGAAGTCACCGTTTGGTGCACTGTGTGATTGGGTCGTATTTTTTCGAGGATGAGAGAACTGTAAACTCTGAGCGATATGTTTTCATTCTGGAGAAGTTTTTCATTCCAGAATGGCGACGACGAAGAAATGTTTGGTTTCAACAGGATGGTGCCACGGCACATACAGCCAGAGCCTCAATGGAAGTTGCGCGTAACATTTTTCCTGGTCATGTAATCTCTCGTTTTGGTGATGTACCGTGGCCCACTAGGTCCCCGGATCACACTGCTTGTTTTTATTTTTGTGGGGGAACCTAAAGGCTAAGGTCTACGTCGATAAATATTGAAACCTGCAAGAGTTGAAAGAAGCCATCACAAGAGAAGTAAGGGCGGGTGATGCAGAAATTTGAAAATCGACAACAGCAATGCATTGCGGAACACGGAGGTCATCTACCTGATGTCATTTTCAGAACATGATTCTTTTAATTTTTTCTACATTAGATGGTAACATTCAAGCATTCATTTTACGTAATTAAAAATGGTCTACGTTGAGAAACAGCTGAGTTATTCTTATTTCAAAAACGCCCCACTCTGTATAAAAACATTCGAGATGATGAAGAACTGTACTGGTAGAACAATTAATATTCAAATATACAAAACAGAGTGTTTACAGATATTATTCAGTACTGGTAGAACTTAATATTCAAATATACAAAAAGTTGAAAACATGTTTTCGCAATTTACCATAAGCCGTCTCATACAGATATTATAATACATAACTCTTCGTGTCATCCGTATCAACATAAAATGTCAGCACTCAATAGTTTCATTCATAGATTGATTAACATCCCGTTATCACCAGAAAATTTCAACAAAGAATTAAATTTGATTAAACAAATAGCCAAAAATAATGGTTACAATCCCAAACTAATAAATAATATTTTAAATAAAAAACAAAGTAGAATCGCATTGAATGAAGTTTACCCTGTCGATAAATTGAAACAAAAATTCAACACCTTAACGTTGGCATTACAAGTGAGAAACTGAAATCATTCTTGAGTAGCAATAATTTCAACATAGCTTTCCAAACTAGCAATGATTTAGGCAAATATATAAAAATAATAAAACCGAATCAGGTAAAAACAATAAATCAGGTGTTTATAGATTGAAATTCAATGACTGTGATAATTTCTACATTGGTAGAACACATAGAAATTTTAATATTAGAATATCGGAACATAAACGCAGTTTTTCAAATAAAAATCAGATTCAAATTACGCGAATCATCTCTCAGAAAATAATCACTCTTTCCTCCCACAGTTTGAAATTTTGCATTCAGATAATAAATATTGGAAGGTAGATCTCTGGGAAACTTTAGAAATAAATAAATACAAACACTCAGGTAAACTCATCAATGAACAAGTCGATTTAAACCCTTCACCTCTATTGAATCTCTATCTATTCCTTAATTTTATTGGATATACCTGTCATAAATAACCACTTAAGAAGAAGCAACCCAATAAGCTTTTAATTACTCAAGAACATTTATATTTATATTTTCTGTACATCCATTCGTCTGAAAAAGCTACGGTGTAGTGAAACGCGTTACGAATCGCTATTATTAAGTAAAATTCCTTAAAACACAGTACTTGTTTGTTTTTTATTATTGATGATGGAATTTTACCAAGTAAAAGCCTCCCAAATTCAAATCATAATTTTTAGCTTTAGACACTTGAAAATTACGTAATTTTCGAACCGGTGGTGTTTAATAAGATTAAACATTGTGGAAATCAGATAAGTTTACTGTATTTATATTAATTCAGTTTAAATTGGAAAATAAAGTGAGTTCCTCTTTCATTTTCACCTCGTAAAACGTGCCGAAAAACTTGGATATAAAGATTTCGTAATGACCAAATTCCATTTCATGAAATTTTACTTTCATTAATCATCCCAAGTTGGAAAAGATAGTAGTGTAGCTGTTTGTTTGGAAGCTGCCAATTCCTAGTTTAAAGATAAGGGTTTAATGTGTTTCAGCTCGTTATTCGTTAGCGCGAGCACAAAGTTAACTGATGGAGATAAAACGCGATTCAATTTCCAATATTCAGCGCGGCAAGCTGGGGCTTAGCAAAAACCAGTTCCGGTTTAGTTACTACCCAAATGGCAAATATGTAGATTTCCAGTTAGAGGGAATCGATTAATCGATGCTACATTCTCGTATTCTGTCCTTATCCAAGCCCAGTTTTCTCCCCCGAACGATGAATAATTGTGCATGGTATGCGAGTATTGAACGTTCGGTTGGAAAACGGGCCAAGTTTTCCTTGGAAAAAGCGCCAACTGCAAAATGTCACTTCACACTGAATATATGATGTGGTTCTTGACATTTCAAACAAAGGGAACGAGATCTGTATAAGATACGCCCATCAATTTGTGCCTTTCTGCTCATATATTACCGGAACCACCATTTCCCTTTTTTGTTATGCGGCATACATAAAGACCCTGAATTTGGTCGCAATGGCGTTGGGAAAATTGGAACCATGTAGTCGATAAATTAATTAGAAACTATTGATAAAGTGTTCACAATATCCAAAAATATTCATTTTAATTCTACTTCGTTTATTGCATTTGTGGAAGAATTTGAGATTGTCTAAAACTGTTGTGAAGACGAATCAGTATGTAAGAAAATCGAATTTTGGGAAAAATTAACAAAAGCTACAGAAGACCCAGAGGGCAGTATTTATATTACTGGTGACTTCAACGGGAGAGTATAAGACAGCGAAATAATGATAGTATTTATAGAACATTTTTAGGCAAACATGGAGAACAGACAAGAAATAGCAATGGGACGAAAGTACGAAAGTACACTCCGGTCGCTCTATTTCGGGTAGGTAAACCTAAAACGGGTAGCAAATACCCCCACATGTTGAAACTCACTATACCTACTGAATAAGATGCTCGCAATATCCTCAGAAATAAGAAAAAAATGTTTGAATTTGGGAGGCTTTTACTTGGTAAAATTCCATTATCAATAATAAAAAACAAGTAATGTGTTTTAAGGAATTTTACTTAATAATTGCGATTCGTAACGCGTTTCACTACACCGTAGCTTCTTCAGACGAATGATTATGCAGAAAAATGTAAATGAGAATATAACTATAAATGTTCTTGAGTAATTAAAAGCTTATTGGTCACCTCCTCCTAAGTGGTTATTTATGACAGGTATATCCAATAAAATTAAGGAATAGATTGCTCCCCGAAAAGATTCAATAGAGGTGAAGGGCTTAAATCGACTTATTCATTGATGAATCTACCTGAGTGTTTGTATTTATTTATTTCTAAAGTTTCCCAGAGATCTACCTTCCAATATTTATTATCTGTATGCAAAATTTCAAACTGTGGGTCGAAAGAATGATTATTTTCTAAGAGATGATTCGCGTAATTTGAATCTGATTTTTATTTGAAAACTGCGTTTATGTTCCGATATTCTAATATTAAATTTCTATGTGTTCTACCAATGTAGGAATTATCACAGTCATTGCAATTCAATCTATAAACACCTGATTTATTGTTTTTACCTGGTTTGGTTTTATTATTTTTATATATTTGCCTAAATTATTATTAGTTTGGAAAGCTATGTTGAAATTATTGCTACTTAAGAATGATTTCAGTTTCTCACTTGTAATGCCAACGTAGGTTAAGGTGTTGAATTTTTGTTTCAATTTATCGACAGGGTAAACTTCATTCAATGCGATTCTACTTTGTTTTTAATTAAAATATTATTTATTAGTTTGGGATTGTAACCATTATTTTTGGCTATTTGTTTAATCAAATTTAGTTCTTTGTTGAAATTTTCTGGTGATAGCGGGATAATAATCAATCTATGAATAAAACTATTGAATGCTGACATTTTATGTTGATATGGATGACACGACGAGTTATGTATTATAATTTCTGTATGTGACGGCTTATGGTAAATTGCGAAAACATGTTTTCCATTTTCATTCGAAATTGTTACGTCTAAGAAATTTATCGAATTATTGCTTTCTATTTCGGTTGTGAATGCAATTTTTGGATGTAATGAATTTATATGATTTTCGAAAATTTTTAACTGTCTATCTGTTCCTGTGAAGCAAATAATGATATCGTCTACATAGCCATACCAGTATAAACAATATTTACTGAGTGGATGATTATGAATTAATTTCTCTAAGTTATTCATGAAAATTTCTGCTAACAAAGGACTCAACGGATTGCCCATAATCAAGCCGTCTTCAATAGTATAATATTTGTAATTGAAATGGAAATAATTTTGATCTAAACAAATTTTTAATAATGAAAGAATATCTGATTTAATGATAGTATTGACATGATTCCTTTCTAATAATTCTTCAACTAAGTAATACGTATCTTTTGGAGGAATGTTGGGAAATAGATTCTTAACATCGAAAGAAATAAGTTTGGAATTAGGTGGTATAGTGGTATCTTTGATATAGGCAATAAGTTCGTATGAATTTTTGACCGAAAATTCAGATTTAAAATTGCAATGTTTCATTAGCAAGTCGTTGAGGAATTTTGAAAGTAGACAGTTAAAAATTTTCGAAAATCATATAAATTCATTACATCCAAAAATTGCATTCACAACCGAAATAGAAAGCAATAATTCGATAAATTTCTTAGACGTAACAATTTCGAATGAAAATGGAAAACATGTTTTCGCAATTTACCATAAGCCGTCACATACAGATATTATAATACATAACTCGTCGTGTCATCCATATCAACATAAAATGTCAGCATTCAATAGTTTTATTCATAGATTGATTAACATCCCGCTATCACCAGAAAATTTCAACAAAGAACTAAATTTGATTAAACAAATAGCCAAAAATAATGGTTACAATCCCAAACTAATAAATAATATTTTAATTAAAACACAAAGTAGAATCGCATTGAATGAAGTTTACCCTGTCGATAAATTGAAACAAAAATTCAACACCTTAACCTACGTTGGCATTACAAGTGAGAAACTGAAATCATTCTTGAGTAGCAATAATTTCAACATAGCTTTCCAAACTAATAATAATTTAGGCAAATATATAAAAATAATAAAACCAAACCAGGTAAAAACAATAAATCAGGTGTTTATAGATTGAATTGCAATGACTGTGATAATTTCTACATTGGTAGAACACATAGAAATTTTAATATTAGAATATCGGAACATAAACGCAGTTTTTCAAATAAAAAATCAGATTCAAATTACGCGAATCATCTCTTAGAAAATAATCATTCTTTCGACCCACAGTTTGAAATTTTGCATACAGATAATAAATATTGGAAGGTAGATCTTTGGGAAACTTTAGAAATAAATAAATACAAACACTCAGGTAGACTCATCAATGAACAAGTCGATTTAAGCCCTTCACCTCTATTGAATCTTTTCGGGGAGCAATCTATTCCTTAATTTTATTGGATATACCTGTCATAAATAACCACTTAGGAGGAGGTGACCAATAAGCTTTTAATTACTCAAGAACATTTATATTTATATTCTCATTCTTATTTTCTGTACATTCATTCGTCTGAAGAAGCTACGGTGTAGTGAAACGCGTTACGAATCGCAATTATTAAGTAAAATTCCTTAAAACACAGTACTTGTTTTCTATTAAGAAAAAAATGATTGAAAACCCAACAACATCAAAGCTATCCATTATATGCGATCAAACACCAATTCAGTTGAAAGTATTGGAGGATCTTCGTGGCAAGTTGGATAGAAGAAAGAAGAGCGGGGAAGATAATTTAACAATTAAATACATAAACGGATGTCCAAAAATTACCTCTACTTTTCGCAAATAACTCTTCTTCTTCTTCAACAAGTTATCTGAACTGGCCATTTTTTCACACCTATATTAGCGCTATTAAACCTAAATATAATGATTTGATTTGCGTAACCAATGATCTCAAACCACACATAATATTCATAACTGAAACATGGCTGGGTAGAAAGGATTCTGATAACCTGGTGAATATCAATGGATACAGTATCTACAGACGTGATAGGGAGAAACGTGTTGGTGGAGGTGTATGTGTCTACTTGAGCGATGAGATAACTCATAATTTTGCGATCTATCCAAAAGCAGTCGAAATTTCTGGAATTGAGGCGTTACATGTTCGATTATCTAGAAATAATACTGACATTAATTTGGTGTGTGTGTATCGACCTGGTGACGTCTCCCGTGAAGCAAATACCCAGCTCATCGAATATTTGGATCTAATTTCATCATTTACTAATCTAATTATTGTTGGCGATTTCAATTATCGCGATATCGTCTGGCCAATAGCGAACGTTCCTGAGGCGTCCAATCCTGCAGCAGAGTTTGTGAGATTTGTTGCTGACTTGAATCTTATCCAGTTGGTGAATGAGCCAACTAGATTCAGAAGAAACAATGAGCCTTCAACACTTGAACTCATTTTAACCAACGAAGAACAACTCATTACACACCCTGAATACCATCCACCGATTGGAATTTCCGATCATGCAGCTATCACTTCAACCCTTCAGCTTAATATTACTACACCTAAAAAATCCAATTGCGTTGAATACAGCGTGACCAACTTTGATTCGCTCTTAGAGGAGCTTCAGCATGTAAACTGGCAAAGACTCTTAAATCCAGCAGACGACGCTGATATTATGTGGAAAACATTCCATTCCACGTTACTGTCCCTTATAGATAGACACTCCAGGAGAAGGACCTCACGTGTGAACCCTCTTAAACCATGGATAAATTCGGAACTTTTATCACTTATACAACACAAAAAACGTCTCTGGAAGAAATATAAACGAACTAAAAATTCTGAAGATTTTACAAGTCATAGAGATTTTTCTAGTCACGTGACCTATATATTTGCAATCGAAGGTCAGTGCCACTTTGCTACGAAAAGACGATGGGAGCATGTGTGGCTCTGATGCCGAATCGGCGGAAATTTTGGCAGATGCATTTGCCAGTTGCTTCACAACTGAGCCCAATAACGATCAGATGCCCCATTCTGCAACTAGACGTCTTGAGAATAGTCTAACACACGTAGAGTTTGCACAGTAAAAAAGCACCTACTCAAGCTAAAAAATCATTCGTCTCCAGGACTTGATGGTATCAGTCCTTTTTTCTTGAAGAAGTTTGCCGACGTCCTTTCTTATCCTTTGGCCTTGATTATGAGAACATCTTTCGACACCTCCCGCGTTCCTCTGGACTGGAAGAAATCAAGTGTCACTCCTATATTTAAAAAAGGTGATAAACTGGACCCATGTAACTATAGACCAATAAGCCTTCTGTCTGTTGTATCAAAAGTGATGGAATCCATAATAGTTGAAGTGACAACCGAGTTCTTGACAAAAAACTTTATCATTCCGTCAGAACAACATGGCTTCGTAAAGGGAACAAATCTTTTGTCTTGCGTTAACGATTGGACGCATGCCTATGATCAAAGGATCCCTACTGATGTCATTTACCTCGATTGCGCCAAGGCTTTTGACAGAGTCACAGTAAGAAGATTAGTTCACAAATTGGACATCGTTGGAATTCGCGGGAAGTTGCTTCTCTGGACTACTAATTATATGTCGCAGCGAACATTCGTGGTGAGGGTTGGTGGTGTTCTTTCGTCGGAAAGACCGGTTGTGAGCGGAGTGCCTCAGGGATCCTTCCTGGGGCCACTTTTATTTGTCATTTTCGCCAGTGATCTTTCATTACACATTAAATCTCGCAAGTCATTCTTCGCTGACGACACCAAGTTGTATGCAAACCCGCTCATCGAGAGACAGATTCTCCAGGACAATCTTGACGCAATAAACCGATGGTGCAACGACTGGCTCCTACCACTATATGTTGATAAATGTGTTGTGCTCCATATAGGACCCAATAATCCATCCCGTCAATACTCGATTGACAATCATCCTTTTCGCTCAGTTACTTCACATGTAGATCTAGGAGTAACCGTTACTTCAAACCTTACATGGTCGGAACATGTCCTAAGTGTTTGTAAACGTGCTAATTCTTTAATTTATCTAATTCGTAGATCGTTCGTTAAGTTGTCCTTCTCTAGTTCGGTTACACTTTATAAAACTTATGTGCGTCCTATTTTGGAGTATGCAGGCTCGGTTTGGTGCCCGGTTCTCGCTCGGGATAAAAGCATGCTTGATGGTGTCCAGCGCCGTGCTACACGTATGACTTTTGGGGTCGTTCGTCCCTCATATAATGAAAGATTGGCTAGAGCTGGTCTCATAACCTTCGAGCAGCGAAGACATCGCGGTGATCTAATCTTGTGCTATCGTATAATTAAACACAATTACGCCAACCTGAGATGTTTGTTTAGTTTGGGTGTTACGTGGTCATCATCTGAAGCTGAAAAAAAGAAAAATTTTCGTCGAGATAAAGACAGTATTTTCTTGTGAATAGGGTGTTCGATGATTGGAACAGGTTTTCTAGTGATGTGGTGGACTCAAATTCGGTTAATGAATTCAAAAATAAATTCGACTTTCTTTTGTTTAATTAGATTTCGTTTTTGACATAAGTGGATTTAGTTATTATATATGTGTGCATATTTAATTATGGCTAAGCTGTGCTTGCAATACTATAGAAATTAATTTTTTGTTATTAGGCTTTTATAGGACTTGTCCTCAGCCTTAAATAACTTCAATAATAATAATAATAAGAAAGCATGAGCAAATTATCTCAACTGTAAAACAATAGAGAAATATGAGTTATACCAACTAGCAAGAAAACGAGTGAGTCTTGGCATATAAAAGATGAAAATGGGTCGAATTTGGGGAGAAAATAGAAGCCGAGAACAAAGCAAACCAAAAGCTATTCTATAAAATAGTTAAATCATGTAGAAAGAAAGAGAACTCTGACATTTATAACATCAAGAACAAAAATGGAGAAATACTCATAAATGGAAAAATGGAAGCAATATTTTTTCAAGAGCTAATTGGGAGCGGAGGAAACGGATTAGAGGATAGTGAAGTTTGCATAGAAGAAGATAGAGACCAAGAAAAGATAACAAAACAGGAATTACAGGAAGCTATAAAACGCTCGAAAAATGGAAAAGCCCCAGGTTATGACAAGATTGCGACCGAAATGATCCAGAATATGGAACACTATGGAGAAGACGTACTTTTGAAATATAATAGGATATGGCAAGCAGAACAAATCTGGCAGATCTCAATGATAATCGCAATTCACAAATCAGGTGACAAACATGAATGTAGCAACTACAGGGTAATCACGTTATTATGCACAGATATGAAAATATATGAACGAATAATAGATATGAAGCTGAGGCCAATTATTGAAAGAACATTGGGAGAGACACAAAGTGGATTTCGAAAAGGAAGAAGTCCACAAGATCATAAATTCAGCATAAAGATATTGATGGAAAATTCTAACAGGATGAAGAAGAAAATATACCTCGCGTTCATGGACTTGGAAAAAGCTTTGATAGGGTGCCTAGACGGATTTTATGGGAAATTCTACGTAGAAGAGGAATCAGAGCAAACATTAGAATATTGATAATAAATATATATGAAAGTAATAGAAATTGCATTATAAGCGGAAACAGGAGATCGGAGTATTTCAAGACAACGGAGGGACTTAGGCAGGGGGTGGGCTTAGTCCTTTGTTGTTTAGAATATTTATGGATGAAATGAAAAATTACTCGACAGAAGTGAGGAAAATCCAGATTGGATATATAAACTAACAGCAAGTAGAAGTATCAGAAGGGGCATACGCGGATGATATAATGATAATGATCAGCAATGAAGAAGATCTTCAGAAAAACTTGAATATATGGAATAGAGAATTAGAGAAGAGTGGTTTGAAAAAACAAAGAAAAAACTAAGGAAATGGTGATTGGAACAGAAAAAAAAGCAAGTGGAAAAATATAAGTACTTAGGAGTTGAACTCGAAGAATCAAGAGAGCGAGATGCTCAAATCAATGATCGAAAAGACCATGAAGGCATATTATGCTATCAGCAACAATTTCATGAATAAGAAAGAAGTGTCGGGAGCCACAAAAATGAAAGTATTCACATTCATGTATAGACCAATAACACAGCTCTACAAAAAAAAAATTTTTTATTGTTGCCCTGGATATCATCGCAAATTTTTATGTTTTCAAGTGCCCAGATTACGAATATATTCATGAAAGTTCTCAATGTGCTCGTATTTTCATGATTTTTGCATTTCTTATATTTTGAACAATTATAAGCTCGTTAGAAATAAAATTTAATTTTCCAGTCATGATTAGGCTTCTGCGCAACTTTTTTGCGCATACAAACATCATCTGATCCCCACTCTCAGACCCCTTGCTCCCCAGAACAGCTGAGATCTCAGTTATTTGACAATATTGAAGTACATATACACGTAAATCTGGATAAAGTGTCATGGATTAATATTTTGTTTCAATTACTGAATGTCCATTCTTATATATTTGTCTTCTAGTCTAAAATATGAGTTCGTCACGAAGAAAGTGTAAATATTGTAGTGATTTATTTTGTTATATTTGCGGTGTTTATATACCAAAAAAACCAAAAAGAAATATCACAGACTTTGTCAAGGAGATTTATGTTGAATGGACAAATTAGGTAAACCATGGGTTCCTAATAAAGTCCTGTGTTGAGTCTTTACGGTTGTGGAAAAAAGGTGAACGTTCTGGATTAGACTTTGGTATTCCTATGATCTGGATGGAGCCTACGAATCATTTAGATGATTGTTACTTTTGCGTAGTATATGTTAAAGGTTTCAATCGAAATCAAACGGGGAGATACCCAGACTTACAGTCTACGAAATGTCCGGTTCTACACAGTGAAAATCTCCCTCGGCCCATATATAACATTTCAAAAGTAATTCGCATGCCCTCAGAAACAATGATGTTACCAAATTCACAGAAATCGGGACCATCTACTAGTGGAAGTGAATGGGAAGGTGAAACATCTACGCCAAAGTTATTTTCTCACAATGAACTCAGTGATTTAATACGTGATCTCAATTTATCAAAACAAGGATCAGAACTGTTAGCCTCAAGATTGAAAGACACCAACAGTAACAATTACAACATACAGAACTCGAGAAAAAGAGTTATTACAATTTTTTAGTGAAAATGAAGGATTAGTGTATTGTAATGATATCGCGAAGCTGCTTATAGACATGGGTTTAAAAGAGTACAAATCTACTGAATGGCGCCTTTTTATTGATAGTTGCAAAAGAAGTTTAAAATGCGTCTTATTGCACAATGGAAATAAATCTGCATCAATTCCAATTGCCCATTCAACGAAACTCAAAGACGAATATGAAAATGTAAAATTAGTTTTAGAGAAAATTAAATACTCTGAGCATCAATGGCCGATCTGTGTGGATTTAAAAATGGTTAATTTTTTTTGGCCAACAAAGTGGATATACAAAATACCCTTGCTTTATATGTATGTGGGATAGTAGAGCAAAGCAACTTCATTGGGAACAAGATATTTGGCCTGTAAGAAATTCTTTAACTATCGGTAAAGCCAACGTAATAAGGGAGCCGCTGGTGAGCAGAGACAAAATCATACTTCCACCATTACATATTAGGTTAGGTATGATTAAGCAATTTGTAAAAGCGTTGAAAAAAGACGGAAATTGTTTTAATTACATTTGCAGAAAATTTCCGAAGCTTAGTATGGAAAAATTGAAAGGTGGAATATTTTATGGTCCTCAAATACGGCAATTGATGAAAGACTCAGATTTTATCAAAGTTATGACTGTTCCGGAAAGTAAAGCTTGGAAAAGTTTTGTGTTGGTTGTCGAAAATTTCCTAGGTAACCATAAAGCAGCAAATTATGAAGAAATTGTGTAAAATATGCTGACAAACTTTCAGACTTTAGGAGCAACTATGAGTATTAAGTTACACTATCTCCGCAATCATCTAGATACATTTCCGGATAATTTAGGAAATTATAGTGAGGAACTGGGAGAGCGGTTTCATCAAGATCTAAAAGTGATGGAAGAAAGGTATCGAGGTCGATGATGGCAGATTACTGCTGGTCTTTGAAAAGAGATTGTCCCCTGAAAAATTATAGAAGAAAAGCTCATAAAAGGCGTTTTATGGAAATATGAAATATATTTTCGAGATTTTCCTCTTTATTTACTTCGATGCATCCGAATTTCTCAAAGCATAACTGACATTATAAATATATCTGTTATTTTCTTTCTTTTTTTACGATTTTTGTTATGTAAAATAAAAGTAAAGATTTAAAAAGAAATCAGAGCAAATCCTACGAAATCATTGATATTTTCACGAATTGTGTGCATAAATAGACCCAAAATCATTTCCATATCTAGGGCAACAAAACCATTGTAGACCAGTGTAATGACATTTGGGTGCGAGTCATGGGTTCTAGAAAAAAACTAAAATAGGAAAATTCAAGCTATCGAAATGAAATATCTTAGGAGGTTAGGGGGAGTTACAAAAAGAGATAAACTAAAAAATATAGAAATACGTAAGGAATCAGGAATTGAATTAACTTTGAAATTTATAGAGAAAAGGCAGCTTAGCTGGTGGGGACATCTTCAGAGAATGGATAATACATGGCAAGCCAAAGACTAACGGGTAGATGAAAAGAGGTGGACCGCAACAAACATGGAGTATATATATATATTTTTTTGTCCTTCACCATTATTGATATTACTTGAACTGCCGGAAGATTTCTCTTCAAGACAGCCAAGGCAGCTTCACGAGCATGTTAAAATAATTTCTGACCTGCCTTGTGGTCTGTAGTATCACCTCCTTCTGGGCAATAGATATAATATCAGTTTCAAGCCCAAGGCGTTCGGTATTTTAAGGGAGATGTGAATCCACCAGTCGTTAATCGACATAACGAGCGGAATAACGACGATCGACATGAGTTTATGGATTTCCTTCATTTCCACGGCAAGAGCCTGGTACTTACTCAACTTCTCCGCGTACGCTTTAGATAGGTTCTCGTCAGCTGGTATCGTCACATCAATCAGCAGTGCAGATTGTTTGTGTTTATGCACTAGAACAATATCAGGTCTATTATGTGCCATAGGCCTGTCCGTGATATCTGTCGAGTCCCAGTATAATTTGAAGGTCTCATTCTCCAGGAAGGTTTTCGGGCGGTATTTGTATGGCTCGACAGCATCCTGTATTACGTGTTGTATCGTTTGTAGGCCACGATGGCATTTGCGGCATTGATCTGATTCGATGTTCTGCTTGGCAATATTCTTCAGATAGGCCCTAGTGGAGACAACCTGATCCTTTATGGCGATCAATCTACTCCCCGTTGCAGGAAAGAGATAACCCGAGCGCAGGTAAGCAACCGATTATACCTTATTCATAGAGCTATTCTGTAGGTCACCCGGGTATCTTCCGTGCAACGCTTTGGAGTGCCATTCTTCAGATATCTGGTCCAGGGTTCGTAATGTGTTCGGTACTTCCTTTTTGGAGAGTTGCTGCTGCACATATCTCATGGTAGAAAGGTGAGTACTTTCTAAGACATTGCTTTTGTTTCTTCTCTGCCATTTCCAGGTTCAGCAGTCCTTTCCTCCCCTTGTGCCTTCCAATGTAGAGTCTAGCAACCGAGGCACGTAAGTGATGTACACCGTACTTTGTCATCAATGTGCGTATCTTGGTATCTATGGCTTGTAGGTCCGTGACTGACCATATAATAACCCCAAACGAATATCCGATACTTGGTATAGCCCAAGAGTTAATGGCTGTGTAGAGAGCCTTCGCTTTCAAGCCTGATTTCAGTGAACACCTTTTCTCTGAAATAGTTCTTCATTTCTGATACCCTGATGTCAAGAGCCTGCTGCATACCCAGGTATTTGTAGGCCGTCGACTGATCAAGTGTGGGTACGACTGTGGAGCTCATGAAAGCTACCCCCTCGGATCTCTTCTCAATCTTTCCCCTCCTTACATTGATCACGGCACATTTTTATAGCCCCATCTCCATCCGGATAGCATCGCTGAAGGATGCCACTGTTTCCAGTTGTCCCCGCATCCGATCCGCAGCAGCTGTATAAAGTTTGAGATCATCCATATACAATTGATGTGTAATGGATGTACATACAGCTAAGCGGATTCAGCGCTAGGAAAAACCATAGAGGGCTTAAAGTGTCCCCCTGAAAAATGCCACGTTTGATTTTAAGCTCCTCTGAGGCGGCCCCGATATTTCTTCCTAATTTCAGCGATGTTTTCCAGTTCCGCATGAGATTTTCCAAAAGTGTGATAGCCCGGTGGGATACCCCGTACAGTTCGAGAACCCTGAGTAGCCATGAGTGAGGGGCAGAGTCATACGCTTTTTCATAATCTATCCATGCTACTGATAGATTGCGCAGTTTTTTCCGTGCTTGTTCAGTAACAATATTCTTAATCACTAACAGTTCTTTACAGCCTTGAGCCCCCTTGCGACACCCATTCTGCTCCGGCGTGAGGATATGGTGTGTTTTAACATGCGTGTTGGTGGAGGAGGCGATTATACCAGTGAGGATCTTGTATACGGTAGGCTGACAGATGATCGGCCGATATTTCTTAAGATCTGACATAATTTCTCCCTTTGGTATCATATGAACTACTCCCATTGTGAAAAAATGGGGTATCATTGACGGATCAGTGAGAACCTATTGGAAAAATGAAGCTAACCTGGGGTGAACAGAGTAAAAGTTTTTCCACCAGTAGTTATGGAGCAGCACAGTTATTGGAATTCTTCTGTACCCTTTTGATGTCATCTGCTGTTATTTTTATTTCCTTCTTGGCCCCCAAGAGCCACAATAGTGCAAGTAAGCAGGATGCCGAGAAACGAAGCGGCAGATTGCAGTTTCGTTCTTATTAGGAGCTCATCAGTGTCGCATACCGCTTATCAGCATCCCATCAAGCTATATCGGGGTACCCTATCGATTCCAGAAAGGACGCACCTCGTACATACGTATCAGAGTCGCCCTCTATGGACCGACACGATGAACCCGCTACCGGACTTCGAGAAAGATACGAACAATAACAAACAGATGTGAAACGCTAAAGATTCCAAACATTTGGGAGACATCTTTCGCCGTTCCGTGAATCACATTAACGGTAGAAAACGAGCGAAATAATCCTGCTGGAATAGTGCTCTTAGCCTCTGTTTTCGAGATAAAACCTCCCGTCGGTAAATATTTGATGGGACAAATATCTTCCGCGATAAACTTCGCGAGGAGTCTACATATGTAAACTTGAGACAAGAAGAATTATTCAAAAATCCGTAGATCAATGAATAACACTCAGGTAGACTCATCAATGAACAAGTCGATTTAAGCCCTTCACCTCTATTGAATCTCTTCAGGGAGCAATCTATTCCTTAATTTTATTGGATATACCTGTCATCAATTACCACTTAAGAAGGAGCAACCCAATAAGCTTTTAATTACATTTATATTTATATTCTCATTCTTATTTTCTGTACGTTTATTCGTCTGAAGAAGCTACGGTGTAGTGAAACACGTTACAAATCGCAATTATTAAGTAAAATTCCTTTAAGCACAGTACTTGATTTTTATTATTGATAATGGAATTTTACCCAAATTAAAATTTCATCTAAAGACATATGATTTTATTAAAACATGGATCGTTGTAATCAAAGAGCAAAAACTACAACATATCAATTTCAGAAAAATTTCCGTATCTGAATAGAAATCCTACCATTCTGTAGTCTGAAATTTTCAGGGGAAAATTAGTTTTATAATGGAAAATGTATTTTTTAGCAATACCTTTCAACAACGCTGACAGCCACTTTGGGGGCTGCTCTGTTAACGTATGGTCACCTACAAGTATCAATCTCTGTCAAATCCCTGCCCTTGGTCTCAGGGACACAGCAAACGATGAAACATAACCCACAAACCGATATAAAAGCGTACAACCAGAAAGCACCGTGTAGTCCAAATAATTCTTGAAAGTCTACAAACGTTTTGACGCCTATGAAAGCACATAAATAACTGAACGCTGTAGCTAAAGCTGTGCCCAAACCCCTTTGTTCAAGCGAAAATAGCTCGGTAACTAGAAGCCAAGATATGGGACTGATTCCTAAAGTGAAAGCTACTGTGAATACCAACACGCAAAGTAACGGTATCCAATCTAAATTTGGTACATTTTTCGGGTGGGCATCTTCGTAATAGGCAAACGAACCAAAAGATGCCAACGCGAGTGACATAAGTACGCTCGAGGCTACTAGTAAAGGTAGTCGTCCAGCTATATCAACTAGAAGACCCGACAAGAGAGATGATAATAATTGAACAACAGCTACAGCAACTGCTGCGCTATGAGGATTCGTTCCTCCAAAAGTCTCTTTAAAAACGCTTACAATGTAAAAATTGAAAGCGTTAGCTCCAGAAAATCTCTGGAAAAACATTAGTCCACACGCTATAAATACTGGTGTTTTCAAATTGTTGATCAATAAAGACGGAGCTACTGGTACCGTTTTATTGAGTACATGAGCTTGTAAGACGGATAATTCAAACCTTAAATCTGCATCTTCACCACGAAGCCATTTCAAGGCTTCCTCTGCTTCATGCAGGCGTCCTCGGAGTACTAACCAACCAGGACTCTCTGGTATTTTCCACATTGCTACACACATAGCAGCTGGTGCTAATGAAATTAAACCTGCGAGTTGTCTCCAATCGAGGAAGGCACCCGCAGCGAAGGCTACGAGAACGCCTGCATGGCCAGCTATTTTTAAGAGTGCACTCAACCCCCCTCTTATACTAGGAGTAGCTATTTCACTCACGTATACTTGAGCAGATAGCTGTACGATAGCTACGAGAAATCCGCTGACGAAAGCTGCTAAACACATTACTTCTACGCTCACAGAAAACACGGTTATGATCCAACATAGCGATAAAGGTGCCCCAGCGTATATCAGGGTTCTCCTCCTTCCCCATCTTACTGCAGCACCTCCTAATGGCGCCCCAAAAAGAGCTCCAAGGAGGGATAAACTTGCCAGCCAGGATGCTTGTTGTCCATTTACGATGAAAGCGTCAGCGTCCCTTTCTTGAAGAGATGCAATAGCAGGTGAGCTGTATCCCTTTCCTAAACCAGCTGCTAATGGTCCAAGTGAGACTGCTAGTGATGCTAGGACTTGACCGATGTATTCTGGTTTGCCAGCAACGAGAAAATGATGTCCACCAGGACCAGATACCTGAAACAATTATGAAAATCATAGCTTTATTACAAGAGTTATTTAGAATTTTCAGAGTACTTTTTAGGAAATTTCAGGGGCTGTGGTCGCAAGTTGTAATAACACTAGCCGACAAAAAAATTAATATGAATAGCATATCATGGTAAAATAGACGTATTCAAATACAAAAAAAAGAAAAAATGATTGTAACACGTAAAGTTTTTTCGTTATATTTAAAGTACCACATATCTAATGTTAAACGTACAGGGTGGGCAAATTTCGATGTGTTTGTACGGTAGGTATGTAAAATATTGCAGATAGAGAAAAATGAACCCATCTCTCTCGATCTTATTTTCAGGAACTTGTTTAGTCGTGCCTAAATTTTGCTGATATCTCTTTCCGTTTTGGACTTATTCAAAATTTCTCGAATTTTGGCAATCTCGATTATCATCAAAGTTACATAAAAATAAGCTTAACATTCTACAGGCACTTTTTTGAGTAAAATACAGTGCTATGTAAAAAGTTTTTTTTAAGCTCAGCAGTTTTCGATATATAATGCATGTTTTTTTATTACGAACCATAAGAAATTTTACCCCTGAGATGCAGTAATTTTTTTCCTTTTCAATTGTTGCATTCAATAGTTTTTTTCTAAGAAAAATCTGAAATTGCAACATTTCTATTCCATCAACGATTCATATTGTTCTATGACTGAAAACTACATATTTTAAAGGTCCTATCTAAGATCATGGTTGTTTCTATGGTTTCATTCGATTTAGACCATAGTAATTAACTGTGGTCTTAGAGTTTGACACGATTCCAGTTTCAGTATAGGTATTAATGTTTATTGAATATCGAAATAGTTGCTTGTTAGTTGTATGTTCCAACTATTACATTTTAGAATTTGTTCACCGGAGACTTTGGTTGTTTCAAGGTGCAGAATAGAAATCATTACTATGAAAATTATGAAAAGTTCGATATGATGGTATACTGTTAGTGGGTATGATTCAGCAGCAACGACCGAAACATATTTCAATCGGTATCCTGAAAGGCACGAGCCAAATGAATCTATTTTTCGAAGAATGAAACAGAATCTTATCAATAGTGGCTCATTCAGAAAATCAAGAAATAAAAAATATCATGTCGGTGATAAAGAGGAAGCAACGATCGAAGTGATGAATGATGGACATATGAAGTCCGCATCACTACCGATGGGATATTAAATTACTTTAATGAACATTTGTGGTCTGATCTAAATCCTCAACGCCATATTGATGTGCAGAATCAAGGAAGATATGGCTTCAATGTGTGGTTTGTACTGAAAGATAGTCGCGTTTCAGCGTTTGAAATTTTTGATGAAAATTTGAATGGAGCACGTTATGAAGATCATCAACAATAATATGATTGAAGGATTTCTTGATCGACTTCCGTTAGCACAAGGATCAAATATTTTTTTCAACACTATGGTGCCACTTTCCACCACACATGGGCTATCACTGATCTTCTGAATTTGAATTTTGGACATAATTGAATAGGCACTAAAGATCCTGTGAGATGACCGCCTCATTCCCCTGACTTCACGCCTCTAAAGTTTTTTCTTTGGGGTCTTATTGAGGATTCATTCTACAAGAGGAACAGTAACCATTTTAAAGTTTAAACAGAATTTTAGGGAATGCCTTGCTTGAGTTAGCAATATTCATATTTACAATGCCTATCGTAGTGTTTCTCGGCGATGTAATTTATGCATTGAAAACAATGGCAACACTTTTGAATTCTTGAGATAAAGTAATTTCCCCCATTTGTATCGTTAGGACTTTTTGTTTCTGTTAAAGATTTTCGCATGTGTTTTTGGTTTTCGTTTGAGAAAATTTTAATGTCATAGGTCTTGTTTTTCATAATTATACACTCTCCACAAAAATTGTCCTAACACTCTACTTTTATGACAATACTATATAAACTATTAGGTTGGTCATTTAAGAGATAATGAAAAATTAAAAAATTCTACCATGTTCAAACATTCGCGAAGAGACCAATCAACTAGCATCGAATGGTTACTAATAATTTTCAAAATCCAGTGTTTTCTCCCCGGGTCCTGTTTACAGCCAGTATACGTCCCGGAAGCCCCCTAAACAAATTTTGGATGTACTCTTGAGTCATTGAGTTCCAAATTTCAGGAAATATATTTTCTAGTTGTTGTTTTGTTCTACAAGGCATCCAACGTTGCTAAATTTGCCGCCCCATGTTGTCCCAAACATGTTCTATGGGATTCAAGTCGGGACTTCTGGCTGGCCATCTTAAAATATCGATTTCGGCACTTTGCAGAAATTCTGTAACTACTCTAACTGCATGAGGCCGAGCATTATCATGCATATAAATGAAGTTTTCGCCAATCAATGGACCAAAGGGTACAACATGGGGTTCAAGGATATCTGTGATGTAGCTGGCCGCTGTCATTCTTCCATTATTCACTAGGACTAACTCAGTTCGACCATGGAAAGAAATGCCTCCCCCACACCATTACTTAGCCCCCTCCGAAGTTTTTGGTTTGCCGGATATTGCATTGCTGATACTGTTCACCAGGTCATCTGTATACAGGCATGCGTCTATCATTTGATACTAGACATAACCTGGACTCGTCGGAAAAGAGAACATTCGACCATTATGGAATACCCCAATTTGGGGTGTCTGGTGAGACGCGGGCCGGCAGAAGCCACCCTTGGTCTGATATCGTCTTCTCTAAGCTTGTTCCTAACAGTTTGCAATGAAATATGCACATTTCTGGAAAGTGCAAGTTCATTTTGTACCGTTCTAGCCGTACAATGCCGAACTCTTAGTGCAGTTAATCGAAGCCAACGATCATCAACTGGTGTTGTTATCCGATTTCTTCCATGTCCGGCCCTTCTTCCATATTCCCCTGTTTCGTGGTACCGATTAATCGCTCTTGAAATAGTGCTTTGGTTAACCTTCAACAAGTTAGCCACGTAATGTTGGCTTTGCCCCTCCTTTAGAAGTTTTAGAATTCTTACCAATTCATGATCACTCAAATAGCGTCCAGGACGTTCAGCAGCCATTACAATGAATTCAAAGAGTTAAAAATTAACAAGAAACACAGAAAATTTGCAATAATTCAGCGTGAAAACTGAAGAGAAATTGAATGAATACTGATAGTCAAATAAACTCATTCTTGTTTCAGACGTGTTTGATTGAGGAGGTCGTTACTTGATGAAAATCGATATACATATTTTCAATGAAATAAAACTAAAGTATTCAGATTTTCACTATATTAACAAAACTACGACCGGTTTCACCACACTGTAGCTTAATCAGATAGATAACTATCTATCTATCACCACAGTGTGGTGAAACCGGTCATAGTTTTGCTCGTTTGTTTGTTTTTCCTTTAACGTGCTCTATTTCTGCCTTTCGGCTAATGACACGCCGGGGAATTCTGTCACCTCACTAACCAAGGAATTTTGACGAACCCCTCTCGTGTCGAGAAGGAAGGGATCTTTAATGTCCAACACATCTCTGTTAGACAGGACCGACAGCTTTACATCTCCTCCGAAAGATGGACACTCAAGCGATTCCCAGAATCCGAAAAATCGCATCCACTTTGTGGGGATTGAACCCAGGTAACTCTGCGTAGGAGACGAGCATCATATCCCATAGGCCACCGAGCCGGCCATAGTTTTGTTTATATAGTGAAAATCTCACCTTAGTTTTATTTCATTGAAGAAAGACGTGTTTGAGATCATATGGAAACAAATGTTACTACATAGATAAGATTTTTTTCTCCTCATATGTCCAAAAACATATGTTGACAAAGAAACTGCGATCGAGCTGCTTAATCGATTGTGGAATTCAGAATACCAGGTGATGCGACAATTTTTGAGGTGTGTGTATATTTTTTACTCGCATAACTTCTAATCATTTCAATCGAATGTTACCAAAGCAACATGCATGAACTTATATGTTACATAGATTCCTCGATTTATGAAGAGTAGAAGTGATTATCGAACTCTAAGACCACAATTAATTACTATGGTCTGAACTCTAAATCGAATCAAACCATAGAAATAACCATGATCTAAGATAGGATCTTCAAAATCTGTGGTTTTCAGTGAAAGAACAATATGAATAGGCGGCTCGGTGGCGAAGAGGATATGATGCTCGTTTCCTGCGCAGAGTTATCTGAGTTCAATCCTCCAAAAGTCGATACGATTTTTCGGATTCTGGGAGTCGCTTGAGTATTCATCTTTCGAAGGAGATGTAAAGCCGTCGGTCCTGTATAATAGAAATGTGTTGGACATTAAAGATCCCTTCCCTCGAAACGAAAGGGGTTCAGCAAAATGCTCGGGTTAGTGAGGTGACAGAATTCTTCGAAAGGCGGAAAGGGAGAACGTTAAAGGAATAACAAACAAACAAACAATATGAATCGTTGATGGGCATGCACCTAATAAATGGAAGTGTGGAAATTTTTGTTTTTCTCTGAAAAAAGATATTGAATGCAATAATTGTCTACAAGTGTTATATATTCCTGAAAGGGAAAAAATTGCTGCATCCACTAAATGTAAAATTTCCTATGGTTTGTATTAAAAGAAAGCATGTTTGCATTAGAACTCGAAAACCACTGAGCTAAAAAAATTTTTCACAGAGCACTGTATTTTTAGATTATGTATAAAAAAGTGCCTGTAGAATTAATTAATTTTACTTTGATGTAAATGGACGATTTTCACAAAATTCGAGATATTTTGAATAAGTACAGAAAGGAAAGAAATATCAGAAACATTAAACTAGTCCCTGAAAATAAGGTCGAGAAAGGAGGATTCATTTTTCTCTGCAATATTTGACATAGCTGCCGTACAAATACAATGAAATTCGCCAACCTTGTTATTTAGATCTAAGAAAAACATAAAGATTGAAAATATTGTTCGGGGCTTTTGGAATATATTTCTTATCTAAGAAGGGTACTTCCATTTAAAAAATTATGATCTGCTTTTTGTTACGAAAATTTTGTCGATCAGTGATAATTGCTAACCTTGATAACCAAGGCATATTTTTTGTTACATGTTTCGTTCTCCGCCTATCTACCCCTCCCCGAAAACGTGGTCAGTTCTTAGACTATGAGAGACGACGTCCCCAGCAATTTATTTCAACGTTTTCATGAACATAAAGTTGCCCATGAAAATATAAAAATAATTCAAACTCTGCTACCGATGCAGTCGAAATGACAAGAATTTTCTTGACTTCATTTCGAATTGTCATTTTTGAAATTTCATCAATATAAAAATTTACTGTAATAAAAATGAAGCGAATAAAAACCAAATCAAATATTCAAAATTGAAATTAAATTTACAAATGAATAAGATATGAAAACAATGAAGAAATTCATGAAAAAAAACGAAGAAATAAACTCCACAACAATTTCATGAATACAAAATCCCAAAACGTCAATAACTTGGAATGTCTAGTACTTCCCAAAATATACAGGAACAAGGTAAAAAACATGTCAGATTCATTTCTGAACCGATTGGGGAAAAACCTATAGACGCTTTGCCTGGTATTGGAGGTTATACATCGACCAAGCTTGTCCAACAGGGTTACGATAGAGCCTACATGGTTTTGGGGCAATTTCTGGTCTTGAAAAAGGATAAGAAAAGATTTCAAGATTGGATGTTTGAAACGTGTGGAGCAAAGCCACAAAATTCGACAAGTTGCTATAAAGCCTTGAAAGAGTTCAGTGACAAATTTTTAAGTTGAAATATTGATGTGAAATGTAACAACGGAATTCATATTTTTTCTAGAATGAAAGAGTAAAACGTATCGAATCTGATTTCAGAATATTTAATATACTGGGTGATTCACCAGTGGCGCGGTGCTCTGTAGCTCGTACACTCTTGAAGATTTCATTTTTGTTCGAACGGTATTGTATTAAGAAAGTAAGAGTCTACTTCCGCAATTTATTTTGCAGTAAACAGGGTATCCCAATTTTCTATAAAAAAATCTTGGATGGTTTTTTCAGATTGGAAGACAACTTTTTTGTTCAAGATTCAGGAGCGGCGTAAACTCTGCTAATGTCTTTGAGTAATAAGTTTTTTTGGCCAGTAGTTTCGGTCTCAATATTTTTTTGTTTCGAAAGAATTTATGAAAATAGGCTCTCACATTATCGCATGCTCCTTCGGCCAGAGAGGATGAATACTTTTTTCCTTTCGTTTTCTTATTGCCAAGGATAGCTTTATTGATGAATTGAAATAGATTATCCTCATTTTATACAGGAGTGACTCAAAAAATCATTGAATCTTGTAGTGCTTTATTTTTGTAGAAATAATATTAATGGCTATCTGTACGAAAGACCGAAAAAACATGATTATTATTTTGTTTAGTGATTTTAAGTCCAAAAAATTAATGGAATCGTTCTGTTCAATTTCTGAGAATTTAATGTTCAAATGGATGGAATTAATGAAATTAACAAATAAGTCTAATTGACGAGTAGTTCCAATGAAACATACTAAGATGTCGTCAACATATCTATACCAATAAAGAAATTTGGAAATGAATGGATGTGTATGAATTTTCTGTTCAATATTATTCATAAAAATCTCTGCTAAAAGTGGACTCAAAGGATTTCCCATGATCAAACCATTTTCACTACTGTAATAAATGTTGTTGAAAGAAAAATAATTTTGTTCAATGCAAACGTCCAACAGATTCAATATTTCTGATTTGATTATGTGGTTAACATGATTCGAATTCAACATGTTTTCGATTAATATTTTGACATCACCTGGAGGAACACTTGGGTATAAATTCTCAACATCAAACGAAATAAGTTTTGCGTTAGGTGGTAGGTTAACGTTTTTTATGTTATTTATCAATTCGAAAGAATTTTTTATAGAAAATTTTGATTTGAATGAACAATAATTTTTAATGATATCTATAAGGTAGTGCGACAATTTCACGGCTGGGGCTGTAACGTAAGATACGACTGGTCTAACGGGGTTATTTACTCTATGCAATTTAATGAGTGAATACAGTTGAGGTGGTTGAGGGTTTGGTAAAATTAATTTGTATTTATCTATTGCTTTAATTAAAGATTTTGCGTCATTTATTGCAATTTTAATATTTTCTGGAATTTAATAGTTGGATCTTTGTTTAAATTGTATAGTTTCGGACGAAATGAAATTTAGAGTTTTAAATAGGTAGTCATTTTTATTTAACGCAATAACAGTATTACCCTTATCTGCTTTTGTAAAAATAACTTCATTTAGTTGAGATTTTTGTTTGATGGCCTTTAAAATATTTTGTTCTTTGCTCGGTTTAAAGTCAGCTAATGATTCATTTTTATAATGTTAGATGCTAAATATTTAAGGTGAGTGTTATTAGGAATATTTTTCAGAGAAATTTCAGTATCTATGCCAAGTTCCTCTAAATCAGATTTTATCTTGTTTGATTTAATATTGTGTTTGAAACCTTTCTCCAAGAGATTTGTTTCATCAGTTGTGAAATTAGTATCAGAAAGGTTAACGAATCTATCAAAAAATTGATGGTCAGAAAATTTAGTTTTACGTGGAGTAGGTTTCGGTTTTCGTGACACGAGAAACTTTAATTTGCGGTATTGGATGGTATATTTATTATGTATTATTGATCTAATTTTGAATCTATTATTGTAATCTAATGAATCGAATTCAAGTGGATGAAGTCTGTACAATAACTCGGTATGAATTACCTTGAGATAAATATTGTAGATGTCTCGTTTGTGGAACAAAATCTTGCATTCTGATTTGATCCATATCTTCTGTCCAGAGATGACTGCTCTTCGAGCTGCATAACTCTTGTTGTTGGTCTTGAGTTTGATGTATTTAGGACACACTTCACTCTTCAAACACGTGGTTAAAAACCACAGGTTTTGGGATGTTATAGCATTTTTAAGTAACAACTTAAAATACCAAAGGCCAAAAAGCTTGTATTCGCTTCCTTCAACATTTGAATTGTGGAGGCCGTTACTTGATGTAGATCCATGATATAAATGAGATAAAACACAAGGTTTAACTTCAATCTACACTTTATTTGAAAAAAATTCGACGACGTTTCGCTGACACAGCAGCTTTATCAAGAATGAAAAATAGAATGAAGAGTATGGTATTATAAACAAATCGTAGAACAAGTTGGATGAATAACAGGAAAATCCATACTGAGCCATTGTACAGTTAGTATGAAAGGTAATAAAAACTAATTAAACAAGTTAAGTAGGGGTGAGTAATTCAAATCTACCTGTTCATTCAAAAGCTTTATCAGTAGAAGATTATAATAAAGAGTTAAACATCATCAAACAGATAGCCATTAATAATTCATATAATCCGGATATGATAGATCTAATCATTCGTAAAAAACTCTATCAGAAAGCAATAAATGAAGTATATCCTATTCATAAAGACTATAAAATATTCAACAGTTTAACATTCTGCGGTTCTGCAAGTACAAATATTAAATCCTTTCTCGTCAAACAAAATCTTAATATAGCTTTCAAAACTTCTAATAACTTAGGTAAACATATTAAAATAATAAATCTCGTGTTGAAAAATCAAGTAAATCAGGAATCTATAAACTCAATTGCGGTTCTTGTGATAAAATTTATATCGGTAGGACCTATAGGAGTTTTGGCATAAGAACATCTGAACATAAACGTAGCTTCGATAAAATAAATCTGATTCAAATTATTCAAACCACCTAATTAAAGAAAACCATTCATTCAATAAAAACTTTGACATATTACATATAAAATCAAAAAGTTCAAAATTAGATCTCCTAGAAGCATTAGAAATAAATAGATACAACCTTATCTTTATCTTCAGATCATTTTCGAAATATTCGATTATTTGTAAATATTTTGATGAAAATTCTACAAACCTTATCAACATGCATCATTATTCGCACAGAATTTTTTTCTGTAATGATTCAAGTAGTAAGAAATTAAACCTAAACAAAATAATTCTTTCAACGAAAGATAAAATCAAGATGATTAAAACGTAAATCGAGTTATGTGAAGAAATTTTTTTTTCATTTGTGCCTTCTGTCAAGTGTCTGGACATATCATATTCTACATTTTACATGGTGAACCTATCAGTGTTTCGTTATTAAACATTGTAAAATTGAGGTTTGAACCCAATTTTCTCAATTGACTGCCATGAAGTTCTCCAAAGAAGAAATGGTTGATATGATTTTTATTCTGGGTGAGTGTGCTAGAAATTCTTTGTTGGCAACTTGAGTTTATGCACAAAGGTTTCCTGATAAGAGGTATCCTGATGCAAGATGCTTTGAAAAACGTCTAATAAGATTTATCGAAACGGGTAATATCGCTTACAAAAAACATGAAAAATCAAAAACTGCTATAGCTGAAGACAAACAGTTAATAGTTTTGTTGACAGTGAAAGAGGACCCGTATAAAAGCCAAAGAGAGATTTCTCAGTTTACAGATATAAGTCAAACTTCCGTCCAAAGAATCTTGAAAGTGAATAAATTTCACGCATATCATGTACAGCTGCACCAAGAATTGAACAATCAAAACTATGAAAATCGAATCATTTTTGTAATTGGGCAAGTGACAAAGTAGCGGAAAATCCAAATATGTTCAGCAGAGTTTTTTTCTCGGACGAGGCAAGTTTCCACAAGAATGAGCTTGTTAACAGGCACAACTTTCATTATTACGGCACGGAAAATCCACACCTCATAAGACAAATAGATCACCAGCATCGTTGGTCCTTGAACGTATGGGCCGCTATAGTAGATGGATATCTAATTGGGCCGCACTTGTGTGAAATGTATTTGTTGTTCCTGGAATTTATACGAGAGTTGCGATCAAAGATCCGGCAATTAATTGGAGTCTGCTCCAAGACAAAATCATAGAAGCTATACATTTATTTTTGAATTTGCCTACATACCATATTTCTAAGAGATTTGCATACTTTATGAGCTTTTATTACTCTACGTCCTTACCAAATAGACTATAGGTTGGATTTATAGAAGAATAGGCGAAAGACTTGGAATGTCCCATGCAACTGTCTCTAGAATGATCCGCAGGTACACGAAGACTGGTAGTCATAAAAAGAGACCTCGAGCAACAACGGCGATCCATAATACAGTGCGTGAAAATGACACTTCAAAATTCTAACACGCGTGAGACATACCTAGTAAACCTATATCGGGTACGCTAAATCCAGTGGTAACCACCGTTTTTGAAAGTTAGCTCTTGTTTAGGAGATATTCGCCTTTGAAGTTAGCTGATTTTAGTAGGGTTCGTCGCTTATGACTTCAGTACATTATATGCTTGTAATTCCCAAACCGTTCGGAATATCGCTTTACTGTCTACGGCAAAGTTTTAGCTGTTGTCATGGCCAACAACTTTTCTGAACATACCAACATAGAAAAACCTCATTCAAACACCGTTTCTTAACAAAATGTCCAAAAAACTCCATTTCTTTGCCATTTTTTCGTTAATTCTCGTTTAAATAATAGAGAAATCAAGGGAACTTCGCTTTAAAATCTCAAAATAAGAAAAGAAAACACATTTCCTATAGTTAAATAAAAAAATTTAAACGCACAATCATGATGTTAACTCAAATGTCTCTGTTATTACGTATTTATTAGTATTGTCACTGATGTTACTACGTATTTTGCTATGTATTTGTGTGCCATTTTTCATAGTCTTAGTTCTGATATTTCTTAATTTGACATTTCTTGTTGAAGTTTCTTTGTTTACACAAATTATATATTTGGTAAAAATATCAAAAATGAATTCGTGCAGTAAATTTAATAAATTTTGCTACATTTGTGGAAAGTTTACTATAATGACAAGCAAGCGTTCAATTTCTGAAGAAATTGCTGGATCGTACACACAATATTTCAACCAAACTGTAATCAAAGATGTGAACTGGGCTCCAAAAATCGTTTGTACTGGTTGTGTCATAAGATTGAGTGGATGGAAAAGAGGTAAAATGAAATGATTTATCATTGGTTTCAAAATTATATCAATTGAAGCTATTTTTATTACAGGTGAATTCCAATCTGTCTTTTGGCATTCCAGTAAATTGGACAAATCCTCAAGAACATTATCCAGATGACTGTTTTGCTAGTGTTAATGAAATTGTCGGATTGAACAGAGCTAAAAAACGTAAAGTTGAACTCAGAGGAACTCGGTTTGTTCAGTCCGACAGAAGAGTACATTCCATCTACTTTTGATACTATTGGCGAAACGTCTGCATCGGTTTATGTACCATCAAATGTATCTCCACAATGTAATCATGCCGAATTTTCTCAAAAAGATCTGGATAAAATTATTCGTCGATTGAAATTATCGCAGCGTAAGTCCATTATTTTGACTCAGGAATTGAAAAAAAAAGAATGTCTTAGCACCTGATGTGAAAGTATATGGAGCAATCGGCCGTCATAGACAGTTCACTGCTTTATTCAAATCCATCGAAGACAATTCATTTGCGTACTGCACTGATATCAAGGAATTGGTATTAAAAATGCATCATGAGTATAAACCAGAAGACTGGTGTCTTTTCATCGATTCGTCCAAAATTAGTCTTAAGGCGGTTTTGCTTCATGCCACAAACTCAAAAAACAGTGTCCCGATTGCCATCAGCACAAAAACGAAAGGAAATTACGAACCATTGAAAGAAATCCTTGATTTGGTGAAATATGAAGACCATCGTTGGAAGATTTGTGCAGATTTGAAGGTGATAACTCTTTTGAGAGGAATGCAGACGGAATATACGAAAAACATGTGTTTTATATGTTTAAGGGATACTTGGTATGCCGGCGACCAATATGCCAATAAAAGCTGGCCTATGAGACATGGGTTCAGATTTCGTCGAGAAAACGTCGTTGAAATTCCACTTGTGCCAATCGAAAAAGTGTTGCTTCCACCTATGCATATCAAGCTTGGGATTGTTAAAAATTTCATCAAGGTCCTAGATCCTGAAGGCAATGAATTCAATGAGTTGAAGCGAATTTTCCCAAGATTGAGTGGAATGAAAATAAACGAAGGTTTGTGTGAAACTATATACGTACCAATCAACCTAACTTATTCAATATTTAACACATATTTTTTCGAATTATTTTATTACAGGCATACTCAATGGACCTGATATTCGACGCTTGATGAGAGACCAACAATTTAAAAATAGTTTCTTGAATTTGCAGCTCGTTGCTTGGGATTGCGTCAAAGGAGTCATCGAAAATGTACTTGGAATTCATCGTGACGAAAACTGGCGCATACACGTTGAAAATATGCTCGTTGCTTTCCGTAAAATCGGTGTGAAAATGTCTCTGAAAATTCATTTTTTACATTACCATGCAGACAAGTTTGCCGAACAATCACCATGTGAATCAGACGAGCATGGTCAACGGTTTCATCAGGTGACGGCTAGGCTTGAGCACTGGTATAGTGGAAAAAAACTTGATTCTCTATTAGGAGACATTTGCTGGAATTCACAGCAAGATGAAAATGGAGAAGAAGAAGAATGAACATGAATTTACATGTTTATTTGTTGAAAATTGTTGGAATTGGAATAAAAATTTGAGTTAAAATCATGACTGTGCGTTTAAATTTTTTGACTTAACTATAGGAAATGTGTTTTCTTTTCTTATTTTGAGAGTTTAAAGCGAAATTCCCTTGATTTCTCTATTATTTAGACGAAAATTAACGAAAAAATGGCAAAGAAATGGAGTTTTTTGGACATTTTGTTAAGAAACGGTGTTTGAATGAGGTTTTTCTATGTTGGTATATTCGAAAAACTTGTTAGCCATGACAATAGCTAAAACTTTGCCAAAACAGTAAAGCGATATTCCGAACGGTTTGGGAATTACAAGCATACAATATACTGAAGTCATAAGCGACGAATCCTACTAAAATCAGCTAACTTCAAAGGGAAATATCTCCTAAAAAAGAGCTAACTTTCAAAAACGGTGGTTACCACTGGATTCGGCGTACCCGATATAGGTTTACTAGGTATGTCTCCTGCGTGTTAGAATTTTGAACTAGCACAGTGTAATCGTTATTTAAGAATTTCCTTAGACAGAACAGTGGAGTGAAAATTAGCACTGAAATGATAGGACAACGTCTCAGGGAAGAGTACCCCCGTTAATATAGTTAAAATGTCCCCAATCGCGAAACCCTTTTACCGTGACAACATCATTGGGTGATCGAAAGAAAAGCTTTCATCGTAATTTAAGCCCCGCTCTTCCAACATCAGAAAACGTTTTTTCACATATTATATTTCCACTCGGATTCTGATCGCTTAAAAAATATAAAAAAATTCATGAACACTGCTAATCACCTCACAAAACATGCTGAATTTTCTTGTAATTATTGGGATATTTGGTTTTTCTTGTTGAAAAGTCATTTTTTCGTGAATGAACCTCCAAGAATGCAAAAAAATGTTCTTTTGCCACTTAGTGTGGAAAATTTAAATTTTCACATCAGTGGGCGTGCGGGAAACAATGAAAGCAGTGTGATATAATAATATCCTACAAACATAAACTCCAACTGAAGATTTTTTTTCCAAAAATATCCTTTAGTGATGATTTTTGCAACTATGCTGGGGGGTCACCATTTGATCTTTGACTACGGAAACCGTATTGTCGATCACTCTTGATACCCTGTAACTCGAGATATGTAATGTAATGTAATTTATTGGCTTTCAGAAGTTTCTAAAGCAAGTCATATATAAAAACCATAAAAATAAAAATAAAACCATATAGAACATAAACAATGAAAAAAACGAGATACAAAAAATATACATGGGTAACAAACAATGGAACTATTCAATCATATAATCGAAATATTCTTCTATCGAGTAAATGATTTTTTCTGTTAAAGCGACTTTACTTCAGTTTTGAAAGATTGAATGCTCAGATGTTTGAATTTTTGAGACAGTTGATTGTATATTTTCCTCCCTTACCACTCGTAAGAGTCCTGCGTTTTTGGCAGTCAGACTATTGGTTGAGCCAGGTCTTCGCTCTGTCTTGTTTGATACTGGTGCATATGGGAGTGCCTCAGGATTTCATAAACAGGCAAGTATATATGAAGCCGGAATGGTAAGTATTTTCAGATTTTTGAATAACTCTCTGCAACTTGTTGTAGAAGTAGCCCCCACAATTGCTCTAATGGCTCTTTTCTCTCGCAGAAAAACTCGAAAGCTATAAGGAGCTCCATATGTCGTCACTGAGTGGAAGTGAGCATAATAGGTGAGTATTGCAGCCTCTTCATTTACAATGTAAGTTATTCTTCTGATAGAGTATACTACAGATGACAATTTTTTACATAGTACTTCTAGCAGAGTCTGCTATAAAGCTGAAAGCCCAATAAACTGACTGTCCCTCTCTCAGCAGGTTTTCCTAGAGATTAGTATAAGTTTTTGGGTGTTACTGGTGTTTTGTTTGAGGCCATTAGCTTTCAACCGCGGTGCGGCTTGATTGAGCCTATCCCCATCAATGGGCTGCAGATCGCTTCTTTCCTTTTCGCGACTAATTATAGTTGTATCATCGGCGTAGATACACACATCCTTTTGTCCTAAATGATACGCTATATCCTTTGTATACACGCAAAACAACAACGGGCCAAGAATTGAGCCCTGAGGCACCCCTATGTCAATCTCCTGCTCACTAGATTGGCAGTTGTTCCAAACAACAATCTGGCTGCGGTTAGCAAGATGAGATTTCATCATATTGAAGGCTCTGCCTCTGACTCCACAGAATTCTAATTTGTGCAATAATATTTTGTGGTTTGCACAATCGAAGGCCTTGCTCATTTAAAGACATGTAAAGAATCTAAAATATCCTCTATTATGTCCATCATGGCCGTTATGGTCGATTTCCTTGTGCTGCGAAGACGTCAGTACATTCTGCTTGTCCAGGAAGTCCACAAGTCAATTCTTTAATAGACTTTCGAAAATTTTCGAGAATGTAGGTAGTATAGAGATTGGTCTATAGTTGTTGGATATATTGGCGTCTTCTTTTTATAGATCGAAATTACTTCGCCAGTTCCAACCATTTGGGGAGAACGCCCTCGGCGAAGCACGCATTTATCACCACACTGAGAGGTGCCGCGATCGCGTGAATAATGTTCTTCAAAAATCTAACCGAGAGGCCGTAAATATCCTTCGAATTTGAAGATTTAAAACTTTTGACAGCTTTAATTATCTCCTCTGGATCAGTGTCAAAAAGTGCCATAGTTTCGGACACTTTTTAATTTTGTTGCGGGGATTTTTTTAGGAGATAGCCCGAGCGTGCTTTGGATGCTTTGATGTTCAAGCTTCGGACAGTATTATTGAAGGAGGAATTAAGATCCTCGTCTGTCAATGTGCTTTTGGGTGAGACTTTATTTTTGCCAATTCTATTCAACATTTGCAAGTCTCTTTTCCGTATCGATTTTGCTAGATGAGACTTATATTTGTCCTTCAATCTTTCGTATAACTCTTTTGATAATTGATCGCCTATCACTCTTGATATGGTGTGAGCAGCGTCTAGTTGGTTTCTCATTTTGAACGTATCTGGATCTGCTCTACTACTTGTGCTCTATGTTCTGAGAAGTGAGCATTTACAGTAGAGCAATTGCTGTGAAATAGATCAGTATTAGCAAATATATTGACGACACACGAATTATAACTCAGTATATAACTGAGGTTAAACGTATACATTATTTTTATTAATCTAGATTTCTTATCAGAATCTTTCAGAAAATTTACATTAAAGTCTCCCGCAAAAATAATATTTTTTATTGGAAGGTTGAAAATTTCATTCAGCGAAGCGAGTCCATACTTGGAGGGCGACAACAGCAGATCACTGCAATGTCCTCTTTTGGGACTCTCACTGCTGATAGTTCGATATGATTTTCTACAGAGAAACCATTTACGCAATCTAGCGATAGAGAGGCAATATCAATACCATGCTTTCCCCATGAATTGAAAAATCACGAATGCAGGAGCTAGCAATATCGCAGTTTTTTATCCATATAATACCAAAGCAGTAAGGCTTATTTCGAGGAAAGTGGAGGGGATGGTTGGAGTTTGAACCGGGCGGGAAGAAAGGGATGGTGCGAAAAAGCGGGGGCCATAGGCCCCTGCGAATAATTTTTTTCCAGTAGAGACACGTCGGAGGAATATCTGCGCGAAATTTGGAGTCCCTAGCTCGAACGACGGAGGCGCGACGAGTTTTCGAAAAATTTCGCCGAAACGTCGCCCCAGGCGAACGGAATGTCAAAATGGCGAGATTTCTTCGGAATCGATAACTCGAATCTTTGGAAGGGCGATCGGAGAGGTCGATCGAGCCAAAATTCCGGGAAAAGTTCCGAAAAAGCGAAAATAAAAACGTCGACGAAATCTCGGGGATGGAGGGGATAATTTATATGGACTTTTGTAGCTATAAAAATATTTCTATCGCCTTCGATCGCTACGAAACCTGGACAACGAAAAAGCCTCGAGTTTCGCATTTTGCGCCGCAATAGTTAGATTCTCATAAAACCACGGGAAAACGGAAAAATCTTCCATCGAACGAAGGGCTATCGGCCGACTTTCGCAAAATTTCGCTCTACTTTCCTCATTCTGAAAATCTCCGACGGCCGGAATTCGGGAAATTATATAACCTCGAGCTGTCAAAATACGGGTTTTTGTTCTAACCATCCTACTTAAACGGGGTCATCGGGAGAAAGGATTCGACCTTCGAACGATTCCTTTATATCTCGAGATCGGGTCCGCGAAGAGAAATCGTTACTGTAAGACTTAATTTTGAATTTTGGATGATTTTTGAGACCTATATTTTCGACAGAAAACGACCGGAAACACGGGGGCGGAGCCAGTCTCCGCTCCTTCTGCCTCTTATATCGTTATTCAATGTCAGAAGTGAGCGTTACCAACGTGTAAAATTTAATGCTCTCTCGCTTCTGAACGAAAATAGCGAGATGGAAATAGTTAGTAACTTTAATTTTCACCAACATAATTTCGGTATTACCAACATCTAGAATATAGTGCTCTCCCTCATCTGAGTGACAATCGAATCTAACCTTATTTCAATTAGTCTTATATTCGATCTGTCAAAATAAGTGATTCCGAATTTTATTTGAATGAAAAGTTTGACGAAACTTGAAATAAACTTTTAGAGGAAAGTGATCGTAGTTTGATGTTTATTTTAACCATAATAACGTATATTTTGTTCAAGGAAAGAAACGATATACTTTCAAAATCATCAATTCAACATTTTGTGGTTATTATAACCTAAACAATATGATTCAAAAGGAATGTTATAATAAAAAGGAGTTGAGGAGACTTACAATAATGTTTGAAAGGTAAGTGAATGTAATTTGAAATTTATTCATGTATTTTAATGTATATTTTTTAGGCATGCTCAAGAAATGTACTCAGAATTTACATATTTCATTTTTCTTTCATGGTTATTCTAACCTCTATGCGTAGAAAAATGTTTTTAACGAATCAATTGGAGGATCTTACGAAATGATGGGATATCCTTTGAGTTGCTATTAATAGGTATTGAGCTCTTTTGTGTGATAATATTTTTCGTTAGGTCATTTAGAGTATGTATCATATGAATATTGAAAGCTATCCACTAAAGGCTATATCTGTATTAAAATATTATATTTGAAGCTGGATGTCAATATGACCGTGTTATTTCAAAGTGAATTTTCGTTTCAATTTATTCAAGAGGAAGTGCATTTCTATTCTACAATTATCCAAATGTAAAAGTTAATGAGATTCGATGTGTTTGACAATGTTCAAGTTTGAACCAAAGAAAATAAGATTCAAATTTGCACAAAAGGTAATTATTGTGAGTTCCTTCTATTCATAACTCATAGTTACTGTTTCTCAGGAAATTTTTTCAAGGTTGTTGAATGAATGACAAGAATTCCTCATTGATTTGAAGTTGGAAGGTTCTCTGTGTCTGATAGTGGGAAACATGATGTTTAAATATGTAGAAGTTGCATATGAAGTTTTATTTTGAACAACCACAACTTTCAATCCAAGATTTATGAAAGTCACAGGAAACATGCTGCTGCTTATGTGAATCGTATTTTGCAAAAAATACAACTACTATTTCGGGAATGCTATGCAATTTGACAATTTTGTAATAGATAGTTGTACTATAGGTATTTTATATAATTGTGTAAAATGATTAGGTTCATCACGTAATATGGAAATATGGAGTTGTTTTAATGCAATTTCTTCCTTTCATTTTCATTTCATGGTTCATTATAAAGTTTCACAAGAAAATGAATTGAAGAGAAGTAAAATTGAAGAATAGAAATTTCAATTATTAGAGAGCAAGTTTACAAAGAGCTGACTGCTCGAAACAAACTACCAACTCGACAGTTAAGGATCTAGGAAATTAACAGTTACAAGAAACAATTTCAGTGAAACTGCTATATAGTTAACATCATTGTATTGTATATGAGGGTCCATAATGTAATTGACAAATTTGTGGATCTCATTTCTGCTTTCCACAAGAGCACTTCAACTCAGAAGACGTTTGTTCTTTCTGGTAAGAAAGAAAGTTGTGTGAATTTTGGTCAATTTGAATTATACAAAATAGTTACGTATAGGACAATCACATAAGGTGAAATTTCCATGAATTCAGTAGTGTTCCTTTATTTGATTACTAATTTCTCGCTTTTGTCTTTTGGATACTCTCAAGAAATTTTAATTTGATAAGAACTTATATTTTCTATTTCATTAATATACTTGAGAAGTAATTCTTCCATCTTGCTGTTTCAAACTCATATTTGTTGTTTATTATAATTCATGAATCTTATTGGATTCTTATCTGATCTAATACGAATCAGAACTGTTGAGTAACAATTAAAAATGATGATTGAATTTCTATGCTTAAAAGGCGATTGAACAATTCTTTATTTTGCATCAATGTTGAAATGTTTTTAATTTCATCTTATGCTAGCTCAATTGGAGAAAATTGGGATTTTCAAATCGAATGTTTCCTATGGAATTGGGATAGTAGTGAATAGTGTTGAAATTTGTGTGGTCGATGAGTCAGTATCCATAAAACAATACTGGAAGCTGCATTATCCTGAGGATAATGTAACATATTCCATGTAACATAAAGAACTATCAAGTAAAAATCTGAATAATGAAGTGAATAATGCGTTCAGTATAGATGAAAAGGCGTTTGGTATATTGGCTATTTAGATATAAAAGGCGATCTTAATGGTCTCACTAGTTTTAACTATTTCCTGACTGCCTTTTATCAGCCAATGTTCTGTTATGCATGTTATACTGCAGTTCAAATTATTTAGAAACGGGTCCAGTCTGATTAGTTTTGAACTTTGTTTTTATATAAGGACATCTGCCGCACGTGTATTCAATGATACCCTACCGACATAAATGGTCGCTCTCTTCGGTAAGTCTTGGAAGGCATTTAGACCACATGACTCCAGGGATTCTGAGCCTACAATAATGTTATTTATCTGTTTTCTTTTGCTTTTTGCTTAGGAATTAACAGACTTTTGGGCTGATATTAGCCTTTCTTTGTTAGACCTCCCAGCTACTTTGTCAGAATATTTTGTTTGTGGATGTAGTACAGACTGCGATATTTTGTTTGATGTGACAACCTCGCGTTTGTCAGTCACACGCAAAGCGGTTTGTTTATCTTTTGATTTTGTTAGTAGATCAATGATAGTTTCCTTATCAGTTAGCGACTTCTTCAAATTGGACATGATTTCCATAGCACAGTCAAATTGAGCTTTCATTACTTTTAGGTCACTTTCCAAGCGAATGTTGTCTATGCTGGTTTTCAGGTTAAGATCCGATGCGCCTTAGAATGCACACAAATCCCCATTTTTCAGAAACTTGTCAACCTCGATAGGGTTTCGTAATTCACCACTGACTACGACATTTTCTGTAACACATTTGTTGATAATAATATTAATCAAATTTTCTTTATTAATTCTGGAGAGCTCTCGTGAGTTATGAGCTCATCGTTAGGGTAAAAGTGGGATAGACGCCCTTGAAGGATAGACGCCGCACCTTAAAAAAAGAGAATTTAAAACCAAGTTCACGCTCTAGTACCAAGTTCCTCGGACAGACCTCGCCCCGCACAGCTCAGTCTGCGCACGCGTTTCGACAGGACTGCACGTGTCGCAGCTTGAGTTGCAAAATTTTACCGTGCTTGCATGATTCTTGTGACAGTGACATTTTGACGTGTTCAGAACTTTCGTTTTCGAAGGTAAGTTTTAAGTGTGTATTGTTATTTAAATAGTAAGTATCATTTATATTTATGGTGTGTTTATAAAATTACGAAATTATTTAAGTATTTTTATTTATTTGCTGGGGCGTCTATCCCTACTAAAAAGGATAGAGGCCCCACTATTGACTGAGTATAGACGCCCTTAGAATCATATATCCTCTATGACTTATTCACAGGTACTTAGGCTATAGATAAGATTTTTTTAAATAACCTATCTAGTTAATATGCAACTTAGGTAGTAGGAAAATTGACTTTCCAGTTTATTTATGAGCTGTTTATATCTTTACATGTCGTACTTCACTGTACTTGTAAAAAATAATGCAGCGTATCACCTAATTTCATGTTTTATTTTAGACAAAATGCCGCGAAAATATAAAAGGAAAATAGGGGCACCCGTTCGTGCTGCTTGGTCTGAAGAAGCCCTTTGCAAAGCTTTTGGGGAAATGGATAAAGGCCAAGTCGGTGTAAATGAAATATCTCGTCGATATGGTATTCCATCTCGAACTTTGAGGAGGCAATATGCTAAAAAAAGCTGTGAAAAACTTACTTTGGGTAAGTAATAGAGGAATTAATTGCCCTAATCAAATTCAATTTGGGCACCGTCTTCTTAGTTTGTTTTTTCATACTTGTCCTTTTTGAATCCTCAGTTTTTTTTCTGTACCTATTAATTTCTTCTTTTTCAGGAAAACATCCCACACTGGACTTTGACAACGAGAAACGTCTCGTAGCACACATACAAAAATTAGCAAAGGCAGGATTTCCCACAACACGACAGGATGTAAGAAGACTCGCTTTTGAATTTGCCGAGAAACTGGGTTTGGAAAATTCTTTCAACAAAGAGACACGTATGGCTGGTCAGCACTGGCTCAAATCATTTCTTGAACGACACCCAGAACTCAGTATTCGCCAGGCAGAAGGTTTGTCTATTGCAAGGGCTCAAGGATTAAATCGAGATGAAGTAAACAAAATGTTTGAATGGTTGCTAAAAGTACTAACTGAAAATGATTTGATCGATAAACCTGATCGAATTTATAATACTGACGAAACTGGAGTTCAAATGAACAATAATCCTGGTAAAGTTATTGCTACTAAAGGTGCCAAAGTAGTAAATTCCATCACTTCTAGCGAAAAAGGTGAGACAATGTCAGTTATAGCCTGGTGTATCGCTGTTGGCAACTATGTTCCTCCGGTGGTTATTATCAAGGGGGTCAATAAAAGACCAGAGTTCCAAGAGGGTCTTCCGCCCGGAGCCAACGTGTACATGAATAAAAAATCTGCCTACGTCAACTCAGAACTCTTTCAAAAGTGGCTGAAAGAACAGTTCGTGCCAATAAAACCACAGGGTAAGGTTTTGCTTATACTTGACAGGCATTCATCTCACACTACTGCTATTAATTTACTAGAATTAGCACAAGAAAATGACATCATATTGTTTTGTTTGCCAAGCCACACTACACAGGCTTTACAACCGCTTGACCGGAGTTTTTTTAAACCTTTCAAAATTTACTTCGCTTCAGAAACTGAAAACTGGATGTTGAGTCACAAAGATCGAAAAATAAATCGATACATTGCTGGAAAATTAATAGGTAATGCATGGGCTCGCGCTGCTACCTCTTCTAATGCTGTGAATGGGTTTCGTGCATGTGGTATTTTCCCGTACAATCCTTCTGCTATTCCCGACAGCTACTTTGCTATCTCTGATAACAGCTTTCAAAATCTAGATGAAGAAAACTTTGCTCAAGACCAACCAGTAGCAAGGGAACTCGACGCTAATGCTGATGTGACTTCATATTATGTTGAGCCTCAACCTGGTCCATCGTCATCAACTGTCAATAGTGAGCGGGAACCTGATTTCGGGTTCTTACTATACGAAGATCTTGCAGCGGACGGAATTATTATTCCCTTAGAAGGAAATGTCAGTCCGTCCATCCTTTCTCAAAATCATAATGTTGAAACTGTAGAAGTCATAACTCCAGGTGAATATTATCTTGAAGAATGTTCACCGGTCGTAAAAATTCAAAATCTAGATGAAGGAAACCTTGCTCAAGACCAACCAGTGGCAAAGGAACTCGACGCTAATGCCGATGTGAATTCATATTATGTTGAGCCCCAGCCTGGTCCATCGTCGTCAACTATCAATAGGGAGCCTGAAACTGTAGAAGTCATAACTCCAAGTAAATATTTTAACAATGTTCACCTATCCCGAAAATTCCTGTTCCATTATACAAAAGAGGCAAGCAAGGTGCTGCCGTTTTAAATTCAGAAGAACATATTAACTCTAAGAAAGCTAAGTTGAAAGGTAAAGCTAAGAAGCATACACCAGACAAACCTAGAAAAAACAACCAAAAATCAGTTCCTAAAGAGAAAAGACCGAGGTTTAGCTCTGAAAGTGAACAAGAGTTCGATGAATCAGATTCTGACTAGACTAAATCTGATAAAGTAAATACTCAATGCAGAGAATGTTTCGATGACTATGCAAGTACCAAGTCCACGGCGGACTGGATTCAGTGCCTGATGTGTAAACTCTGGTTACACGAAGATTGCACTCTATTTGGCGGTTACTGTAATAGATGTGGACACAAGAAGAAGCTTGCAGCTCTAAAAGCTAACCTGGCCAAAGTGAATTCAAAGAATAAGTAACCTGGCCAAAGTAAACAGTATATCTATATTTGTTGATTATTTGAAAATTTTGATTACTGTTAGTTTTTTTTTAAGAAGGAAGCTTTGGTTTTTTCCAAAGAAGTCTTAAGGGACGGATTTGTTTTAAGTTTTATTATTCCTAAATTTAGTTCGGTAAAGTTTTAAATAATTTTTAATAGACGTTGTTAAGTTGCTGAGTTTATCCAAAAAATGATTGAAAGACTGAGCCATTTGTTCCTATAAAAGTGCCATTTACTTTAGTTTAACGGTATATTTGGATAAGAAAACCTTATAATATATAATTGCAACTAAGAAAGCAAATAAACATTTTATTTAATTTTCTAAGAATTTTTTTCTTCATTACGGAGGCATCAATCCCATTGTAGGGCATCTATACTCATGTCGAAATTTTGCCAGGGGCAACTACCCCATACAGTAGGCGTCTATCCTCAAACAATAAGTTTTTTTAGAGCCGAATATCTACAAATCTACGTTATGCATTGAATAATGATATGAGTAGATGGTAAGTATAAGGACTATAGTTGTTACAAATAGTTAACTCACTCGAATAGCGCTTTAAAAAAAAAGTTATAGTCAGCTTACAAAGAGTGGGGCATCTATCCCACTTTTACCCTAATCATCCTTTCCATGACTACCGACATCATGGGCAACAATGGGATTGGACGATAATTTTGGGGTAGGCATTTCTTCGTTTTCCTTGGAATCGGTTGTACATACAGACAAAAACAGCAGATCTGTTTTCACGAATGAATTTTCCTCAAAAATCGAGGACGAAGACGAGGGGTCATTTTCTACTATTTCTCACACCATGTACTGGTTTATGTTACTTCGAGCTAGACAATTAATCATTATTTCCTCAAAATTCAGTACGTGGTTTGGTACAATTAATGTCAAAATACGTAATTTCATAGAATCATAGATAGTAGTCATAAAATATTGCATTATAAAATAATAAAGTATTAGGTAAAGTAATTCCTCTGGTTTTCCAGACCACAGACGAACGATAAGGTTGCAAAGCGTGCGAATTTCTGAGTTGACGTTTCATTGAGAAACTTGTGGTTGTCACTTTACAAAGTTTTATATCGAAGTTTGTTCGCTATACTTTACGTGGAGTTTAGAAATGTTTACTAGATGTTAGATTATATTTTTTGGTTTATATTCAGTAAAGTGTTTATGGTGAAAGTTTATCAGAGACTGTGTGTGAGTACAAATTGTTTTCTCACTATAAAATATGTGTCGTTGTAAGGAATCTCTGATTTGTCATTCTATTAAGAAAGTTTGCAACAGCAACTTTCGTGTACATTAATGAGATTCCAGAAGTTCAGAATGAATACCTAATTTTGAATGGAAAATGAAAATAAATTCATTTATGAGCGGCCTTCCATTTAGTTCATAGAACAACTGAAAGAACTTTTATAACAAATTTTGATAACGTTCATGAATAAGCTTATTCCAATAACGTGTAAGAACACATCTTGATGGTAATAAGGAATTAAACTTTGTATTATATTATCGCAAGAGATTTAATGAAAACTTGTGAGCCCATTAAGATCGCCTCTTAAGTCTAAACAGCTAATATACTAAACGCCCCATAGAATGAACGCCATATATACTACACGCCTAATATACTTATTGATTAGATTTGTAATATACTTAACCCCAAATATACTGAACGCTCTTCATATCCAATTCTATCTATACCGAACGCCTCATTATATTTATTAATATTTATACTTAATAGTTCTTTATGTTACATGGAACTCTCATATATTCCCTCACCCATCCTTAGGGTAATGCAGTATCCAGTATTGTTTCATGGATACTAACTCATCAACCATACAAAATTCAACACTATTCACCACTATCCCAATTCAAAGAGATACATTCAATTTGAAAATCTCAACTTTCTCCAACTGAGCAAGCATAAGATGAAATTTAAAAAATTCCAACATTGATTCGAAGAAACAAATTGTTCAATAACCCTATGAGAATAGAAATTCAATCATCAACAACTCAAATATTAATTCACAATATCCCAAATTTTGAGTTTCAAAAGTATTGAATATATACTTCAGAAGAATCGATATATTCAGATCTATAGTTCGAATTTTTAATGTTAACAGTTCTGATTGGAATTAGATCATATAAGAATAGTATCTTATTCATGAACTATAGTAAATAACAAATATGAGCTTCTCAAGTATATCAATGGAATAGAAAATGAAAGCTCTTTCCGAATTGAAATATCTTGAGAGTATCCAAAAGACAAAAGCGAGAAATTCATAACCAAATAAAGGAATACTACTGAATACATAGAAATTTCACCTTATGTGATTACCTTATACATACCTATTTTGTATAAATTCAAATTGACCAAAATTCACACAATTTGCTTACCAGAAAAAACAAACATCTTCTGAATTGAAGTGTTCTTGTGAAAAGCAGAAATGAGATCCACAAATTTGTCAATTACATTATGGACCCTCATATACAATACAATGATGTTAACTATATATCAGTTTCAGTGAAACTGTTTCTTGTAACTGTTAATTTCCTAGATCCTTAACTGTCGAGTTGGCAGTTGGTTTCGAGCAGTCGGCTTCTTATAAACTTGCTCTATAATAATTGAAATTTCTATTCTTCAATTTCACTTCTCTTCAATTCATTTTCTTGTAAAACTTTATAATATACCATGAAATGCAAATGAAAGAAATGAATTGCATTAAAACAACTTCATATTTCCATATTACGTGATGAACAAACTCTTTCACACAATTATATAAAATACCTATAGTACTTATAACAAAATTGTCAAACTGCATAGCATTCTCCAAATAGTAGTTGAATTTTTTCTAAAATATGATTGTCATAAGCAGCAGCATGTTTCCTGTGACTTTCATAAATCTTGCTTGAAAGTTGTGGTTGTACAAAATGAAACTTCGTATGCAACTTCTACATATTTGAACATCATGTTTCCACTATCAGACACCTATAACAGAGAAACTTTCAACTCCAAATCAATGAGGAATTCCTGTCATTCATTCAACAACCTTGATAAAATTTCCTGAGAAACAGTAACTATGAGTTATGAATAGAAGGAACTCACAATAACTACCTTTTGTGAAATTTGAGATCTTATTTTCTTTGGATCAAACTTGAACATTGTCAAACACATTGAATCTCATTTACTTTTATATTTGGATAACTGTAGAATGGAAACGTACTTCCTCTCGAATAAACTCAAACGAAAAATATTAATATATAAAAGAGCTCAATACCTATCAATAGTAACTCGAAGGTATCCCATCATTTTGTAAGAAAGTACCAATTGATTCGTTAAAAAGTAATTCCAGGAAATGTTTCAACGCATAGAGGTTAGAATAACCATGAAAGAAAAATTAAATATATAAATTCTTAGTACATTTCTTGAGCATGCCTAAAACATATACATCAAAATACATAAATAACCTCAAATTACTTTCACTTACCTGTCAAACATTATTGTATGTCTCCTTAACTTATTTTTATTATAACATTTGAATCACATTATTTAGGATAGAATAAGCACAAAATGTTAAATTTATGAATTTTGAAAGTTTGTCATTTCTTCCCTAACAAAATATTCATAAAAATAGATAAAATAAACATCAAAATACGATCACTTACCTCTAAAAGTTTATTTCCTGTTTCGTCAAACTTTTAACTCAAATAGAATTCGGAATTACTTATTTTGACAGATCGAAAATAAGACTAATTGAAATAAGGTTAGATTCGATAATATGTAATATATATTTCATTTCGTGTTGGTAGTACCGAAATTATGTTGGTGAAAGTGAAAGCAACTAACTATTTTCATCTCACTATTTTTATTCAAAATAGAGAGAGAGCACTAAATTTTACACGTTGGTAAAGCTCACTTCCGACATTGAGTAGCGATCGTACAAGGAGAGGTGACTCTCCGCCCCTGAGTTTCCTGTCTTTTTCTCGAAAATCTAGATCTCAAAATTTGTCCCAAATTCGAAAATTAAGTCATAGAGTAACGATTTCTCTTCGCGGATCCGATCTCGAGATATGTAGGAATGGTTCGACACCCGAATCCGGTATATGTAAGGTACCTGAGGCATTAACGCCCTCTTTCTAATAACACCCAAATCTACAGAAAACGTACTTTAATTAGTTTTATTCGTGTCAACGCTCACGCACACTTAGAATACACCAACAGGAACACATCAACCGCGAGCGCTAGCCGCTCTCGCCGCCATCCTACTAGTGACCCACTGTGTTTCCGAAACTCCGGTTGCAGACGCCACTGTTGTAAATAATTACTCCACAAAACTGTAAGTTTCCGGATGTTTTATTGTATATTTTTGTTTGCTCTTATATTTGTCATGTAGTGTAGGTTGTTCTACTTATATCTTGTTCATATTTCGAAGGGAATTTGTATAGTTTAATGCAAAAACTTCCGAATACCAAAAACCTAACCTCGGGTGTTAACGCCCAGTCAAATGACCGTTGGGCGCTATTACCACACGTGGACGCTATTGGCCTTCCTTACACCATTGAAAAAGTACATGTTGTTAATGAGTATATACTCATTTTACAGAACACCACCATGCCCGACGAGTAGAAAAAGTATTAAGAAAAAGGAGAATCTTGAACAGAAGAAGGAAGATCTTATAATATTTCAAGTACTTAATAGTGTAGATGACAGTGACTGTCATTGTTGGACATGATTTTCCTGCTATTTCAGGGCGCTATTGACCATTATCGTTCAATAAAGCCTATTGTATGTTTAAACATATTATATTTTATATTATAAACATTCTCTATGCTATTATTTTTATAATGATGTCTACCTACTAAACATTATCTCTATGCTATGCTATTATTTTTATAATTGTTGATGTCTACCTACTACTACTACCTCAGGGCGCTATTGACCATTATCGTTTAATAACGCCCATTGTATGTTTAAACATGATATATTTTATATGCATATAAACATTCTCTATGCTATTATTTTTATAATTGTTGATGTCTACCTACTACTACTACCTCAGGGCGCTATTGACCATTATCGTTTAATAACGCTCATTGTATGTTTAAACATAATATATTTTATATGCATATAAACATTCGCTATGCTATTATATTATAATATTAAAGTCGTAAGGCCTTTTTCGGGAATAATACGAGGGGATAACGGTAGTTTGAACGGGACGGAGAAGGAGCGTCGTATTTTTTTCCAAAGGAGAAGGGTCTGAGGAAGGTCTTTGCTAAATTTGGAGCCCCTAGCTCCAACGACGGAGCCCTGAGCGAATGGAAAGTCGAAACGGCGAAATTTCTTCGGAATCTAAAACAACGGTCTTTCGGAAGGTGATCGGAACGATCGATCGAGCGAAAATTTCCAAAGAAAGCCCCGAAAAACCGAAAATAAAAAAGATCTCCGATTTTTCTCGAGTGGAGAGGATAATTTCGTCGGACTTTTATATCTATACAAATTTTTCGTTAGGTCATTTAGAGCATGTATCATATGAATATTGAAAGCTATCCACTAAAGGCTATATCTGTTTTGAAATATTTCAAGCAGGATGTCAATATGACCGTGTCATTTCAAAATGTATTTTCGTTTCAGTTTATTCAAGAGGAAGTACGTTTCTATTCTACAATTATCCAAATGTAAAAGTTAATGAGATTCAATGTGTTTGACAACGTTCAAGTTTGAACCAAAGAAAATAAGAACTCAAATTTGCACAAAAGGTAATTATATTTGAGTTCCTTCTATTACTGTTTCTCAGGAAATTTTATCAAGGCTGTTGAATGAATGACAGGAATTCTTCATTGAGTTGAAGTTGAAAATTTCTCTGTTATAGGTGTCTAATCGTTGGAAACATGATATTCAAATATGTAAAAGTTGCATACGAAGTTTCATTTTGTACAACCACAACTTTCAATCCAAGATTTATGAAAGCCACAGGAAACATGCTGCTGCTTATGTGAATCATATTTTGAAAAAAAATCAACTACTACTTGGAGAATGCTATGCAATTTGACAATTTTTGTAATAGGTAGTTGTACTATAGGTATTTTAAATAATTGTGTAAAATGAGTATGTTCATCACATAATATGGAATTCATTTTCATTTCATAGTATATTATAAAGTGTCACAAGAAAATGAATTGAAGAGAAGTGAAATTGAAGAACAGAAATTTCAATTATTAGAGAGCAAGTTTATAAGAAGCCGACTGCTCGGAACCAACTGCTAAATCAATAGTTAAGGATCTACGAAAAGGTTACAAGAAACAGTTTCACTGAAACTGATATAAGGTTAACATCATTGTATTGTATATGAGGGTCCATAATGTAATTGACAAATTTGTGGATCTCATTTCTGCTTTCCACAAGGGCACTTCAATTCAGAAGTTGTTTGTTTGTTCTGGTAAGCAAATTATGTGAATTTTGGTCAATTTAAATTTATACCAAATAGTTACCTATAGGGCAATCACATAAGGTGAATTTTTTATGTTTTCAGTAGTGTTTTTTTATTTGATTACTCGCTTTCGTCTTTTGGATTCTCCCAAGACATTTTAATTTGATACGAACTTTTTTCTATTTCATTAATATACTTGAGAAGTAATCCTTCCATCTTCCATCTATGCCTGAAGGGTGATTGAACAATTTGTTTTTTTGAATCAATGTTGAAATGTTTTTAATTTCATCATGTGCTAGCTCAATTGGAGAAATGGGATTTTCAAATTGAATGTTTCCTTTTGAATTGGGATAGTAGTGAATAGTGCTGAAATTTGTGTGGTTTCTGAGTCAGTATCCATGAAACAATTCTGGAAGCTGCCTTACCCTAAGGATCGCTGAGGTAATATATGAGAGATTTCCATGTATCATAAAGAACTATTAAGTAAAAATATGAATAATGAAGTGGATATAATAAAGCGTTCAGTATAGATATAGTTGGATATGAAAAGGCGTTCAGTATATTAGGCGTTTAGTATATTGGCTATTTAGATATAAAAGGCGATCTTAGTGGGCTAACTAGTTTTTTATAATTGTTGATGTCAAAACTCAAAGTTCTGTGAAAATTATTAAAATTAAAAGTTTCAAGTTACTCTGTGCGTGTTAAGAAATTTCAAAGTTTTCATATTAAATGTTATTTTGCTGCATTCTTTGCTATTTAATAAAGACATTTATATATGATTCTTGTTTTATTAGATTATTTAAACACAAAAATTTTTTAGTCGTGTAGCATCATAAAATAAAACAAGTTACTATGTTTTAATTATCACTAATTTATTGATGTAAAGAATGAAAAAATTTTACATTGGTTGGACCGGTTTCGGACATACGTCCATTATAAACAACAAGCTAATGAAAACTGAATACTCATGTACAATACAGGAATTACCATCAATAAAATGCTAGTAGAGGTCACAGTAACTTGAATAATGGTGATTGGTAGGAATTAAGTCTACCTGGTCGTTAAGGAGCTTAACCCTTTCTACCCTAGATACATTGAAAATTTCCATCGATTCAAAGAAATTGAGTTTATAAGATTTATCACAGGAATGAAGAATTTTTAGCTGTTGAAATTCTGGAAAATGATGACATTCATTCAGGAAATGTGCAGCTAAAGCTGAATCATAATTCTGATGTAGGAATGACCGGAAATGTTCTTTGTATCTAGCCTTGAAAGAGCGTCCTGTTTGACTTATATAAAAGGCATTGCACTCAGAACATGTTAATTGGTTTACTCCTGATTTTTCGAATCTATCTGTTTTATCTTTTGTGTTGAAAAGCAGGCCTGACAATTTACTAACTGGATTGAATGCAATATGAACTTTTTTACTATCTGACAAAACTCTAGCATCCTGTTCTGACGTCTTCCCAAAATATGTTAGAGACATAAATTTGTCGGGCTTTTCTCTCTTGGATTGGGGATATATCATGTTGAATGTGTTTTTGCGTATTTTTCGATTAATTAAACTCTCTATTGCTTTTATATCGAAGCCGTTGTTCTTTGCTATTAACATAATGGTGTTAAATTCTGATTTTCGGTCCATGTCCGATAAAGGCAAAGAAATCGCTCTGTGAATCCTGGATTTGAACGCTGCTATTTTTTGAGAATACGGGTGAAATGAATCTATGGGTATGACATTATCCGTGTACGATGATTTTCTGAAGATATTAATTGATGAACGGTTATTATTCTCCCGGGTAATTGTTAGATCTGAGAAATTGATTTTTACCATCGACTTCTGTTACTTTGAACTTAATTTTAGTATGAATGTTATTCATGAAATTCAGGAAGATTTCTAGTTGTCTATTCGTTCCAATGAAACAGGCTAAAATGTTATCAACATATCGGTACCAAAATAGAATATGCTTTTTCCTCAAAGGTGACGTCATAATTTTTGTGTTTTCCAAATTAGACATGAAAATTTCAGATAGAAGGGGACTGAGGGGTGAACCCATAGCTAAACCATCATTTTGTGAATATATCTTATTATTGAACTGAAAATATTTTTTTTATTTTCAGTACAATAATAATATATATTCAGAAAATAATGGTTTAGCTGTGATCTCTACTAGCATTTTATTGTTATGCATTATGTTAATAACAGAGAACAACGGCTTCGATATAAAAGCAATAGAGAATTTAATTAATCGAAAAATATGCAACAACACATTCAACATGATATATCTCCAATCCAAGAGAGAAAAGCCCGACAAATTTATGTCTCTAACATATTTTGGGAAGACGTCAGAACAGGTTGCTAGAGTTTTGTCAGATTGTAAAAAAGTTCATTGCATTCAAACCAGTTAGCAAATTGTCAGGCCTGCTTTTCAACACAAAAGATAAAACCGATAAATTCGAAAAATCAAGAGTATACCAATTAACATGTTCTGAGTGCAATTCCTTTATATAGGTCAAACAGGACGCTCTTTCAAGGCTAGATACAAAGAACATTTCCGGTCATTCCTACATCAGAAATATGATTCAGCTTTAGCTGCACATTGTCTGAATGAATGTCATCCTTTTCCAGAACTTCAACAGCTAAAAATTCTTCATCTCTGTGATAAATCTTATAAACTCAATTTCTTTGAATCGATGGAAATTTTCAAGGCATATAGGGTAGAAAGGGTTAAGCTCCTTAACGACCAGGTAGACTTAATTACCTACCAGTCACCATTATTCAAGTTACTGTGACCTCTACTAGCATTTTATTGATGGTAATTCCTGTATTGTACATGAGTATTCAGTTTTCATTAGCTTGTTGTTGATAATGGACGTATGTCCGAAACCGGTCCAACCAATGTAAAAATTTCATTCTTTACATCAATAAATTAGTGATAGTTAAAACATAGTAACTTGTTTTATATTATTATTCATTACGAATATCAACTATCACGTAGTTCAGGCTTCATCCATCAATTATTTGTTTTAATATTACGTTATCAGCAAGGAAGTTTTACTTAATTACACTTCTTAACTATCATCTTCAAGGTTGGGTCCATTTCAAAAGCATTCATATTGAAAAAAAATAAGTAAAATTAGGTGGGTGTGAATTGCCGCAGGTACCTTATTTTCAAATTCAGTTCAGTACTTCTTGTCAGATGAAGATAATCGAGATACCACAATTGCAATCATGAATTTCAATAAAGTCATGTGATCGTATAATACATAGTTTAATTTCTCACTATCATAAAAAATCTTCTCTATTGATACTAAAATTACCTATTTGAAAAAACATAAGTTTGCTTCATAACTCAGAAACCGATCGACAGGAAAAATTTTGAATACTTCCCTGCATTCTACCGAAAAAAGTGTCTTTAGAACATGAAAATATTTTTGCCTAACTTCAAAAGGATTCGAGATAGCTCAAATCCGTTTCCACCGAAAAGTTTTTTTCAAAATTCGTGCGAGAGAGAAGGGGGATCAGTTTTCTCTATCTACAATATTTCACTAGCTGCCGTACTAAAACAACGAATTCGGTCCACCCAACTACTCAAAAACAATGACAAAACTTCGTCAACATTAAATCCATCCTTTGAACATCTGATTATACAATTTAAACTATTCAACCCTTCAAAGGTGTTCTCTCAATAGAGTCCTTCCGACCCCTTCTTCGAATCGGAATTAGATCAGCGAAAGTGACAGTATCGAAAGGGAAAGCCTCCCCCGAAAGTAAGACCTGTCGTGCACGCGGAAGATCTAACACTCGCAACTACCCATAAAAAAATTACTCACTGTCTGGGCGTACAGCTGACGTGTCATCTTCTCACGAGACAATCGGCGAAAATTCTGGGGGAGGCGTGGAACACCGCACGTGGCGATTAAGTTCCGCGTATCGCGCGATTTGGCGTCGTTCTCGAGATGACTCGGCTTTCCATTTGTGGCGAAAGGATCGTCCACCGTGTTGTCGTTGAAATTGTGACTGATCGTTTCGTGATTTACGTCTTGTTGAAATTCGTTGGTTACGTGCTGAACTGGCGAGAGCCTCTCATGTTCGGGATGCGTTGGTATACTGATACTACCTCATTCCGGTCGTGTTACTGGCCAAAAGTGAGCCCATCTGCGGATTGCGGTGTTGCCAGATGCACACGCGTCTTCGGGGTGAAGGACGACGCTGAGGGAAATGTGACAAAATACGATTGGTTGGAACTACGTGTACAGGATAATCCTTGCGCTTAGAACTTCTATTTTTGCCGTTTAAGAGATTCTGGAACTGAAGGCTTTCGCAAACATCTCAGAAAAGACTAGAGAATACCTAAAAACATCGATATGTCAAATACCAGCATCTAATTTGGAGAAACTTTATGAAAAAATATAGAATGCAATGGGACCATATTTTAATCATGAACTCTTGGGAGGATGCGATACCAGTCATGGCACCCTAGATGATTTAGATAGATAGATATACCAAGTGGGCCGAACAGTTCGTAGGCTACCATATTAAAACATATTTTTTCGATAAAATTCAATTTTTGTATTCAATATAGTTGCCTTCGAAGGAGAGACAGCGATTGCAGCGATTAATAACAGAGATATTGGGGTAAAATTATGGGGGTGTCGAAAACTTTCAAAGACGCATAATTTTCTATATGAAACAATATTTTGGACTCATCAGTGACAACGGAGGTGACTCGAAAGAAAAAACTGGAACGCTACTGATTTCTTCAAAACTAAGAAATATTTTTCAATTTTCCTCTTATTTTTCAAGAACAACGCTCCCCTGATATTTTTATGTACGACGTTCAGTTTTTGAGTGAAAAAAATGTTGAAAAGAATAAGAAAAAAAACTCCATATTCACACTCCACAAAAATTGTCGCATCACCTGGTATTCTGATTTTCACAATCGATTAAGCAGCTCGATCGCAGTTTCTGTGTCAACATATGTTTTTGGACATATGAGGGGAAAAAATCTTATCTATGTAGTAACATTTGTTTGCATATGATCTCAAACACGTCTGAAACAAGAATGAGTTTATTTGACTATCAGTATTTATTCAATTTCTCTTCACTTTTCACGCTAAATTAATGCAAGTTTTCTGTGTTTCTTGTTAATTCTCGAATCTTTGAATTTATTGTAATGGCTATTCGAGTGATCATGAAGTGGTTAGATTTGTATCACTTCTAGCGCAGAGGCGAAGCCAACGTTACGTGGCTAACTTATTGAATGTTAACCAAAGCACTATTTCAAGAGCAATTAATCGGTACCACGAAATAGGGAAATATGGAAGAAGGGCCGGACATGGAAGAAATCGGATAACAACACCAGTTGATGATCGTTGGCTTCGTTTAACTGCACTAAGAGTTCGACACTGTACGGCTAGAATGCTACAAAATGAACTTGCACTTTCCAGAAATGTGCATATTTCATTGCAAACTGTTAGGAACAGGCTCAGAGAAGACGTATTCAGACCAAGGGTGGCTTCTACCAGCTCCCGTCTCACCAGAGAGCATCGAGTTGCAAGATTTCAGTTTGTGAGGGAACATGCAAATTGGCGTATTTCAGAATGGTTGAATGTTCTCTTTTCCGACGAGTCCAGGTTCTGTCTAGTATCAAATGATAGACACATGCCTGTATACAGACGACCTGGGGAACGGTATCAGCAATGCAATATCCGGCAAATCGAAAACTTCGGAGGGGGCTCAGACTTGGGGAGGCATTTCTTTCCATGGTCGAACTGAGTTAGTCCTAGTGAATTTCTGCAAAATGCCGAAATTGATATTTTAAGATGGCCAGCCAGAAGTCCCGACTTGAATTCCATAGAACATGTTTGGGACAACATGGGGTGGCAAATTCAGCAACGTAGGATGCCTTGTAGAACACTCCAACAACTAGAAGATCTGCTTCCTGAAATCAGGAACTCAGTGACTCAAGAGTACAGCCAAAATTTGTTTGAGGGGCTTCCGAGACGTATACTGGCAGTAATTTGGGCCCGCGGAGGAAACACTCGATTTTGAAAATGATAAGTAACCATTCGATGCTAGATGATTGGTCTCTTCGCGAATGTTTGAAGATGGTAGAATTTTTCAATTTTTCATTAACTCGAAAATTGTTGATAATTTCCATCATAAACTCATCTCTTTTGAATATCTTCTTATTTTACACTTCTGAATGTTACCAAGCGACTCTTGAATGACCAACCTAAATGTTTATATAGTATTGTCGTAAAAGTAGGGTGATGCGACAATTGTGAGGAGTGGGAGTATTTCAGTGTACGACACCGAATCTTCGATTAAAAAACCATCGCAGTGTATTTCTTTTTATCAGTTTAATTCAAGGGTAAACCAAAGACTTCTGAGTATCATCCAGATGTTCAAAGTGACCTCTTCAGCTCGGATGCAGGATTCCAGTCTTCTACTCATTGATTTCGAATTCTTTGAAAAACACCAGGATCTGTTCTGTTCGAGATGCAATAAGCGATGATTCCATTTGTTAAGTCCTCAACATTCGCCACGGGGGTAGCGTAAACCAAAGGCTTGAAATGGCCTCATAGAAAGAAATCAAGGGGGTTTAAGTCTGAGGACCGTGTAGGCCAAAACTGAGGTCCACCTCGACCAATCCAGCGATGTCCATATCCTTGAGTTTGGTTAGATTCATATGTTTGACGTGGATTTTCTCCACACCACATATGATTATTATGAAAAACCCTTGTGGAATTTTTTGAAAAAATGCTTCATCAGTGAACAGGGTCACCAAAAGAAATTAAGGAATTTGAATCAACTTACGCAAAAGCCTTTGAGAATACGAAATACATGGTGGTCATCCCGCCTTTGAATTTAGAATCCGTTGGTCTATATCTACAGAACTCAAGTTCGAAGAGATAGTTTTTGATTATGTAAATGGTGACTTTGATAGGTTGAACGATCAATTGAATACTATTGAGTGGAAAAAATTCGTTTACCATGGATATCACCACAGATTCGATATGTTACGATACACTTAACAAATATATTAATGATTTCATAAGTAAAACCGGCCATAGTTTCATCTAAATATCCCGCTTGTATCTCAAAAGAGTAGAGAAAACTTATCGCAAGAAAAAAACTTGCACATAGGAACTTCAAGCAAGATTCGAATTCTTCGAATTATGAAGTGCTTGCAAAGTTGTGTTCTGATTGCAAACTTATGACACGAGAGTGCTATTTTGAGTTTGTCAATAAAGCAGAAAATTCGATTTCTGAAGTACCGAAGGAATTCTGGAAATTTATGAATAATAAAAATGAACATTTTTCTTTGCCTTCTGCTATGTTTCTCGACAATCGGTTGTCCTCTAATGGCCAAGATATAGCAAATTTGTTTGTTGATCACTTTTCTTCTGTGTTCAGAGAATATATTCCCTCGGTTCTGCCCTTATTTCGGAATCACGATTATACTCTCAATTTAAGTGACATATTGATTGACGAAAATGGAAAAACTGAACGAATTGCCCAATAAAATTAGTGCTGGACCTGAGGGAACTCCTCCAATTTTGCTTCAAAAATGCTCCGAATCACTTTGTGAACCAATATGTACTTTATTTAATCTATCATTAGATAAAGGTGTGTCGCCAGAAGGTTGGAAAACTTGTTTCATAATTCTTATACATACGAGTGGTGATGCAGCAAATGTAATTAACTATCGCCCAATTAGTATTCTGAATACGCTGCCAAATATTCTGGAAAGTATTATATTGGACACCCTGTCTCACTTTATGACTCTTTTGATAAGCAAGAAGCAGCATGGTTTTATGCGAAAACGATCTACCATTACAAATTTGTTTCGTACGTTCAAGATATTTATAATGCTTTTGGTCATGGGGATCAGTTGGATGGTGCTTATACTGACATTTTTGAAGCTTTCGATCAAACCAATCACATTATCTTAAATAAAGTTCTCCAATCAGCAGGCATTCTTGGCAATCTTTTGAAGTAGATGAACGGCTACTGAAGTGGTAGAAAACAAATAGTTCGAATCGAAAATTACTAGTCATACGCTATAAACGTAACCTCTGGCATTCCACAAGGCTGTCATCTCGGGCCTTTTCTCTTCAATCTTTATATTGATAAGGTTATTTCCGCAGTGAGATATTCGAGGGTATTATTGTTAGCTGACGATTTGAAAATTTATAAAACTGTAACTAGTGTTTCTGATTGCTTGGAGCTTTAGCATGATATTGATGAAGTTCACAGATGGTTTTCGGATAATTTACTGAGTGTTAATATTTCAAAATGCAAATGTAATTCTTTTTATAGAAATACAGATCCAATAGTTTTTCCTTATAAGATAGATGGAATTTGTATCGAACGTGTTGACCATTTGAAGGACCTCGGTATCATATTAGATCATCGTCGTGATTTCAAAATGCACTACTCTAACATTATAAGTAGATCTTCGAAAATGCTCGGTTTCATAATGAGAAACACATCCCAATTCACAAATATTTCAGCTTTGAAACTTCTTCATCTTTCATTTTGCAGGCCAATACTAGAATATGGTTCCATAATTTGGTCTCCTTTTCATGGAGACGACTCCATGAACTTTGAGAGGGTTCAGAATAAATCTTTGATATATCTCTCCTACAATAAATGTATTCCTAGAATTAATTCTTCTGCTACCTACATTCGTTCAGAATGTAAAATAAATACTCTGAGAGACGTATCAGATCAGCTTTTTTTTATAAGCTCCTCAATGATTTGATTGATTGTAGTAGCTTATTGGAATTAATTTGTTTTCATGTTTCTCTGAGAGGGACGAGGATACGATGACAGGAACAATATCTATTTTCTCGAGATGCCACATCTGCTTGATCTCAATAGCAAGGTTTGTGTATTTGGACTTTCTCTCCTGGAACTTGTTCAGCACGTTGTTGTTATTCTATATGGCGACATCTACCAGCATTGCTGTTCTGGCTCTCTTATCATACACCACTATATCCGGCCTATTATTAGTCACCATTCTGTCAGTGATAACAGGCCTATCGTAGTATAATCTGATAGAGTCATTTTCCAATACGAGCGCCGGTTGATAATATGGCTGGAAGGTATTCAGAAGTCCGTACTTGTGTGGGAGTTTCTGATGGATAATGTTGCACACTTGATTATGCCTGTGAAGATAGTCTTTATTGGCCAGTTGTTCACAGCCGGACGTAATATGCTGTATAGTCTCTCCGATCTTATATGGCATTTTCTGCACTTATCTGTTTGTAAGGTTCCGTCTTTCATAATAAATTTTTTGTGGTTGTTTGTAGCTATCACTTGGTCTTGAATGGTCATAAGAATCCTTCTGTTTCCGCGAATAATTCTCCCTTCATCAACCATTTGATGGAGGCTTCTTTGTCGATGTGTCTTTGTCGATGGTTGTCAATTCCTTTCTTGACCATTGCTCTTGTTTTTCAGTATCTAATAGGAACGGTAGATTTAGCAGGTCATCTCTGGTAGCAAGATTTAGAGGTGTATATCCTTTATCAGCCAACGATACCACTCTATGGAGGTCAGAAGTGAAAAATTTTGCAGAGAAGAATTCCTTGAGATATTTATCTGTTCGGTGTGTAAATTTACAACATCCATTAATCCGCGTCCTCCTTCTTTCCGCTTCAAAGTTGTTCTTATCACAGACGATTTTGGATGATGATTGTTGTACAAATGTGTAAAGCAACACTGGAATGGCGTAGGTGTTAATTGCCTTGACTAGATTCCCCGAGTTCAACATCGATTTCAGCACAGACTTCAGACGCTGACTGTATTCTGAACGAATCTTCTCCTTTGATTGTTTTTGGTCTAACAATCTGGCTTGTTGGTATCCCAGATATTTGTATGTTTCGCCATCTCTCATGCACTGTATAATATCACCGTTTGGAAGTTGTGTTTCACCATCTATGACTTTCCCTCTTTGAATGTTCAGGGTCTTACATTTGTCAATCCCGAATTTCATATGAACATCTGCCGAGAACTCACTGACAGTTTTCAGCAAATCATCCAATAGCTTCTTGTTCGAAGCATACATTTTGATGTCATCCATATACAGCAGGTGGGAGATTGTATGATAATTCCTTTCTGCTTTTATCCTAAATCCGTATCCTGTTCTATTGAGCATTGAGGACAATGGGTTAATTGCTAAACAGAACCATAGTGGACTCAAAGAGTCTCCTTGAAAAATTCCACGACGTATGGGTATCTCGTCGGTTTTAATTGATTTATTGTTCATGTTGACCTGCAGAGACGTGCGCCAGTGTGTCATCGTTGTCTTCAAGAACTGTACCAGGGCTGGGTGAATTTTGTATATCTGCAATACTTCAACAAGCCAAGAATGGGCGGTACTATCGAATGCCTTTAGATAATCGAGAAAAGCTGAATGAACATTGCGATGCCCTACATGTGCCTGTTTCATTATCACAGAATCGTTGATGAGTTGTTCCTTGCACCCGTGGTGTTTCTTTCTGCATCCTTTCTGCTCCTCAGTTAATATATTGTCGTCGTCAAGGTGTTGGTATATTCCATTGGATATACATGAGGTGAGTAATTTGTAGAGTGTTGGCAGGCAAGTGATTGGCCTATATTGAGACGGATCCTGTGTTCTATCGCTCTTAGGTAGCATATAACCTTGTGTTAGATAAGTGGGTGTTTACCTGGGATGTTGAGGAACATACGTGAGCTGTTTCGCTAGGGCTCCATGGAGCTGTTCAAACTTCTTGTACCAGAAGTTGTGGATATTATCCATACCTATGGCCTTCCAATTATTGGTCGCTCTAACTGCTGTTGTGATTTCTACCTCCGTTATTCCTTTGAAGTACATATAATTGATATCAAGGCGTTGTTTTTCATTCGTGATACATTCCGCATCTTTATTGTGTTCTTTGGGGTTCGACCATAGTGATGACCAATAATCGGTCAAGCAGTGTGCGTCAGGTACTTCTCTGTTATTATTGGTCGCAGTTTTGTTATTTCCCCTATGAAAATTGGCCGCGCTTTGGAGAAACCTTTGATTTTGATGTTTCCTTTCAGTACACTTGATGTATCTTGAGAGCCTCTTTGCTTTTGCTTGGAGTTTCTGCTTCAAAGTGTCCATATACACGTCGATATGTTGTTTGTGATCAGGGTGTTTCGTGTTCGTACCAATTTCCCTATAAATTTTACGTATATGTGATTTCAAGCGCCTTGAGGGTTTTCTGTTTCTCAGGAATTCTGTGAGGCGACCGATTTCTGCTCTAATATTATCGATATCCTTCTCCAGTCGTTCATGCCATGGTGGTTTTCTGACACTCTTTGGCTCAGCTTGAATCAGAGTTGTGGAGATTTGTTGTTTGTGAAGTCGAAGAACCGCCACTGCTCCACAGTAAATCAAAGTGTGAATCTTCTCCAAGGTGTTCTGGTCGGTATATTCTTCAAACATTGAGTTCACGCTTGCTAGGATGATATTGGTGTTCTTGTTCGTCTTGAGTTTGGGCAGTTTAGGTCTTTTAGTTGGGTTACTACGACTGAATTCAGTTATTGCTCTGTTGAGCTCTGATCTTGCTAAATACGTGTATTCGTTCTGCTGATTCGGCTCAAGAGGGCGTTCCATGTTAATATTAGTTTCCGTGGTATCGATGTTATCTGTAACACTTTCATTGACTCCAGCAGGTATACCGTTATGAGTATCATTTTCGCTTCTGAGTTCCATTATGACCTCTTCTCGTAAGCTTTGCAGCGTTTCTGATGAAAGTAGCCTGTTTTCAACGATTGTTCTTCGTTGATCCGAAATTCTCTGCTCGGATATGCGCTGTAATTCAGGATATTTTTCTATGAACGCAAGATGTAACGCGTATCTGTATGCTGTCATTTCCGATTCCAAGTTTGTAATCTTGTAATAGGAACGCATAATAAAGGTATTCATTTTTGGAGTCCACTTCCTGCGTTTCCTAGGGAGTCCGGCTCTCGTGGTCGTAGGCATAATGGCTTGCGCCGCCGTTGAAACATCAAGAGTCGGTTGGGAGGTGTTGATGTTATTTTCCACTTGGTTTTGTGTTGCAGTATCCCTACTCGATATCACGCTGCTTCCGTCGCTAACCGAGGGAGACTGTGACTCAATTTCCGAACAAGACCCTCTTCCTAAATCTTGAACGCGACAAGAGGTTATGGTGGTACAATGTCGATTCACCCGTTTATTCCTTAGATTGTACATCATTGGATAAGTTGCATTTTATACCTACTGCCAGGTTCAGCTTGGGTACCTCGGGTTCGCTAAGCCCGTACTCAGAAACAATGTTCCTGAGCCCCTATTATTATTATTATTATTATCGTGCACTATCTCAGCTATTAGCTGGATATAATTTATCTTTCCCAGATTCAGCAATCAAAGGGAATAGGCTCGATTACAATATACTTGACATAAATTTCCTAGCTATCATACATGTATTAAGAATAACAACTTTTTGCATTTCTATATAGGTATTCTTATGCAATTCTGATTTCTTAAGGCTATCATGCAAAGTTTTGGGTATTAACCCAGTCGAGGATACGATGACAGGAACAATATCTATTTTATCGAGGTGCCACATCTGCTAGATCTCAACTCCAAGGTCTGTGTATTTGGACTTTTTCTCCTGGAACTTGTTCAGCACGTTTTTATTATTCGGTATGGCGACATCCACCAGCATTGCTGTTCTGGCTGTCTTATCATACACCACTATGTCTGGCCTGTTATTTGTCACCATTCTGTCAGTGATAACAGGCCTATGGTAGTATAGTCTGATTCCAATACGGGCGCCGGTTGATACTTGTAATATGGCTAGAAAGCATTCAAAAGTCCGTACTTGTGTGCAAGTTTCTGATGGATAATGTTGCACACTTGATTATACCTGTGAAGATAGTCCGTATTGGCCAGTTGTTCTCAGCCGGACGTAATATGCTGTATTGTCTCCGATCTGATATGGCATTTTCTGCACTTATCTGTTCGTAATGTTCCGTATTTAATAAAGAATTTCTCGTAGTAGTTGGTAGCGATCTTACTTGCTCTTGAATGGCCATAAGGAATCCTTCTGTTTCCGCGAATAATTGTCCTTTCATCAACCATTTGTTGGAGGCTTCTTTGTTGATGGTTGATTAATCTCATGATGATGTCGTCCATACAATGCTTTCTTGACCATTGCTCTTGTTTTTCAGTATCTAATAGGAATGGTAGATTCAGCAGGTCATCTCTGGTAGCAAGATTTAGAGGTGTATATCCCTTATCAGCCAACGATACCATTCTATGGAGGTCAGAAGTGGGAGCTTTTGCAGAGAAGCATTTTTTGAGATTTTTTATCTGTTCGGTGTTTAAATTGACAACATCCATTAATCCGGGTCCTCCTTCTTTCCGCTTTAAAGTTGTTTTTAACACAGGCGATTTTGGATGATGATTGTTGTACTTTGTCAGCATCGTTCGGGTTTGCTTTTGAATATCATCCATTTCTGTCTTAGTCCATCTGATTATTCCAAATGTGTAAAGCAACATTGGAATGTCGTAGGTGTTAATTGCCTTGACTAGATTCCCCGAGTTCAACATTGATTTCAGCACAGTCTTCAGACGCTGACTGTATTCTGAACGAATCTTCTCTTTTGACTTTTTTTGGTCTAGCAATTTGGCTTGTTGATATCCTAGATATTTGTACGTTTCGCCATCCCTCATGCACTGTATAATATCACCGTTTGGAAGTTGTGTTTCACCATCTATGACTTTTCCTCTTTGAATGTTCAGGGTCTTACATTTTTCAATCCCGAATTTCATTATGAACATCTGCCGAGAACTTACTGATAGTTTTCAGCAGACCATCCAATTGCTTCTTGTTCGAAGCATATAATTTGATGTCATCCATATACAGCAGGTGGGAGATTGTATGTTCTTATCTGTTTTTATCCTAAAACTGTATTCTGTTCTATTGAGCATTGAGGACAATGGGTTCATAGTTAAACAGAACCCTAGTGGACTCAAAGAGTCTCTTTGAAAAATTCCACGACGTATGGATATCTCGTCGGTTTTAATTGACTTATTGTTCATGTTGATCTGCAGAGACGTGCGCCAGTGTGTCATTGTAGTCTTCCAGAGCTCTACCAGGGCTGGATAAATTTTGTATATCTGCAATACTTCAACAAGCCAAGAATGGGCGGTACTATCGAATGCCTTCAGATAATTGAGAAAAGCTGAATGAACATTCCGATGCCCTACGTATGCCTGTTTGATTATCACAGAATCGATGATGAGTTGTTTCTTGCACCCGTGGTGTTTCTTTCTGCTCCTCAGTTAATATATTGTCGTCGTCAAGGTGTTGGTATATTCCATTGGATATACATGAGGTGAGTAATTTGTAGAGTGTTGGCAGGCAAGTGATTGGCCTATATTGAGACGGATCCTGTGTTCTATCGCTCTTAGGTAGCATATATGTTAACCCTTGTGTTAGATAAGTGAGTGCTTTCCTGGGATGTTGAAGTTGTTTCGCTAGGGCTCCATGGAGCCTATCCAATTTCTTGTACCAGAAGATGTGGATATTATGTATACCTGTGGCCTTCCAATGGTCGCGTTGTTTTTCATTCGTGATCCATTCCGCATCTTTATTGTGTTCCTTGGGGTTCGACCATAGTGATTACCAATAATCGGTCAAGCACTGTGCATCAGGTACTTCTCTGTTATTGTTGGTCGCAGTTTTGTTATTTCCCTTATGAAAATTGGCTTTGGAGGAACCTTTGGTTTTGATGTTTCCTTTCAGTACACTTGATGTATCTTGAGAGCCTCTTTGCTTTTGCTTGTAGTTTCTGCTTCAAAGTGTCCATATACACGTCGATATGTTGTTTGTGATCAGGGTGTTTCGTGTTCGTACCAAATTTGCTATGAATTTTGCATATATGGGATTTCAATCGCCTTGACAGGATTTTGTTTCTCAGTCTTTTTTGCACTGAGTTTATGCTTGCTAGGATGATATTGGTGTTCTTGTTCGTCTTGAGTTTGGGCAGTTTAGGTCGTTTAGTTGAGTTACTACCACTGAGTTCAATTATTATTATTTCCGTCAGCACGTCCATACTTAAACTGCTTGTCCGTTATCCCAGTATTCGTATAACTATTCATGATAGCCGATTTGAAATTCAAATTCAAATGATTCAAAAGTATTGTAAAACAGAAACACTTAAATGACACTGACGCTCATCGTTTTTGAACACATTTATGACCGAGCATTATCAATGTGAGGATTCCTAGAAAATTTTTCAACATTTGTTTACTCAAAATTTGGATGTCGTACAAAAAAAGTGAAGAGAGCGTTTTTCTTGAAGAATAGTTGGAAAATTCAAAAATAATTTTTATTTTTGAAAAAATTAGCAGCGCCCTAGTTTTTTCTTCAAGAATAACCTGCGTTGTACACTGATGAGTCCGAAATATTGTTTTCTGTTGAAAATTTTACCTTAATATCTAAAGCGGTTTACGAAAACTTCAAATTTATGTACATATTTTGATTAAACTTTAACACCCTGTAAATCGGTAACGAAGTATTGGCGGATCTATGTTTATATGAACTTTTCTTATGAAATAACTTCAGCAATCCCATCCTTGAATATTGCCATCTCTTTGTTAAACACGCTGTATAGTTTTATAGTAATATTCTATTTGTTGTGCAATATTCTTATACTTTTTCGTTCTTGGGTGTTTTGAACAAGATTCTTGACATCTCATGTAACTTTGATGAGGTTACAGCTTTACTTGCTTTTGATTTCAAGGCATCTTCGCGCTCTTCCATGATATAGATAAATTATCATCAGTATACTGTGTAATTCACCAGTGGCGCGGTGCTCTGTAGGTCGTACACTCTTGAAAATTTTATTTTTTTCGAACGGAATTTAGAAAGTAAAAATCTACTTCAGCAATTTATTTTGAAGTAAACAGAGTGTCCCAATTTTTTTGAAAAAAATCTTGGGTTGTTTTTTTCAGATTGTAAGACCACTTTTTTGTTCAAAATTCAGGAGCGACCTAAACTCTGCTATAATGTCTTTAAGTAACAAGTTTTTTTGGTGAGTGGTTTCGTCACAACATTTTTATTTCCGTAAAAATTCATGGAAATAGTCTCTCACATCATCGCATTCTCCTTCGGTCAGAGAGGATAAATACTTTCTTCCTTTCGTTTTCTTATTACCCAAGGATAGCTTCATTGATGAATTGAAATGGATTATCTTCATTTTATACAGGAGTGACTCAAAAAATCATTGCATATTGTAATTTTGAAAATATCATATCTTGATTCTTTCAAATGGAACACGCTGTATTTTATTATTCATGTCAACGCATAAAATATTGTGCTATATTTTTGCAGAAGTAACCTTACCTTTATCTTCGATAATTTTCGAAATATTCGATTATTTGTAAAAATTTTGATGAAAATTCTACAAACTATCAAACTCATCAACATGCATCATTATTCGCACAGAAGTTTTTTTTCTGTAATGATTCAAGTAGTAAAAATAAAACCTAAACAAGATAATTTTTTAATGAATGATAGAATCAAGATGATTAAAACGTAAATCGAGGTATGTATGGAATTGTTTTTTATTTGTGCCTACTGTCAGGTGTCCGGACATATCATATTCTGTATTTTACATAGTGAAGTTATCAGTGTTTCGTTATTGAACATTGTTAAAGTTAGGTTTGAAACCAATTTTCTCAATTGACTGCCATAAAGTTCTCCAAAGAAGAAATGGTTGATATGATTTTTATTCTTGGTGAGTGTGATAGAAATTCTTTGTTGGCAAGTAGAGTTTATGCACAAAGGTTTCCTGATAAGAGGCATCTTGATGCAAGATTATTTAGAAAACTTCTAAATATATATCGAAACGAATACAAAAACATGAAAAACCAAAAACTGCTACAGCTGAAGACAACCAGTTATCAGTTTTGTTGACAGTGACAGAGGACCCATATAAAAGCCAATTGGAGATTTCTCAGTTAACAGATATAAGTCAAACTTCCGTCCAGAGAATCTTGAAAGTGAATAAATTTCATGGATATCATCTGCAGCTGCACCAGGAACTTAACAATCAAGACTATGAAAATCGAATCAATTTTCGCAATTGGACAATTGACAAAGTAGCGGAAAATCCAAATATGTTTAGCAGAGTTCTTTTCTCGGACGAGGCAACTTTCCACAAGAATGGATTTGTTAACAGGCACTACTTTCATTATTGCGCCACGCAAAATCCACACCATGAGATAAATAGATCACCAGCATCGTTGGTCCTTGAATGTATGGGCCGCTAGAGTAGATGGATATATATTTGGGCCGCACTTTTTCGACGGACACCTCAATAGTGAAATGTATCACAGGTTTCACATTTGTGAGTTGTAATTCTATATTGTGTACCCAATGAAGAAATTATTATTATATTATTATTTTATTATTTCTGCAAAATCATCTACCAATGTTACTTGCCGATGTACCAGACCATATAAGACGAGATTTGTGGTTTCAACAGGATGGAGCACCGGCGCATAACTCACATCAGGTTAGGGAGCATTTGAATCATGTATTTCCAAACAAATGGATAGAACGTGGTGGTCCTGTTAGATGGCCAGCTAGGTCTCCGGACCTTATAAGTCTAGTTTTATTCTTGTGGGGTTATATTAAGGGCATCGTTTACCAGATTCCTTCTACAACATAGTTGGATTTGAAACAGAGAATCGTCGGCGCCTTTCAGTCAGTTAATCCGCAAATGTCGTCGAGAGTTCAAGGTCTTTCCTCAGAAGGATTGAGTTGTGTCTACAAAGAAACGGGCTACATTTCGAACACTTATTGAAATAGTTTAACACCTTGCAGATCATCTCATCAAAAACCAATCTATTACGTATTTCATACACGACTACCTTAAAATATCTCCATTTATCTGATCAAGTATAATGATATGTACTGATAAACTCTTCTTTCGCAACCTCTGATTGTATTATTTTAGTTAATTTTTTTTATTATTTCGAAAATGGTCGAAGATAAAGATAAAGTTACTCCTGCAAAAATATGGCACAATATTTTATGCGTTGACATGAATGATGAAATACAGGATGTTCCATTTGAAAAAATCGAGATATGATATTTTTAAAATTACAATATTCAATAGTTTTTTGAGTCACTCCTGTATAAAATGAGGATAATCTATTTCAATTCATCAATGAAGCTATCCTTGGACAATAGAAAACGAAAAGAAAAAAGTATTCATCCTCTCTGGCCGAAGGAGCATGCGATTATGTGAGAGCCTATTTTCATGAAAAATATTGTGACGAAACTACTCACCGAAAAAAAATATTACTTAATGACATTATAGCAGAGTTTAGGACGCTCTTGAATCTTCAACAAAAAAGTGATCCTCCAATCTGAAAAAAACCTTCCAAGATTTTTTTATAGCAAATTGGGACATTCTGTTTACTTGCTGGAGTAGATTTTTACTTTCTAAATAGAATACCGTTCGAACAAAAATGAAATCTTCAAGAGTGTACAAGCTACAGAGCACAGCGCCTTTTATGAATCACCCAGTATATATAACAAAGTTTTCTGCTTTTTATCAAGAGCGATTATTCCTATCGATAGAAATGAAGTTTAACGGAAAGGGAAAGTTTCTTTGCAAATCCTTATTTTTCCGATAACGCGGCAACATCGCGGTTGCGCGTATCCCGCGAAAGGATCCTGCGAGTTCAATTATCGACCCAGCCCCCCAATGCGGTCCGGACCCACTCCGGAGTCCGGACCGTGCCAACAAATTCATTATTGTGTAGTTCGCCCGGATCAAATTTGTATGCAGTCACGTTCCCCGTTATCTATGTGTGTTGGATTATCTTCAGGCATGCTGGAGGAATGTCTAATTTAGTCCGAGTCGTTTATGGGGGGCTATTAGACGATATTCTTGACGAGATGCGCCGAAAGTCCGTGCCATTAGGCACTTAATCCGCGAACATTAGACGGTCGTTGTTTTAATTGAGGAATTTCTGGCGAACTTGCAAATATTGGTTTTTCTGAAAGGGGATCGCGGGTGGCTTTGAACTCTGCGAATTATCGATCTAGTGGGCGGATAACATTGAATGTTTGGTTTTGCTGTATGACTTGTGAAAGAACTTAGAAAAAACGTATGACAATGCTGTTTTTCGACGTATTGCGTTTATTTTCACATGCCCAGTGATGAGTCCTGAATGGATAATAACTGCAGCATTGTCGTTCTTCGACGACAATTTTAATTGGCAGACCCGAGATTTTTTTGTTATACTCACTGAGGATTTTGAGTGAAATAAATTCACCAAAACGTTAGGCAAAATTTTTTTTTCATACATAAAATGTCGGTATAAACTTGATCGATAAATATTTTGCATGAAGATAGTATAAAAATCTCATTTTTTTCAAAGTGTATTGAGTTGAAAATAAAACAAAATATATTTTATACTTTCCACAATTTTTACAATTGGTCAACTACAGGAAATTAACTTATTTATATACCGGGTGTAACTGGAAAGAGGCTCGCCCCTAAAACTTTATTCCTATCCAATATTTTTCAATGAAATTTTTTGAAATTGATTAAAAATTTACTTCAAGTTGCATGGCACTGACAGTTTATCTGAAACGCTTCCGGTTTTACCGGAAATGCGCCAAAGTTTCTATTTTTAAATGGCTCACCCTGTATATTTTTTGGAAAATCGAATGAAACTCTCTTTGTCGATACATTCAGAATATTTAAAGATGTATTTGCTGAATTTTTAAATCATTCTTGATAAATTTGTTCTCAAGTCTAGGTGGCTATGACGACTCAGCTGGTTCTAAAATTGTAATGCACACAAAGCATAAACGCAAAACCTTAGCTTCATTTTGGCACGGCGCACATACTCATCATCGTACATTCCATATGAATAAAAATTTGACAAAACACATAAATAACGCAAAATACACAAATGGACCATAGATGGAATGTCATCAAATCAATTGAGCATAACTTCACAACAGGTTTTCGAAGAAACCCCCGTTCTGTGCCTGACACAGCCTATTGCGGCGAATGGTAGCCCGTACTACATTATCCATTTGATTTGGAAAAATTTCATTTATTGCTCCCCGAACTCTATTCTCTAAATCCTAGCGATTTTCTGAAGCAGTTCTATAGACACGATTTTCCACATGGGCCCACAAAAAAAATCTAATGAGGACAAGTCGGGCGATCGAGCTGGCCATCTTGTGGGGCCGTTGGTGCCTATCCTACTTTCATTTAAATTATTATTTAGGTATTGAACAACTATCCTGCAGTTGTGCGCTGGTGCTCCATCTTGTTGGAAAATTAAGTTATTAGCAACAGCCAGTGCTAAGCCATCAATCAGATCGCTTATTTCGTTTTGTAAAAATTCTAAATATCTTTCCCCTGTTAATGGTGCATCAAAAATGATTGGACCTATGAGATGTCGCCCTACCATTGCCATCCATACATTAAACCCAAATAGCTCCTGGAAATTACCCTCACGTACTAAATGCTCGTTTTCGTGGGCCCAATAGCGCGTATTGTTTCTATTGAACATTCCGCTGTTAGTAAATCGGGATTCATCTGAATATAAAATTTTATAAAGATACCTTGGATCCATTTCCATCTTTTGAAGAAACTGGTTGCAATATTTTAATCATCGGCCATTATCATTTTCATAAAGGTGTTGATGAAGATTGTATTTGAACGAGCGAAATTGATGCTCCTTAAGAATTCTCCAAACACTCTGATGACTTATCCCTATTTCTTGTGCAATTTCTCTGGTAGATGCCGTACAATTCAAATTAATGTACGCTAATACATTTCAGAATTTTCGCTTACTATGAAATTTTGATTATCTGCAACAACCGGTTGCTGACGAAACTTCACTTCCAGTTTTGGAAAATACTGCCTTGAAGGATGTTGCCGTTCTGAATAGCGTTCAGCGTATAAAATTGCTGATGCTGTAGAGTTTTTTCGGCATTCGCCATAAATGAGTAGCATATCTACTTTTTCATTCTGTGTGTACAGCATTTCGTCTGTTTTTCTGCCGTGAAAATTCAAAAACTCTGAACAATTTATACCAACTCACCGATTCAGATGCAACACAATCTTATCTTACGACATTTAAAATTGAATACAAAAAATTCTATGATCTGTGATCTATCTGTGATAGGATTTCAATGCTTTTGCAAAGCACTTCAGATAATGAGTTGAAAAAACGAGTATTATACTATGTCCAGGATTACGAATGGAAACTTTCAACAAAAAATTATCAATTTGGTATCAAAATATTCGTAAAAATATTCTGCGGATTATAGTGCTAATGAGCCTCTATTATACCTTGTGAAAATAAGATTTTTTTCAAAGAAACAATGTTTGGAATGTTACGAAGCCAATAACAGAAGGAATTCTACAGTTTCAGTGATGAATCCAAATGCGCCAGAGAAAACCGGACACTTTTTTTCCGTTTTAACTTTCGCAATTCTAGAGCTAGATCATTCGTTCTTGCTTAAATGGAAAGCCAAAGGACTAGGTTTTTCAGAAATTGTATCGAAAATTCATTTCCGGTGAGATCCTATATTGCTGACTCATTCGAAAATGAGCCATATTTCAAGATTGCTGGAACGTTTTTTTTTCATTAAAAAATTCGAATAGGGCATTCAGTCGATGATTTAGTCTTAGATTTACTATACGTTCGATGTGACTGTTGAAAGTTCATTTAGAGTCTAAAATTACACCGAGATCTTTTATGGAATGTACTCTAAATAATTCAGTATGTCCGATACAATAAGGATATTCAATTTTATTCTTACTACAAGTAAGATGAATAGATTTAGAAAAAGGTTGTTATCACCACAGAACTTATTCAGGTTATCCAATTCATGCTGTACAGTCGAGCAGTGAGTGTTTTTGATTCGGCAGAAGACTTTGAGATCGTCTGCGAAGAGCAGAAAGTTGCAGTTGACAAAGCAGATAGTGATTTTGTTAACATAAATCAAAAAGATTGAGGACCCCAAAAGGGAACCTTGTGGGACTCCTGATGTGGAACAAAATGACTTCGACCGGAAACCCTCCATAGAGACTGTAATGAAAACCATTTCTACATGGGGTCTCCAACACCCACCTCAGCAAGAGTAGAAACCTGGTGAACTATACTCATATTTTCAATGAAATAAAACTAAAGTATTTAGATTTTCACTATATTAACAAATCTATGACCGGTTTCACCACACTGTGGCTTCATCAGATAGATACAAACTAATGAATAGAGTTATTCCTTATATATTAGTCTTATTTCCTACTTAATATTACAATAGGTACGAGAGGTATGTTGGAAAACCCATCGGAGTTGCTTACTTTATGAATTGAAAAGATTGAGTAAAGGAGAAGGATTTAGATCTGATTGACTATTAAGTAACCTACCTGAATTCTTTTCTTTGTTGATCTCTAAAATTTCCAATAGATTGAGTTTTTGTCTGTTATATTCTTTGTGTAAAATTTTGAAATTATCATTAAAGTTAGGGTTTTCTACGAGTAAGTGATTAGAATAATGAGAATCTGATTTATGATAATTAAAAGTACGTTTGTGCTCGGATAATCTAACTTTGAAATTTCTGAAAGTTCTACCAATATAAATTATATTACAATCCCCGCAAGACAGTTTATAAACACCGGATTTATTACTTTTATCAATTTTAGATTTGCAGTTTTTGATATGTCGGCCTAAAGAATTATCAGTTCGGAATGCTATATTGAAATTATAATGCGAGAGGAATGATTTTAATTTAAGACTAGGAGTACCAATATGAGTTAAGCTATTGTATTTTGTGTTAGAACTTTTTATAATTGGAAATTCTTCCTGGATTGCTTTTTGAAATTTTTTGCGTGAAATCATGTTCTCAATCATAATTGGACTGTAACCGTTATTGACTGCTATTTGTTTAATTATATTTAGCTCTTTTATGAAATTATTTTGTGACATTGGGATATTAATGAGTCTATGTACCATACTATTGTAAGCTGCTAATTTATGTGGATAAGGATGTGTAGATGAGCTGTGAATAGTAATATCTGTAAGCGATGGCTTATGAAAAATAGAAAAATTATGTTTGACGTTAATTTTAGTAATAGTTGAATCCAGAAAGTTAATGGAGTTTTCTGTTTCTATCTCTAACGTGAATTTAATTCTATCGTGAGTTTTGTTAATGAATGTTTTGAATGATTCTAATTGTCTGTTTGTGCCAGTGAAACAACAAATGATATCGTCGACATATCTAAACCAATAAATAAAGTGTTTGAATAACGGATGTTCTTGGATAGTTTTTCAATATTATCCATGGTTAAACCTTTTTACTATTTTATAATACCCTATTGAAGTTAAAATAATTTTGTTCTAAACAAATTTCTAAAAGGTGTCAGATTTCTGATTGAATTATCTGATTGACTTTATTAATTTGAAGGGCGTTTTTGATGAGTTTCTTTGTATCACTAGGTGGAACACTAGGGAAGAGATTGACTACATCCCATGACATAAGTTTAGCGTTCGGTGGTAGTATCGTGTGTTGAATTTTATTTATTAGGACCGAAGAATTTTTCATTGGAATTTAGGTTCAAAATTAGCGTACTGTCGAATGATGTCGATGAGAAGCGTGAAAGTTTTGCAGCTGGAACTTGAAAATATGAAACAACTGGTCTAATGGGATACCCTGTTTTATGGAGTTTGACGAGGGAGTAAAATTTTGGTGATTGTGGGTTGTCAATGAAAAGTTTAAATTTTTGGTTGGTAGGTATTATAGACTTGGCATACTCTAAAGCGTTTTTTACTATGGATTGAAATTTATTAGTTGGATCTTTATCAATTTCATATAACAACCTGATTCAATGAAATTTTGGGTTTTCAATAAATAATCTGCTTTATTTAAGGCTATGACTGTATGACCTTTGTCTGCTTTGGTGAATATGATATCTTCAGATGCGGACTTAGATTTAATGGACTCTAAAGTTGTATTTTCGAATTTCTTAGGTTGAAAACTATTGAACTATTTTTGAAGTAGTAACGCTGAAGAGTGTTTTAGGTGTTTGGCTTGTGGTGAATTTAGGGCTAGCAGATCGAAATGGAGACGAGCGTTATTTGACTCTAAATTGTGTTTAAAACCCTTTTCTAGAAGTGAAACTTTATCTTTGGAAAAATTAGCATCTGAAAGATTACTGAGCCTATCATAAAATTGGTGATCGGAAAATTTGGACTTGCTTTTTGAAGTTTCAGGTCTATTACTCAATGATTTATTCAATTTTCGCAACTGAATTTTATACTTTTTGTGAATTAATGAATGAACTTTGGATCTTGTTCCGAAATCTAAAATGTCAAATTCAACTGAATGCAATCTATGAAGCAACTCCAAATGGATAACCTTTAAAAAGATGTTGTAGTTGTCACGTTGGCTGTATTCAAACTTGATGTCTAACTTCAACCATTTCTTTTTGCCTTGTAGTATTCCATTTGGGCTGCGGGGCTGATATTATGGGTCTTCAGTTTTATATATTTCGGAAATGTTAATATGGTGAAAATCTAAATACTTTAGTTTTATTTGAATTGTGGAGGCCGTTACTTGATGTAGATCCATGATATAAATGAGATAAAAAACACAAGGTTTAACTTTAATCTACACTTTATTTGAAAAAATTCGACGACGTTTCGCTGACACAGCAGCTTTATCAAGAATGAAAAACAGAATGAAGGGTATGGTATTATAAACAAATCGTAGAACAAGTTGGATGAATAACAGGAAAATCACACCGAGCCATTGTACAGTTAGTATGAAAGGTAATAAAACTAATTAAACAAGTTAAGTGGGGTGAATAATTCACATCTACCTGTTCATTCAAAAGCTTGTCGAATGTTTGTATCTATTTATTTCTAATGCTTCTAGGAGATCTAATTTTGAACTTTTTGATTTTATATGTAATATGTCAAAGTTTTTATTGAATGAATGGTTTTCTTTTATTAGGTGGTTTGAATAATTTGAATCAGATTCATTTTTATCGAAGCTACGTTTATGTTCAGATGTTCTTATGCCAAAACTCCTATAGGTCCTACCGATATAAATTTTATCACAAGAACCGCAATTGAGTTTATAGATTCTGATTTACTTGATTTTCAACACGAGATTTATTATTTTAGTATGTTTACCTAAGTTATTAGAAGTTTTGAAAGTTATATTAAGATTTTGTTTGACGAAAAGGATTTAATATTTGTACTTGCAGAACCGCAGAATGTTAAACTATTGAATATTTTATAGTCTTTATGAATAGGATATACTTCATTTATTGCTTTCTGATACAGTTTTTACGAATGATTAGATCTATCATATCCGGATTATATGAATTATTAATGGCTATCTGTTTGATGATGTTTGACTCTTTATTATAATCTTCTACTGATAAAGGTAAATTGAGTAACCGATGTACCATGTACCATCAACACAAAGTTGCAGCTTTAAACAGCATGGTACATCGGTTACTCAATTTATCTTTATCAATGAATCTGATTCAAATTATTCATAAAATTCAAACATATTACATTAAATCAAAAGTTCAAATTAATCTCCTAGAAGCATTAGAAATAAATAATGAACAGGTAGAATTCTTGATAAAGCTGCTGTGTCAAGCGAAACGTCGTCGATTTTTTATCAAATAAAGTGTAGATTAAAGTTAAACCTTGTGATTTTTTTATCTCATTTACTTTAGTTTTATTTCATTGAAAATATGTATATCGATTTTCATCAAGTAACGACCTCCTCAATCAAATTATTGAAAGAACTATACTCAATTTATCGAATGCTTTACTGAAGTCATTATATATGGCATCAATTTGAATGCGATTATCTAGATGATCATGCAAAAATTTCACGAAATTCATTGAGTTAGTTTCAACCGTTCTGCCCCTGAAGAAGCCATGCTGTTCCGGAATAATTTGGTTCTTCACAAGACTGAACAAGTGCGAAAATACAAGAGATTCGAAAATATTTTCAAAAATGCAAAGCTTGGTGATAGGCCTGTAGTTATTAGCTAGACATTTATTACCCGTTCTACGAATTGGTAAGATTATAGCGACTTTCCACCTGTCAGGGAATATTCCCAAGCGAAGGGCGGTAACAATAAATTCAGGGATCTATTGGGCCAGGTAAATTGGGAAGTGAATATTAAAAAAAATATAAATGAAATATTTAACACATTCCACCATAATTTTCCTTGGAAAAAACAAATATTAGGAGCATCCACTGACGATCCAAGATGGATCACGAAAGGAATAAAAATTTCCAGTGAAAATAAAACGGCACTGTAAACAATGAGAATACATTTGAAAAATGCATGGTTCAAGAAGTATGTAGATGAATACTGTAAGTGAAAACAGTGATTTCACGAGCTAAATGTCTCTATTACGATTCAATTTTATCATGTTCCACAAGCAAGGTGAAAACAACTTGGAATGTTATCAATTAATTGACGAAACGAGGTAAATCTCGTCATTTTGTATCCGAAATTAATCTTTTAATTGATGATAGAATCGAAACGAACCCGGAAAAAGTCGCATCTGAATTCGGTAGATTCATTTGCAATGCAGACTCTGATCAAACCACAAACCTTTATATACTCGGAGGCAAAATTAGCGAAACACTCGAAAAAAAGTCCGATATTTTTCCTAATTCTCAACCGATTTAGATGATTTTTTCGGCAAGTTATAGATCAACTCTTCTGCTAGTAGAAATTATAAGAGAAAACAAAGAAAATTTGAAAAAATTTTTATACGGGGGCAAAACTAAAAGTTTTTTTTTTGTCAAAAATTCGTAACACCCTGTGGAATTTCGTGGTCCGAGTTGAAACGTACAATATCATGGTCTGTCAAGACACATCTTCCTACAGTAACGCTCTTCCTGTTTTATGCATTTATCTCTATTTTTACAAGAGATATCCAATTTGAAGCGAAAAGTCACAAATTTCAAGAATTTATTTTTAATCTTGCGTAGGTGCATAACATCGGAGGTTAGCCAAAAAATAAAATGACAAACCCGAAGTATATTGGAAAAATCGTTGATTTTGCACATTATTTTTGAATTTTTTTGTGTGACACTCTATAATAATTATTATTCCTGTTCAAAATTGAGAGCAGGTGTGTATCCTGGCGATACACTCGTGAAATGAAATGAACATGTTGAGAAAAATGTTCATGATGACCCACAAAAGAAAACATTTGATTTTAGTAGCGAGTATGACCTCCACGAGCTCTTGCTACAGCGCGCATACGATTTCGCATACTCCCAATGATGTTGTCTATCATCTGTTGAGGTATGTTGTCCCACTCTTCCACCAAAGCCAATGTCAGCTCTTCAACGTTGCCTGGATTCCGTTGTCGAACCCTTCTTCCAAGAATGTCCCAAACGTGTTCGATCGGGTTTAAATCCGGTGACCGCGACGGCCAGTCCATTCGTGTGATCCCAACTTGATCGAGATATCCTATCACTATGCGCGCAGTATGAGGGCGCGCGTTATCGTGCATAAAAAGGAAATTTTCCCCTATGTAAGAAGCAAAAGGCACAACATGGGGCTCCATGATTTCTGTTATATACCGATGGGCATTAAGTGATCCATTGCCAATAATCTCCAGTTCTGTTCGTACTCCCAAGCATATGCCACCCCATATCATAACTGACCCTCCACCGTATTGCTCAGTTCCTGCGAAGTTCGCTTGATTGTACCGTTCCCTTCGATGCCTACATATTCTATCTCTACCATCCACGAAATTCAGACAACATCGGCTCTCATCACTAAATAAAACTCGACTCCACTGATTGATTGTCCATGCTACATGTTCCCTAGCAAACGCCAATCTTGCTACCCGATGGGCTCTATCGAGTCTTGGTGCTCTTGCTTGCGCGTATGATCTCAGACCAACTTCATTTAATCGTCTTCTGACTGTCCTCACACTGACGTTAATGTTATCCACTGCTTGTAAAAGGTTACGTGCCTGAACAGCAGTAAGACGAGGATTTCTTATGGTTTGACTGACGATGAAATGGTCATGTATAGCGCGGGTTGCCCGATTTCTTCCTTGTCCTCGCCTCCTCACGTACAATCCAGTTTCCCTGTAACGTCGGTAGATTCGATGGATAACCGACGTCGAGACACCCAACATGGTACCGACTGAGCGGTAGGTGCGCCCTTCCTCGATCAATGGAACTGCCCTTGTTACTGAGGTTGGTGGTAAATCTCCCATTCTGGATGAAAAATATCGTTTCGAATCGTAAACAATAAAAGAATCACAAAACACCGCAACCGATCGAATTTGTATCAAATCAAAGAATGGAAAACTCTCATTCTTTAAACAAGTGCAAATGTGGTCATATACAAAAAAACGTGTGATGTATTTCATATTTGATAAAAAAAGGTGTGCACATGTGTAAATGAAAAGTTTTATCAATGGTCCCAGAATTCGGTTGTGTATTTTAATACCTACCGACTGTTATCTCCTATGAATTCCTAATTTTCACCAAATTAACCAAATTGTCATCAATAACTAATGCAATTCGAACATTAAAATCGCAAACGACAATATCGACACGCCTGAGTGATAATAAGAAAATTCCAAATTGATAGACGAATTTTAATGACAATTTCTTGATTCAATGGAATTTCTCCAAAATGGTGATTTTCCACTTGAAATTAAATATATTTTGCAAAAATAGAGATAAACGCATGAAACAAGAAGGCGTTACTGTAGGAAGATGTGTCTTGACAGACCATGATATTGTACGTTTCAACTCGGACCACGAAATTCCACAGTGTGTTACGAATTTTTGACAAAAAAAAACACTTTTAGTTTTGCCCCCGTATAAAATTTTTTTAAAATTTTTTTTGTTTTCTCTTATAATTTCTACAAAGCAGAAAAGTTGATCTATAACTAGCCGAACAAATCATCTGAATCGGTTGAGAATTAGGAAAAATATCGAACTTCGAATTTGGTTAAATTTTCGAGTGTTCCGCTAATCTTGCCTCCGAGTGTAGTTCACAGTCGGCTGATTACTTTTTGAAAAACTATGTTGAAGACATGCCTAGTTCGCTTCTTTCAGGCCAATAGATGAACATAAGTGTAGGCGTCAATAGAAAAATTAAGGCTGATGGTGTATCACTAAGAAATATGTCGTTAGTGGAGGATGTATGGGTGAAAGTGTCGATTACAGGAAATAGGAAACTATTCTTTGGTGTTTGTTACTTTCCGTCAGATATAAAAAATGAAGATTTTATCGTCTTTTTTGACAGTGTGACGTCTCTCATGGAGTCGCACCCCAATGATATCTTCATGATAGTTGGGGATTTCAATCTCGGATCATTTTCATAGTCTTCAGATAGCAGTGAGTGCGGCTTCATCAGAACAATGTTGTTCGCGGTGATGCGTATTCCTCGTTCAGGGATTTTTCTTCTTATAATTCCCTTAATCAGTTCAACGGTGTCACCGATCATTATAATAAAATCTTGGATTTGATTTTGTCGAAATCTACTGATGTGTCTTCAGTTCGATGTTGTACGCCTTTCGTTCCAGAGGACCGGCATCTTTGGATAAAACTCCTAGCAAATCTAGATCGATGTACAAATTTTTCAACGCGGACTATGTAGCGATAAATTCGTCACTGCCAGGTTTGAATTAGAAAACTTTGTTATGTTCTACCGATGTGAATGAATGTGTTGATGCATTTTATTCTGCTCCGTATATAGTTATTGATAAGTGTGTGCCTCGTATATCTGTTAAGTGCAGGCCCGCCGCTAGCGGTTTGAACGCCGGTGTGCAATTCCTATCGTGCCGCCCCTATCTAACTACAAAACCTAGGTGTTTATAAAAATGTGAACAAAAATGCTGTACAGTGAAAAACCATGTTATATTAGGTTATTATTTTATACAAGATAGATACACTAATACGACATTAAATGAAAAAATGAAGGCAAGAAAGGTGCAGTTTATACATATTATGTAGGTAGGTATAGGTATTAAGTTATTTTACAGAAACTGCACCTTTCTTGCCTTCATGTTGGCAAAATCAGCTATAATTTTTTTGGTGTCTAGTCTATTTAGAATCTCATGTTCAATTGAAATTATTGCTAAATTACTTAGTCTTTGCTGGTGCATAGTTGATCTCACATAGTTTTTTATTATTTTTAACTTTGAAAATGACCTTTCACCAGATGCAACTGAAACCGGCAATGTAAGTAGTATCCTTAGCGCTATTGCTGTATTCAGAAATGTTGACATTAATTCATTAGCAAAAATGTATTGCAATAGGGTTTGTGGATCATTAGACTGGTTTTCAGTTAAATGCAACTTTAAAGCATTGATTTCATTAAATAGTGAGTCATACGAGTTGAATCGAATTTCGAGGCTTGAATTCTGTGAATATGTTCCCGCATAACTGAATCAAAGGATGCTATCATTTCTATTACTTTGAGAAAATTACCATTATCATGCTCATATAATATTTTGGACGAGCCCTAAACGCCAGACATTGATGAGATAAAATTTTATAACAGCTATGATCCTTTCCAATACATCACACCATTGTTTTTTTCAGATTCTAATAGTCTCAGTTGCATTTGATTTACAGTAGTTTTATTTTTTAACATATGATTTAGTTGGACCCAACATTTTAAATTTTCGCTATGGGAAATGCTTGTTTCGTGTCGTTTTAAGGTAGATGACAGATGTTGCCAATCGGAAAAACCGCTTGGAGCTGACAGACTACTTACAGTTTTACTGAATATTTTACAACAAAATCAATAGACTGAATCTTTTGACGTAGAGTAAACAAGCCATTCTCTGTTAATTTTTTCTCCAATAGGAAGATTTCTAGAGTAATAACTGTTTGCAAATTTTCTTCCATCGATATTAGCAGGAAAATTGTGGTTAAACAGCTGCACGGGACCAAGGCTAACCAAAATATTAACAATATCATTAGTCATACTGACGGGCCACGAACCGGGATCATCACCACAATCTAAACAGCTACTTGATGACGATAAATTGCTTACAGGTTCTTTAGCACTACTTTCTCTTTTTTTAGTTTCACTGGAGTCTCCTTCTGAAGGACTAACATTTTTCTCTTCAGATACCTCCATAACTTCTAGATTTAAAGCTGCGCTTGTTGAAGCTACATCTACGTCAACATTCTCTTGACATTCAGAGTCCCTATTTTCTGGTTTGCTAAAAATTTCTCAAGAGATCCCGCTAGTTTTTTTTTCTCTGTATCTTTTTCTCGTTTTTGCCGTCGAAATTGAGCTCCTGAAATTTTTTCCTTTTTGCGGTTCCTGGAATTTTTTGAAAAGTTTAGTATACGGTTGTACAAAAGTAACTTAAATCCCAAAAGGGGGTCGATCATTCCACCCATTATTGCGAACAACCTTTACTAGGGGGTCAACACTGAAATCGCGAAAAAAAATCAGCTTTTCCATACATTTTGTATGGAATAGTTATTTTTTTTCGCGATTTCACCGTTGACCCTATAGTAAAAGTTGTTCGTATTTATGTGTAGAATGACTCCCTTTCGGGATTTAAGTTACTTTTGTTACACCCTGTATAGGTATAATTTTAATATTTTTTTTATAAATCTTCACTCTTAAGTTGTATAACAGAAAAAAATACCCTTTAAATCACAATAATAATCACAATACTACTGCGAAAAAAAATGTTCATACCTACTGCACACAAATGTAATGGAATAACTAATTTTTTTTTCGCGACTTCAGAGTTGACCCCATAGTAAAAGTTGTTCGTATTGATTAGATGGAATGTCCCCTTTCGTTACTTAAGTTACTTTTGTTACACTCTGTATTAATTTTAATACATATTTTTAATAAATCTTTACTTTAAGTTTTTCAGTAAAATAACCTTTAAATTTTACATGAATACCTGCTGTTTATATGAATGCGCCCATATGCTGATTAATTAAACAAAGACACTTAATATAATTATGATTTTTTGCGCCGACGGATAATAAAAATAATTTTCTAAATTATTTTTATAGTCACACTTCGCACAAAAATATACAGAATTTTATTAATTTTAAGTACCCTGGACCGTTTCCGGATCTCACATTAGGGCTATAACCAAATAATTGAAGTTTGTTGTTCACTCACATCACTTTTAACTTTGTTCTCATGAATTTCAATAGATGGCGCTATGTAATGCTACGATATAAAAGAAATATTTGGGCGCCGTTCATCATATTATTTTTATAAGGATAATCTTTTTAGTATTGTGAGATGACAATGTCTGAATTTTAGTCGATGATTGTCTGATTTGCCGCCCCCTGAATGCGCCGCCCGCGTGCATTGCACGCCTTGCACGCCCGCTTATGGCGGGCCTGGTTAAGTGTGATAAATTCCCTTCGTGGTTTGGTAAAGACACTATTAAATGCATTAAGGATAAAACTAGCTTACATCAAAGATTTGAAAAATTCAAAGACCGTTTTCTGTATGAAAATTTTTTTGTTTTGCGTAAACAATGTAAAATCTTAATTGGAAAAGATCATAAGATACATATTGCTTCTTTAGAGGGCGGAATTGTGAAAAATTCCAAGCTCTTTTGGTCTTATGTGGGCGAGTTGAGAGATAGCCAGAGGATGCCTCAATCCATGTGTCATGGTGAAAAAATCTTAGGAAATAGTTCGGCTATATCTAATGCTTTTTCTGAGTACTTTTCAAGTGTTTATGAAGATCCGCATAAACCTGTTCCTTACCAAAGTAGATATAAATCTTCTTCATCGATTTCATTTAACACGATAGATCTGAAGGATGTCAAAGCTAAAATCGAGGGACTGAACATCTCGAAGGGTCCAGGTCCGGACTCCATCCCTCCAATTTTTATAAAATCGTGTTCCGCTAGTTTGACGACTCCACTTCAAATTATTTTCAACAAATCTTTATCGCCTATTTTCAAAAGTGGTAAGAAAAATGAAATAAGTAATTACCGATCTGTCTCTATTACAAGTTATTTCGGTAAAATTTTCGAAGCAATAGTAACTGATAAATTTTTTCATTCATCCTGTTCCAAGTTGATTGAATCTCAACATCGGTTTTTCAAAGGTAGGTCGGTGTTAACTAATTTAACTCCTTACGTTCATTTCATAAGTAGTAGTTTCGATGATGGTATTCAAGTTGATGTCGTCTAGACAGACATGGCTAGGGCCTACGATAAGGTACATTATGCAACTTTGTTGTGGGATCTAGAGGACTTTGTTGTGGTGGGGTCCTCACTGAAATGAATAGAATCGTTTCTGTCGGATAATCTGCAGTATGTTGCACTGAATGACACTCATTCCGGTTTCGTTCGTGTCACCTTTGTCGTTCCTCAAGGGTCACATCTGGGTCCCCTTTTATTTTCAATTTATATTAATGATATTTCGGAATGTTTTCTTCATACAAAACATGGTTTATATGCCGACGATCTTAGAGTGTACAGTGCTATTCGGTCCTATGATGTTATTTTGCGGTTTCAGAGTGATCTTGACAGACTTTTCTTTTTGTCAAAGTAGGTATTTTTAAGTAAATATTGATAAATGTAAGCATATAAGGTTTACAAAGAATGTCAATGTCTTCGATACTATTTTTTCTGTTGATGGGCTTGTAGTTGGGAGGGTAAACCAAATTAAGGATCTTGGTATATATCTTGATTCTAAGTTGTCCTTTGAGTAACATATTGATCATATAGTTTCTAAGGCTTTTAAAATGTTGGGTTTCGTTCTAAGAATTACTAAAAGTGACCCCAGGTCTTTAGAAATGCTATATTTCTCGTTGGCGAGGCGTAATTTGGAATATGCTGCACCTGTTTGGTCCCCTCACTATTACAAGTATATTGAGAGAATTGAACGAGTCCAGAGAAAGTTTGTCAAAAGCTTCAACTTTAGATTTTTCAGTCCTTACCATAATTATCAATTAAGTTTGCGTCATCACAAAATTTTAAGCCTGGAGCAGAGGGGAGTCCTTTTCGACACTGTATTTCTTTATCGAATTCTAAATCAATCATTTAGTTTTCCGCTTGTTAATTATCTCACTTGCAATGTTCCCGTGCATCCTAGTCGTCGAAATGCACTCTTTTATGTTCCGAAGGCCCGTACTAGTTTATTTTTTCATTCTGTTTTCTTGCGAATTATGCGTCTGTACAATTGGCATATTGCCAGTATAGATATTTTTCATGAACCTCTTTCTTCTTTCAAAAAAAATGTTCTTGCATATCTCAATAGATCTGAATTATGCTGATTGTAGTAGTTTTTAGTTTTCATGATATTTTACTTGATACTTTAGTCTTAGGTGAGTCTTTTTTCTGAATATTTATGAAAGTTATGATTTTCATTTAGTATGACAGTTTCACTTCTGTTTATTTTTCTGGTGTCAATTTTTGTGAACCCCGGTAATTGGGTCTATCCTGTTGGGGTTCCTATGTTTTGTAACAATAAATGAATAAATAAAATAAATAAACTTAGATCTTTATTGAGTGGGTTCCCAGGTAAATTCTCTACTGGCTATGACGAGATACCTAAAAACATCATAAAAAGTAACATAGTTATTTTAGCCAAGCCACTTGTACAACTCATAAATAATGATTCGCTTGCATCTGGAATCTTTCCTGATGATTTTAAAATGGCAAGAGTAATACCCTTGTATAAATCAGGTGACTGTACTGACGTCAAAAATTATCGGCCTATATCACTACTGTCTACACTTTCTAAATTATTAAAGGCTGTTGTTAAAGAACAGTTGATAGATTTCCTGGCTCAATATAATGTAATTAATTCATCTCAGTTAGGTTTCCAAAAGAACCTATCTACTTCTGATGCTATCTATGCACTCTTAAATAATATCAACCAGACTCTAGAAGAGAAGGGGATTCCTCTGATAACTTTTTGCGACTTAACAAAGGCGTTCGACTGCGTCAATTTTGATATCTTGCTCGATAAGTTGAAGCATTATGGAGTCAGAGGCGTGGTACATAAGTGGTTCGAGTCGTATTTGAAGAATCGTAAATTCTGGGTGGAAATCAAAACGTGCATAACAAATACACTAACCAGAGCCAAGTGCCCAGTTTACGATGTGAAGTGTGGCGTACCACAGGGTTCACATCAAAGTAAATTTTTCCAGAGGCATTCTTCGTTCTATTTGCGGATGACACTAGTTATATTCTGAAAAATAATCTTTGAATTTGGGAGGCTTTTACTTGGTAAAATTCTTATTACCAATATCAAAGATACCACTATACCACCTAATTCCAAACTTATTTCTTTCGATGTTAAGAATCTATTTCCCAACATTCCTCCAAAAGATACGTATTACTTGGTTGAAGAATTATTAGAAAGGAATCATGTCAATACTATCATTAAATCAGATATTCTTTCATTATTAAAAATTTGTTTAGATCAAAATTATTTCCATTTCAATTACAAATATTATACTATTGAAGACGGCTTGATTATGGGCAATCCGTTGAGTCCTTTGTTAGCAGAAATTTTCATGAATAACTTAGAGAAATTAATTCATAATCATCAACTCAGTAAATATTGTTTATACTGGTATCGCTATGTAGACGATATCATTATTTGCTTCACAGGAACAGATAGACAGTTGAAAAATTTTCGAAAATCATATAAATTCATTACATCCAAAACTGCATTCACAACCGAAATAGAAAGCAATAATTCGATAAATTTCTTAGACGTAACAATTTCGAATGAAAATGGAAAACATGTTTTCGCAATTTACCATAAGCCGTCACATACAGATATTATAATACATAACTCGTCGTGTCATCCATATCAACATAAAATGTCAGCATTCAATAGTTTTATTCATAGATTGATTAACATCCCGTTATCACCAGAAAATTTCAACAAAGAACTAAATTTGATTAAACAAATAGCCAAAAATAATGGTTACAATCCCAAACTAATAAATACTATTTTAAATAAAAACAAAGTAGAATCGCATTGAATGAAGTTTACCCTGTCGATAAATTGAAACAAAAATTCAACACCTTAACCTACGTTGGCATTACAAGTGAGAAACTGAAATCATTCTTAAGTAGCAATAATTTCAACATAGCTTTCCAAACTAATAATAATTTAGGCAAATATATAAAAATAATAAAACCAAACCAGGTAAAAACAATAAATCAGGTGTTTATAGATTGAATTGCAATGACTGTGATAATTTCTACATTGGTAGAACACATAGAAATTTTAATATTAGAATATCGGAACATAAACGCAGTTTTTCAAATAAAAATCAGATTCAAATTACGCGAATCATCTCTTAGAAAATAATCATTCTTTCGACCCACAGTTTGAAATTTTGCATACAGATAATAAATATTGGAAGGTAGATCTTTGGGAAACTTTAGAAATAAATAAATACAAACACTCAGGTAGACTCATCAATGAACAAGTCGATTTAAGCCCTTCACCTCTATTGAATCTTTTCGGGGAGCAATCTATTCCTTAATTTTATTGGATATACCTGTCATAAATAACCACTCAGGAGGAGGCGACCAATAAGCTTTTAATTACTCAAGAACATTTATAGTTATATTCTCATTTACATTTCTGCATAATCATTCGTCTGAAGAAGCTACGGTGTAGTGAAACGCGTTACGAATCGCAATTATTAAGTAAAATTCCTTAAAACACAGTACTTGTTTTTTATTATTGAAAAATAATCTTTTTGGTAATCTCCCCCGACAATCTAATGACCTTATTTCAAATATGTCTGACTGATTCTGCGCAAACAGACTAGTCTTAAATATGCAAAAGACCTACAAGTTTGCAATCAGACCTTCGAAAGATATCTCAGAGAGATTACTGAATGAATTCGGGTTTCCTGTAGCAACGAGTGTAAAATTTCTGGGCATTATTATCGATCAAAACTTGAATTGGAAGACTCACCTTTCTGTCTTAAATGAAAAATTGGGCAGTGTATCATTTGCTATACTTACCATCAGACAGAACGTTAACTTTGAAGCTGCCAAAACCGTGTATTACGCCTACTTCAATAGCATTTTGCAATATGATGTGGAATTTTGGGGTGACTCCACCGGCGCTAAAGATACTTTTATAATTCAGAAGCGAGCAATCAGAAATCTATTCAATCTAACAAGGTATGATTCTTGTAGAGAATACTTCGAAAAAGCAAAAATGTTCACTTTGACTAATCTATACAGGGTGCTTCAACGAAAACTAAACAGAGGCTATATTTACCAAGATATTCATTTTTGATCAATACGCAAAAACATATTAATTTTTGTTTCAAGGGGGACATGTTTTGGGATAAATTACTTGCCTGAAATATTAACCCCCTAAGCGGGGGTTGCAATCCTCGAACATTTTGAATATGGAAGAGGGGTCGAGTGATAACTCAAAAGAAAGGTGGTACCTTTGTCTACATTGCCTTGAACGAATTTCCACTTTTAATCGAAAACTGTAAAAGATACATGGTGAGCAACTGAAAGATAGGAAAGATTATTTCCCTGAGACTATTCAAGTTTCAGTGAGGTAAAATGGAACAGATCCATGCATATCAATGGCAGTCATCATCAAGTATCATCCTTGTCTCGAATTTCAACCCATGGAGCAGGGGTGACAACCCTTGAAAATTTGAGTAGCTCACTCTGTATCTTCTACAGTTTTCAATCAAAAATGAAAATTCTTTCACAGAGATGCAGACAAAGATAATACCTTTCTTTCGAGGTATCACTCGACCCATCTACCCTCTTCCGAATTTTCAAGGGTGGTCAATCTGCTCTAGGGGTTGAAATTCGAGATAAGGATGGTACTTGAGGATGACTGCTATTGATCAGCATGGATCTGTTTCATTTTACTTCACTGAAACTTGAATAGTCTCAGGGAAATAGTCTTCCCTATCTTTCAGTTGCTCACCATGTATCTTTTACAGTTTTCGATCAAAAATGAATATTCGTTCAAGGCGATGTAGACAAAGATAATATCTTTCTTTTGAGTCATCACTCGACCCATCTTTCCTATTAAAAATGTTCAAGGATTGCAACCCCGCTTAGGGGGTTGATATTTCAGGCAAGTTTTGTACCCCAAAAGATGTGCCACTTGAAACAAAAATTGACTTGTTTTTGCGTTTTGATCAGAAATGAATATCTTGGTAGATATACCCTCTGTTTAGTTTTCATTGAAGCTCCCTGTATATTTACAAACTGTCTCTGATCTCATTCAGGAACAAACATAAATTCATTTTCTCTGAGTCAACACATTCTTATAACACCCGGCATAATAATTATATTTTGCCAGATTATAGACTGAACGTGAACAGAAAAGTACCTCTTTATGAAGGCATAAAAGTTTTGAATCATCTGCCCAAACACTTATAGTCAGTCAACTCCTTACATGTCTTCAAGAGACAGCTTAAGACTTTTCTTGTTAAAAATGTGTTTTATTCCCTTGTGGAATTTTTCACGAAAAAATTTTGATGATTATTTCGTGAACAGGTGAAAAATATGTTAATTTCAATGTTTGTATGTGTGTAATTTAATGTCAATATTGTGTTGCTGCTACATCTCAAACATTATTGTTGAAATTCAATTTAATTTGTAAACGGAAGTTTTTTCTTATGCTCCTTTTGGGCTTTGATGAGTAGTATTTTTTTGTGAAAGGCATAATACTATTCCATTCATACTATATGTTCAACTCTACTCAATGTGGGAATAGATTGTTATTATTATTTATTATGGTGGACTTTGCACTATCTCAGCTGTTAGCAGGATATAATTTACCTTTCCCAGATTCAGCAATCAAAGGGAATAGGCTCGATTACAATATACTTGACATAAATTTCCTAACTATCCTACATATATTAAGAATTACAGCTTTTTGCATTTCTATATAGGTATTCTTATGCAATTCTAATTTCTTAAGGCTATCATGCAAAGTTTTGGGTATTAATCCAGTGGAGGAAACGATGACAGGAACAATATTTATTTTATCCAGGTGCCACATCTGCTTGATCTCAATAGCAAGGTCTGTGTATTTGGACTTTTTCTCCTGGAACTTGTTCAGCACGTTGTTATTATTCGGTATGGCGACATCCACCAGTATTGCTGTTCTGGCTCTCTTATCATACACTACTATGTCCAGCCTATTATTCGTCACCATTCTGTCAGTGATAACAGGCCTATCGTAGTATAATCTGAAAGAGTCATTTTCCAATACGGGCGCCGGTCGATAATTGTAATATGGCTGGAAGGTATTCAGAAGTCCGTACTTGTGTGCAAGTTTCTGATGGATATTGTTGCACACTTGATTATGCCTGTGAAGATAGTCCGTATTGGTCAGTTGTTCGCAGCCGGACGTAATATGCTGTATAGTCTCCGATCTTATATGGCATTTTCTGCACTTATCTGTTTGTAATGTTCCGTCCTTAATAATTAATTTTCTGTAATTGTTTGTAGCTATCACTTGGTCTTGAATGGCCATAAAGAATCCTTCTGTTTCCACGAATAATTCTCTTTTCATCAACCATTTGTCGTTGTGTGATTGATTAATCTCATGGTGATGTTGTCCATGCAATTCCTTTCTTGACCATTGCTCTTGTTTTTCTTCAGTGTCTAATAGGAACGGTAGATTCAGCAGGTCATCTCTGGTAGCAAGATTCAGATCTTATCAGCCCACGATACCACTCTATGTAGGTCAGAAGTGAGAGCTTTTGCAGAGTCCTCCTTCTTTCCGCTTCAAAGTTGTTCGTATCATAGACGATTTTGGATGATGATTGTTGTACTTTGTCAGCATCGTTCGGGTCTGCCTTTGAATATCATCCACATCTGTCTTAGTCCCTCTGATTATTCCAAATGAGTAAAGCAACACTGGAATGGCGTAGGTGTTAATTGCCTTGACTAGATTCCTCGAGTTCAACATTGATTTCAGCACAGTCTTCAGACGCTGACTGTATTCTGAACGAATCTTCTTCTTTGATTGTTTTTGGTCTAGCAATCTGGCTTGTTGGTATCCTAGATACTTGTATGTATCCCCATCCCTCATGCACTGTATAATATCACCGTTTGGAAGTTGTGTTTCACCATCTATGACTTTCCCTCTTTGAATGTTCAGGGTCTTACATTTTTCAATTCCGAATTTCATATGAACATCTGCCGAGAACTCACTGACAGTTTACAGCAAATCATCTAATTGCTTCTTGTTCGAAGCATATAATTTGATGTCATCCATAAACAGCAGGTGGGAGACTGTACGACAGTTCCTATCTGTTTTTATCCTAAATCCGTATCCTGTTCTATTGAGCATTGAGGACAATGGATTCATAGCTAAACAGAACCATAGTGGACGTATGGATATCTCGTCGGTTTTAATTGATTTATTGTTAATGTTGACCTGCAGAGACGAACGCCAGTGTGTCATTGTTGTCTTCAAGAATTCTAACAGGGCTGGGTGAATTTTGTATATCTGCAATACTTCAACAAGCCAGGAATGGGCGGTACTATCGAATGCCTTCAGATAATCGAGAAAAGCTGAATGAACATTCCGATGCCCTACGTGTGCCTGTTTCATTATCACAGAATCGATGATGAGTTGTTCCTTATACCCGTGGTGTTTCTTTCTGCATCCTTTCTGCTCCTCTGCTAATATATTGTTGTCGTCAAGGTGTAGGTATATTCGATTGGATATGCATGAGGTGAGTATTTTGTAGAGTGTTGGCAAGCAAGTGATTGGCCTATATTGAGATGGATCCTGTGTTCTATCGCTCTTAGGTAGCATATATATTAAGCCTTGTGTTAGGAAAGTGGGTGTTTTCTTGGGATGTTGAAGAACATACGTGAGCTGGTTCGCTAGGGCTCCATGGAGCTTATCAAACTTCTTGTACCAGTAGTTGTGGATATTATCTATACCTGTGGCCTTCCAATTATTGGTCGCTCTAACTACTGTTGTGATTTCTTCCTTCGTTATTCCTTCGAAGTCCATATGTTTGATATCAAGACGTTGTTTTTCATTCGTGATCCATTCCGCATATCTATTGTGTTCTTTGGGGTTCGACCATAGTGTGACCAATAATCGGTCAAGCACTGTGCGTCAGGTACTTCTCTGTTATTGTTGGTCGCAGTTTTGTTATTTCCCTTATGAAAATTGGCATCGCTTTGGAGGAACATTTGGTTTCGATGTTTCCTTTCAGTACACTTGACGTATCTTGAAAGCCTCTTTGCTTTTGCTTGGAATTTCTGTTTCAAAGTGTCCATATACACGTCAATGTGTTGTTTGTGATCAGGGTGTTTTGTGTTCGTACCAATTTTCCTATAAATTTGCGTATATGTGATTTCAAGCGCCTTGAGGGTTTTCTGTTTCTCAGGAATTCTGTGAGGCGACCGATTTCTGCTCTAATATTATCGTTATCCTTCTCCAGTCGTTTTTGCCATGGTGGTTTTCTGACGCCTTTTGGCTCAGATTGAATCAGAGTTGTGGAGATTTGTTGTTTGTGAAGTCGAAGAACCGCTACTGCTCCACAGTAAATCAAAGTGTGAATCTTCTCCAAGGTGTTCTGGTCGGTATATTCTTCAAACACTGAGTTTACGCTTGCTGGGATGATATTGGTGTTCTTGTTAGTCTTGAGTTTGGGCAGTTTGGGTCTTTTAGTTGGGTTACTACCACTGAATTCAGTTATTGCTCTGTTGAGTTCTGATCTTGCTAAATACATATATTCGTTCTGTTTATTTGGCTCAGAAGGGCGTTCCATGTTAATATTCGTTTCCGTGGCTTCGATGTTATTTGTAACACTTTCATTGACTCCGGCGGGTATACCGTTATGAGTATAATTTTCGCTTCTGAGTTCCATTATGACCTCTTCTCGTATGCTTCGAAGCGTTTCTGAAGAAAGTAGCCTGTTTTTAACGATTGTTCTTCGTTTATCTGAAACTCTCTGCTCGGATATGTGCTGTAATTCAGAATATTTTTCTACAAACGCAAGATTTAAAGCGTATCTGTATGCTGTCATTTCCGATTCCAAATTTGTAATCTTGTAATAGGAACGCATAATGAAGGAATTCATTCCTGGGGTCCACTTCATGCGTTTCCTAGAGAGTCCTGCTCTCGTGGTCGTAGGCATAATGGCTTGCGCCACCGTTGAAACATCAAGAGTCGGTTGGGAGGTATTGATGTTATTTCCCACTTGGTTTTGTGTTGCAGTATCCCTACTCGATATCACGCTGCTTCCGTCGCTAACCGAGGGAGACTGTGACTCACTTTCCGAACAAGACCCTCTTCCTAAATCTTGAACGCGACAAGAGGTTATGGTGGTACAATGTCGATTCACCCGTTTATTCAATATTATTATTATATAATAACTCGACTAGTTTCTCAAAAGAAATGAATATTATTCAAACATTGAATCGAATAAAGGTTGCTGAAGACATGCTAGAATGTTTGACATGCAATCCAGTTGAAAAGCTTTGGTATGACGTCTTCCAACTGTTCCATGTCAAAGTCGATCAAAAGTCGAGGTAATGTTGACTGTTTTCTTTGATTATCTCGGTGTTGTGCTCTTGTAATTTTTGCCAGAAGGTTAACGGTAAATAAAGAATATTACCTGAGCGTTATGCGGTGTTTGAGAGAGCAAATTTGCCGAGAAAGGCCAGATAATAAACCATCTCACAAGGCTATTATTTCGAATGAGTTTCTGACCAAAACCCCAACAAATACTATCGAACAGCCATTATATTTACCTGATATGGCTCCGGCCGACTTATTTCTTAACCCAAAACTCAAATTGCCACTGCGAGGTATCCGTTTTGAATCGAAAGTAGACAAAAGTGAATTCACGGCGTAACCTGATAGATAAATATATATTATTATTTGAGCGAGGCAGCCCAGTAGCCAGGCCACTGCGACCCAGTGGTCTATTGTGGCACACTCTGTCCTAAATTTCATCCACGAGCTAAATCCTTCTGGTAAAGGGAATGAGACCTTCATAAGCTCAGTCAGCTTCAGTTTTCAAGATCCAAGTTCTTCCATCCTGACCCTGTTCCCAGCTGGGCACTAGCACATACCATGTTCCATTGATTCTATATCTTCTTCACATAGCCTACATGAAGAATCCTCAATCAATCCTAATTCATTTAGGTGTTTCCTGAGGCGACAGTGCCCCGTTAGTATGGCAGTTAAAACTCTCAGTCTAGAGAGTTTAAGCCGGGCCTTGGATTTTACAGTGGAAGGTCCACTGATGGCACGTCGAGCGTGTCTGAGACCTGGGAGGCTCATCCAATGCTCACGTATCCTCAAGTCCAGCCATCTGTTGTTTTCCATCCTTGCAGTTTCCAGGGGAATTCCGTGCTAAGGCTTCGGTCCCATGAACTCCAGGTTAGTTTCTCATTTCCCTCAACGCCCGAGTGTCCAGGAACCCATATTGGACGGAGCCTGCTCCGCTCTCCTAGTTTGGCAAGAGTGGAGCGACAGTCTTGCACCATAAGTGTTGTACATGTATCGGATGCCAATGCTTTCAGTGCAGCTTGGCTATCGGTGAGGATTTTAATTGACCTATTTGTTAATCCCCCCGTAAGCAAAAGGTTAGCACAGTGGTCAATGACGAATATTTCTGCTTGAAAGTCGCATGCTCAATAAGATAGATCGACTGTTTCTTGGCGGAACCTCGACCATAGACACCAGCTCCAACACCTTTTTCAGTTTTTGAGTGGTCTGTGTATCAATCGGTACCCTCACAGAGACGGTCCTTGGAGCTGACCCATTTCTGTCTATCGGGAATGATGATCTGGAATGGCTTCTCTATGTTGGTTTTAGGTGTTGCTATGTCTGACCTCATACTCAGCACTTCATTGTCCTCGATTTCAGACTGTAAGGCGCCAGGCACAAAGCCGAAGTTACCCGCTTTATCACGGGAAAGATGATGGAATCTGTAGAAAGCCATTCCTTCCACTCTTCTTATCACCAGATGAAAAGGGACAAGGCCCAATATCAGTTCCATGGCCGCATTACTGGAGCGAAAGGCTCCAGTAATCATCATGCAGGCTGTTCTCCTTAATTCAAAGAGCTTGAGTTGGCCTTGCTTCTTAAGACTGCACTCTCACCAAGCAATGCAGGGGTACATAATACGTGGTCTAACCACCATCACATATAGCCACTGGAGTTGCTTTGGGGCAAGACCCCACTTTCTTCCACAGGTTCTTTGACATGCCCATAGGGAATGTCTAGCCTTGTGTATTGTGTTTACCAGGTGCGAATTCCACGTGAGTTTACTATCCAGGGTCATCCCTAGATATTTCGCTTCTTCCACAACCGGAATAAACACCCCGCCCAGGGTCGTGAGGGAAACAAATATCCTCCTCTTCCTGGTAAATGACACCATAGGGGCGTGACTTGAGCTCAATTTCGGAAATAGCGTTTGGAAAATATTTTTGATGATTGGATTGTTTGTTGGCGTAAATATAATATTTCGGATAGGCCAACTTTTAGGGCTATACAATAAATTTAGATGAAAAATAAATATTTAGTATCTCATTGATCAATTCTCGGTATTCTGTGGACATAATGTATACTTGTGCGGTAATTTCCCACGCAGTATTCATAAAAGCCTTAGAAACATTAAAATAACAAACAAAAGATTGTTTCAAGGGTAAATTGAGTTCAGCGAACGAAATAGCGTGCCAAGACAAATGAATATCGATTTCTTACAATGTGACTCAAACATTTAACTTTCTTGCTTTATATTCATTGTATGCTTCGATAAAAATTATTGCGTCAATTTAATGTCGCTATTCATGTCGCAATCAAGGAAACGCGAAGATTTTGCAATCTCGTTGTTATCGTTGGCTTTGTTAGCCGCCACTTTGAAATCTCGCTTTCGTAAAACGTTGTTCTTTTCTGTGCGTATTCAAAGAATTTCACAAGGATTTTTCGTACTTTGCTTCATTGTCACACGAAGCCAGATGTTGTTTGAATTCGCGAGAATGATGATTTACAGGGTAATCCGAAATATCATGTGATATAAGAGAATGAAGTGATTCTTTGGTTAATTTTACGACTTGAGTTTTTATAAACTTAGCACCCTTAGGGTGCTCAAACTTGAAATGCTGACGAACTACCTCAATAATTTTAGGTTTACGATCGACTCTGAGAGACTGCAAGTATGTGTGATGCAGGGTGTCGTACATACACGATACACCCTACCTACCTACCTACCTACCTACGTAGGGTGTACTGTAGCATATATAGATATTAGCTTTCCGCACAAAATACATTATTTTAATCAAGGTTTGGGTTAGGTTTAGTTTGGTTATAGTATCAATGAAAAATCTCATCGTTATTCAAAATTGCTACTTTATTGGTTGTTACAAAACAAAACTAAGGAGTGACTTTGGATGTTGAAGCGTGGCACTGCATGTCCTCAGCATACTTTTCATAAGATGGTACGTAACCACTGAGTCCTAATCGCAAGCATGATGACTATGATCGTCAGTTAGGCGATTGCGATATTTTGACTTGATTATCTTCATTTCAGAAAATGCAGACTCGCACAAGTAAGTTGACCCAAACATTACCGTCAGTTGAAGGGCGATTTACCTCAGATTCGGATATTCATCTGCAGATATAAAACACCAGAAATTCGTATGAGATGCTGTAGCTTTGAGATGTTTATCTGATATAATCTGCACCAACTCATTATCAACAGAACATGAGTCCATATTAAACTGACTTGCTATTCCAGTAGCTAATCCCTCAATGTTTTTACATGAAAAAGAATAACTCATAAATGATGATATATTTGTCAATTGACTGCAATCATAAAAATGCATTTCGAATTGTCCCAAATATTTGATAATTCAGCCTCATACGTTGTAATGGTTTAGATTTCTAGATTCGGATATTATCAGATATAATGAATATGGATATAATCTGAAATATCAACAGAACATTCAATTCCAGTTAATCCTCAATGTTTTTACATGAACTCTAAGAAATGCATTTAATTGTCCCAAATAGATCATCAATTATATAAAGGAACTAAGAAAGTTTAATGAGATTCAATTATATAAAGGCTAGTTGAAAGAAAATTACAATTGACACTACCTATTAATTACCCATGCCTAGCTAGATCAGAGTCTCTTTATCTCAGTGTGTGAGATCTTCGTCTAGAACCTAGGTCCAAGATATAGCCTAAGGAATAATACTCATCACTTGCTTCTGTAATACCGGATGGTCTGATATGGTTGTCTCAAAAGAAAACCTACGTGAGTGGTTTAAAAAAAAGATGAAGAATTACTGCTTCGGTAATACCGTGTGGCCCGATATGGTTGTCTCAAGAGAAAACTTACTTCTTGAGGAAAAACTGAAATTTAAAATTTTGACACCCCGTAAAGAATGAGAAATTAAATTTTTAGATACAATCTTGTATTTTCATAATAGGAGATTTTGAGCTAAGCCAATTATCACTGTTCATGGCCTTCTAGAACGAAAGATGAAAATTGCAAAAAAATTGTGTTTTGTTTTTCTTTCAAAAATATGTCGAAAGGTCGTAGGTGTAATGGTTTTGTTTCTAATTTTATCTAAAATTGAAGAAATATTTCAATTCTACTGGAACTAAGAAATCTAAATAATGAAGTTTTATGGGATTCAATTATAGAAAGGCTAGTTAAATTACAATTGACACTACTACTACTATTAATACCTATGCCTAGCTAGATCAGAGTCCCTTAATCTCAGTATGTGAGATCTTCGTCTAGAACCTAGGTCCTAGATATAGCCTTAGGAATAATACTCATCACTTCATTCAACTAGCTTTATTACAAGATAAATATCAAAATCACACTAATCGATTAATAAATTACTTACTATTATTAAGGTAACTAATACAAAAAAAGTTTAACCAATAACAATAAAAGGAGTCTCAGACAAGATGAATTCAAACTATATATTACAAATTTTCATATACAAACAGAGCTTTTCAACAAATGAAACTCAATGATAGAGCTCAGTCAACAATTAACCAAGATAGAAAAGAAGAATTTGATCTAAATGAGATAAAAACACAAGGTTTAACTTTAATCTACACTTTATTTGAAAAAATTCGACGACGTTTCGCTGACACAGCAGCTTTATCAAGAATGAAAAATAGAATGAAGAGTATGGTATTATAAACAAATCGTATAACAAGTTGGATGAATAACAGGAAAATCCACACCGAGCCATTGTACAGTTAGTATGAAAGGTAATAAAACTAATTAAACAAGTTGAGTAGGGTGAGTAATTCAAATCTACCTGTTCATTCAAAAGCTTTATTATTTTATTATTTTTAATATGTTTACTTAAGTTATTAGAAGTTTTGAAAGTTATATTAAAATTTGTTTGACGAAAAAGGATTTAATATTTGTACTTGCAGAACCGCAGAATGTTAAACTGTTGAATATTTTGTAGTCTTTATGAATAGGATATACTTCATTTATTGCTTTCTGATACAGTTTTTACGAATGATTAGATCTATAACATCCGGATTATATGAATTATTAATGGCTATCTGTTTGATGATGTTTAACTCTTTATTATAATCTTCTACTGATAAAGGTAAATTGAGTAACCGATGTACCATGCTGTTTAAAGCTGCAACTTTGTATTGAATTAGATGTAATGAGTAGTTATGTATAATGGTATCAGTATGTGTTGGTTTACGAAAGACCGAAAAAACATGATTATTATTTCGTTTAGTGCTTTTCAAGTCCAAAAATTAATGGAATCGTTCTGTTCAATTTCTATCGTGAATTTAATGTTCAAATGGATGGAATTAATGAAATTAAGAAATAAGTCTAATTGACGAGTAGTTCAATGAAACATACTAAGATGTCGTCAACATATCTATACCAATAAAGACATTTGGAAATGAGTAGATGTGTATGAATTTTCTGTTCAATATTATTCAAAAAATCTCTGCTAAAGTGGACTCAAAGTTTCCATGATCAAACCATTTTCACTACTGTAATAGATGTTGTTGAAGAAAAATAATTTTGTTCAATCAACATAACATAATTAAATCAGAAATATTGAATCTGTTGGACGTTTGCATTGAACAAAATTATTTTCTTTCAACAACATCTATTACAGTAGTGAAAATGGTTTGATCATGGAAATCCTTTGAGTCCACTTTTAGCAGAGATTTTATGAATAATATTGAACAGAAAATTCATACACATCCACTCATTTCCAAATGTCTTTATTGGTATAGATATGTTGACGACATCTGTTTCATTGGAACTACTCGTCAATTAGACTTATTTCTTAATTTCATTAATTCCATCCATTTGAACATTAAATTCACGAAAGAAATTGAACAGAACGATTCCATTAATTTTTGGACTTGAAAATCACTAAACGAAATAATAATCATGTTTTTCGGTCTTTCGTAAACCAACACATACTGATACAATTATACATAACTACTCATTAAATCAATTCAACACAAAGTTGCAGCTTTAAACAGCATGGTACATCGTTTACTTAATTTACCTTTATCAGTAGAAGATTATAATAAAGAGTTAAACATCATCAAACAGATAGCCATTAATAATTCATATAATCCGGATATGATAGATCTAATCATTCGTAAAAACTGTATCAGAAAGCAATAAATGAAGTATATCCTATTCATAAAGACTAAAAATATTCAACAGTTTAACATTCTGCGGTTCTGCAAGTACAAATATTAAATCCTTTCTCGTCAAACAAAATCTTAATATAACTTTCATAACTGCTAATAACTTAGGTAAACATATTAAAAATAATAAATCTCGTGTTGAAAATCAAGTAAATCAGGAATCTATAAACTAAAATTTATATCGGTAGGACCTATAGGAGTTTTGGCATAAGAACATCTGAACATAAACGTAGCTTCGATAAAAATAAATCTGATTCAAATTATTCAAACCACTCAATAAAAGAAAACCATTCATTCAATAAAAACTGTGACATATTACATATAAAATCGAAAAGTTTAAAATTAGATCTCCTAGAAGCATTAGAAATGAATAAATACAAACATTCGGACAAGCTTTTGAATGAGCAGGTAGATGTGAATTTTTCACCCCTACTTAACTTGTTTAATTAGTTTTTATTACCTTTCATACTAACTGTACAATGGCTCGGTGTGGATTTTCCTGTTATTCATCCAACTTGTTCTACGATTTGTTTATAATACCATACTCTTCATTCTGTTCGTCATTCTTGATAAAGCTGCTGTGTCAGCGAAACCTCGTCGAATTTTTTCAAATAAAGTGTAGATTAAAGTTAAACCTTGTGTTTTTTATCTCACGAAAACTTTCTCTTATCTTTATTACTAGGAAAGCTAAAACTGATGTCTATCAAGGGCGGACCACGTTTAACCAATATTATATTATTACCTGAAGTGGATTGTTCAAGTGCTGTAGACGAGGATGGTGTCATCGCTTCATCGGGCTTTGCATCAGTAGAAGCTGTTTCGCTGCTACAACCGCTGCCACTTGTTGCAGGATCTGATGTTACTGTTGAAATTTCAGATGTCCACTCACGGTTATTGATATTACGGATTTAGAATCTTGAGATTCGGACGATTCGGTAGCACCAACATCGATAGTCTCCGTGGAATCTCGATTGTTTTGCAATAAATGCTTTAAAGATCCAACCATTTTCCCCCTTTCTTGTAGTCTCAATTTCCTTTGCTCGCGAAACTTCGCACCTGAAGGTCTCTTTCTTTTATCCTGAAAAAACAAATAAATAATTAGTTCTCATGGGAATTAGGAATTAACTTCTAAAGTAACCACAATAATAAGCACCATGTGGGCAGGGTACGAAATATTCTTGAAAAGTTAACTAAGTAGCCAATAGTTTTTAACCCTTTATAGGGCAGTTTATTATTAAGTAAGATATGGCCGATTGAAGTTTGCATATTTGAGTAAAAAACCATTTGTTCGAGCCCTTTCAGCTTGAATCCTTTCAAAAATAAAGGCAAAACAGATATCAAACTAATTTGATCTTATAGCTCTTAAAAAACCCTACAAAATGGTTTTTTAAAATGATCAATAGCATAAAAACTAAGCGAGTTATAGATAAAGCCAGTTACTTTTTAAACTCGTACATGAAATTCCAATTAATAAAAAGATATTTGGCTAAAAAATTAATTATAACCAGTATCCTATAAAGGTTTAATGTTGATAGTATAAAGTAGGAAACACTTACCATTGTATAAAAAATCAAGCCGTTGAAATTGCAGTCAGCAGGTATTCGACACTTAATTTAAAAAAAATGTAGTGAACAAAATATTACACAACACAACATAACACTTGACAAAATAAAAATAACTTTATATGTAAACATTAATAGGATCAAGAAACTGCCGCCTGACATGTTCTCGCAACATAGGAATCGGTAGTAACTGGATGATATACTAACAAAATTTCGTGTGTATTTATACCTAATCCTATTTAATTTCTCAACTTTTATTTTAATATTTTATTTAGATCCTGGGTTTTGGCGATTCTAAAGGATGGCGCCCGTGTGCATTGCACACTTTGCACATATGGTTGCGGGGACCCTGTCTGAGGCAAAGTCTTATTTCGACGTTCTTATTGTAAAAATTGCAAAACATACTTGTGGGAACTGACAAAATCTAACCTAACCTAACCTAAATGACAGATAGCGTTTGTTTGTTTGTTTGTTTTTCTTTTAACGATGTGCTCGGGAACTATGCTCATTTACACAGGTGGACCTACAACTTATAGTGGATTCCGAACCACTCTCCTAGACCGTGCAATGATAACTGCCACCACAAGGATTACAAGTTATCTGGTCTTCGGAAGTTTATGCCATCTATAGGCGACTTTGTCAAATTCAAAGACGCATACAACACCCAAACCTTCGCCAGAATCGAACCGGCAGCCGCATGTGTACAAACTGGGAAGCGTGTGATCTTCCCACCTGGCCACACCGGTGGTGACAGATAGCGTTCAAACTCCGCGTCAGTACAGAAAACAGTTGTGACAACTCAGTAAGAACGAAAATTTTGACAATGGTTTTAAGCAGATTTCAAAATAATTTCCGGGAACTTTTTGACCAATCACTACGAGATAAGAAATATACTGGTTGGCTTGTTAGAGATGGAACATCCTGTATACACCGTTGTATTGAGAAGAAGCCACCAAATGTTCACACATTTTTCTACAGCTGTTGTTACGTACACCTGCGGCAACCGTTCATTCATGACCATGAGAAAAGATACTGTGAGAATTGATTTCAGTGAACAAGAAATACATACTGAAAGAAATCTAGTTCTAAAGTATTTTCTAAGTATTTGTCCACATTGTGACAATTTTAATTGACCGGAAATCGCCTCAATTAATCAATGAGATGAATCGTTGTTACACCAGGCATCATTATACTTTCCGCTCATTTCGTCTCGATGCAACATACAGTGAGTTTTTGTGCATCTGGCAATAAAGTATGTGACCCTTGTAGGAGTAGTTGTCTTAGTCATCGCCTGTCTTACTCTCTCTGGCAATTAAACGAGTTAAACGAACGCCGTGACATGCAATCAATGTATTACGATTGCTTTCATTAACTTTCATTGGTACTTGGCAAAAGGTACACAGAGATCATTGATATTGAATGTTGGACGAAATGATTTTCATTCATTCAGGAATGAGTCTATAAATAAAAATCAATTGCCACGTGTATCACGGAGAATAATAGTACTTATTTGAGTGACTTATTTTTAAGTCTGGATTCCTGCTAGACTCAGTATACACTGATTTTTCATACAGTGATCTATAATACAGGGTGTTACATAATAGTATGTCATAACTTGAGGGGGTACATCTAAGTTTTTTTTTCAAAACTCCTGCAGTTTTTCAGATATTAGGAATGCAAGCTATTTTTTACAGGTTCCATCATTACACGTCATAGATTTCAACTGAAATTTACAAGGTGTTTTCTTTTCCGATGCTATGTCTCCTTTTATCCTATCAAACTTGTAATTTTTTCGTATCTCCAACCGTTTTCGAGTGAAAAATTATTGAATTTGAATTGTAGTAGTTTTATATATTTGTTACATGTCATGTCATAGTTATTAACCATACAAAATATAAGCGCTCAAATAAAACATACCAGTCAAACAGAAAAAAGTATGAACAAACATCCTCGAACAAAAGTCGATCGAGAATCTAGGACTTAACAAATCACAACAGAGTAATAATATATAAATAAATGCACAAAACGTAAAGAAACGCAGAGCTACAGGTTTTTGTTCATACACTCCTGAATCTCATAAATTGTTTCCTCAATTAATATTTTCTAAATCATCTTAATAAATCTTCCATCCGGAAGTCTTTTCATTTGAGATGGAAGCTTGTTGTAGAAAATGGTACACCAGTAGTTGGACTCTAATTGAGTTCTTTCCAATCGATGGTATGTGGGCACTAATTGATCTCTATTCCTGGTTTTGTATTGATGAACTGTAGCCTGGGAGATGAATTTGTCTCTATTCTATCTCACATATAAGATACAGGACAAAATGAACACCGAGGTAACGGTCAAGATTTTCTCTGATCTGAAAATTGGACGACAGCTCTGATGTTTGGGGACACCACAGGGTGCCCTTACTGCTGCTTTCTGCTTTGGCAATATCCACCTAAGAGTAGTAGCATTACCCCGAACAAGAATCCCATACGTTGCCAATGAATGTAAGTTAGCATAGTAAGTGAGTTTGCAAATTTTCCTCGACGTTTCTGTTTTATTCTGTGAATCGTAAAAATAGCTGTTGACAATTTCCTGAGTAATATGAATATATGTTCGCTCCATGTGAACTCACTGGTCAATGTGGTTCCCAATAATTTAAGACAGAGAGATGTTGACCCTTCCTTATGGGTGCTTATGACTAGTCTTTGTGTTTTCTTTAAGTTCAATTTTAGTCCGTTGGCCGAAAACTACTCTTCCGCATGTTTCATGCACTCCTCAGTTAGAGATTGGACTTTGCATCGGGTTGTCGCGATGTTTAGGAAGGTATCATCATCAGCGTATAGACTAGGGGTAGCAGTTGGTATATGAAAAGGTAGATCATTTATATAAATTAGAAAAAGAACTGGTCCTAATATTGAACCTTGTGGTACTCCAGTTTCAACGTATTTTTGTTTTTTCCATTCGACAAATTGCGTTCTTTTCGACAAATAGGACTTATATATCGAAAGAGCATTCCCTCGAACTCCACAATACTCCATTTTATCAATCAACAAGCTTCGAAATAGACTGCCAAAAGCTATGCCAGTAGTTCCGCAAATTGGTGTTCGTCCAAAGCCTTAACAATCGCCTCGACGAGGTTGATAAGTAGTGTTGTTGTAGATCTAGAAGAACCGAAACCATGTTAGCAGTTATCAATTATGTTATGTTTTTCGAGAAATTCTACTAGTCTTCTTCTTAGAACCTCTTTAAAATTTTAGAAAATATTGGCAGCAAAGCAATGGGTCTATAATTACTACAATCATCTTTATTGCCACTCTTATTTTTGGGAATTACCTTCGCAATCTTGAGTTTATCCGGAAATACGCCCTCCTGCAAACGTAAATTGAGAATCCGAGTCTATGGCACTATCACCACTGGCAATATTTGCTTCAACAAAGGAACTGCCATGCCATAAATGTCAGACGACAATTTGGTTAATTTGGTGAAAAATAGGAATTCATAGGAGATAACAGTCGGTAGGTATTAAAATACACAACCGAATTCTGGGACCATTGATAAAACTTTTCATTTACACATGTGCACACCTTTTTTTATCAAATATGAAATACAACACACGTTTTTTTGTATATGACCACATTTGCACTTGTTTGAAGAAGGGGAGTTTTCCATTCTTTGATTTGATACAAATTCGATCGGTTGCGGTGTTTTGTGATTCTTTTACTGTTTACGATTCGAAACAGTTTTTTCCATTCAGAATGAGAGATTTACCACCAACCTCAGTAGCAAGGGCAGTTACATTGATCGAGGAAGGGCGCACCGCTCAGTCGGTACCATGCTGGGTGTCTCGACGTCGGTTATCCATCGAATCTACCGACGTTACAGGAAAACTGGATTGTACGTGAGGAGGCGAGGACAAGGAAGAAATCGGGCATCCCGCGCTATACATGACCGTTTCATCGTCAATCAAACCATAAGAAATCCTCGTCTTACTGCTGTTCAGGCACGTAACCTTTTGCAAGCAGTGGATAATATTAACGTCAGTGTGAGGACAGTCAGAAGACGATTAAATGAAGTTGGTCTGAGATCATACGCGCAAGCAAGAGCACCAAGACTCGATAGAGCCCATCGGGTAGCAAGATTGGCGTTTGCTAGGGAGCATGTAGCACGGACAATCAATCAGTGGAGACGAGTTTTATTTAGTGATGAGATCCGATATTGTGTGAATTTCGTGGATGGTAGAGATAGAATATGGAGGCATCGAGGGGAACGGTACAATCAAGCGAACTTCGCAGGAACTGAGCAATACGGTGGAGGGTCAGTTATGATATGGGGTGGCATATGCTTGGGAGTACGAACAGAACTGGAGATTATTGGCAATGGATCACTTAATGCCCATCGGTATATAACAGAAATCTTGGAGCCCCATGTTGTGCCTTTTGCTCCTTACATAGGGGAAAATATTTCCTTTTTATGCACGATAACAAGCGCCCTCATACTGCGCGCATAGAATATCTCAATGAAGTTGGGATCACACGAATGGACTGGCCGTCGCGGTCACCGGATTTAAACCCGATCGAACACGTTTGGGACATTCTTTGAAGAAGGGTTCGACAACGGAATATAGGCAACGTTGAAGAGCTGACATTGACTTTGGTGGAAGAGTGGGACAACATACCTCAACAGATGATAGACCACATCATTGGGAGTATGCGAAATCGTATGCGCGCTGTATTAAGAGCTCGGGGGAGTCATACTCGCTACTAAAATCAAATGTTTTTTTTTTGTGGGTCATCATGAACATTTTTCTCAACATGTTCATTTCATTTCGCGAGTTTATCGCCAGGATACACACCTGCTCTCAATTTTGGACAGGAATGATAATTATTATAGAGTGTCACACAAAAAAATTCAAAAATAAATATGCAAAATCAACGATTTTTCCAGTGTACTTCGAGTTCTGCCGAAGCGTGAAATTGGCCAGTGAATTTCAAAAATTTTCATTTCGTTAGATTTCCGCTTCTCTAATTTTGATTTTATTTTTTGGCTAACCTCCGATGTTATGTACCTACGCAAAATCAAAAATTTGTGACTTTTCGCTTCAAATTGGATATCTCTTGTAAAAATAGAGATAAATGCATAAAACAAGAAGGACGTAACTGTAGGAAGATGTGTCTTGACAGATCATGATATTGTACGTCTCAACTCGGATCACGAAATTCCACAGGGTGTTACGAATTTTTGACAAAAAAAACACTTTTAGTTATGCCCCCGTATGAAATTTTTTTCGAATTTCTTTTGTTTTCTCTTAAAATTTCTACAAAGCAGAAGAGTTGGTCTATAACTTGCCGAAAAAAATCATCTAAATCGGTTGAGAATTAGGAAAAATATCGGACTTTGAATTTGGTTGAATTTTCGAGTGTTCCGCTAATTTTGCCTCTGAGTGTAGTTTCCCAATCTTGATTACCCCTCCCAGAATCCTTAATTATCTTTCAAATCTCCCTTGTCCTATCCTGAGCACTTGCAATATATTCACTGTTCTTTTCTTTATTTGCATCCCTAAAACATTTTTGAAGTTTCTTTCTTAAAACCGAAAGTAGCTTTCTAGAATTTTCATCTCTTTTAACATTATGAATAATTTGAACCGCTTCAACAAATCTTTTAAATTTCGATGTTTCATCTGAAATTTCCAGTTGGTATTTCCATTTTTACCAACTGGAACTTTAGTCATTGGGAAGGAACTGGTGAAACACTGTTGTATAAAACAATGAAATCTCTCATAGAACTTATTGGCATCTAAATCGCTCATTGTATCTGCCCAACATATTTTTCGCAGGTTCTCTTTGAAGTTCTCTATGTTTTTCTAGTTAATAAGGTGTATGTCACTTTAAATTTGTCTCTATCAGTCCGTCCTGAAGTCCTGAAAATTTGTGCATTGTGATCCGAGAGTAAAGAGTTAATGGTTTCAGTAGTGTACGTTTTTATATTTGTAAAGAGATTGTCGATACAAGAATTTTTAGTTTTGTTTATTCTATTGGGTCGTGTGAAAACGGGTAGCAATCCAAAACTTGCCATTGAGTTCAATAAATCTCTTCTTTTCTTATCCTTTCTCAAAATGTAAATATTAAAATCTCCTACTATAACTATGTCATAAAATGGGTCGGCATTGTTGTTCACTAAATAAAAAAAAATAATAGAAATACTCGATAGGCATGCCCAAAATTTGCTTTCATTTTGAAAGCTCGTCTTCTGAGACTGAACTTATACTTATTTTATATCAAACTGAAGAAAATAACAATTAAAAACTAAATAAATTGCTGGAAGTATCCTCCACCTGCAAGAATACAGGCCTCTGTTCTTCTTCGCATATTATCACGCAATCTTTGTAATATTCCTGGGGTATTTCTTATCGTGCCACAAGAGGTTATTATTCGATTTCTCAATTTTTCTACAGTGTTCACTGGAGTGGTATAAACTGAAATTTTGAGATATCCCTAAAAGAAAAAGTTCAAACTATTCAAGTCTGGGGACCTAGGAGGCCATGGTTCTGGTCCACTCCGACCTATCCATCGGTTGTTGAATGTATTATAGAAGGATTCCCTAAGTTCTCCACTGAAATGTGCTGGTGTTATGCATGAACCACATTATGTTTCTCACCAAAAGTGGCACATCCTCGAGCAATAAAGGTAAATCCTCCTCAAGAAATTACCGATAAGCGGTACCGTTTAGTCTGTTAGGCAAAAGAATGGCCCAATCAAATAATTTCCGATTATTCCGACTCAGAAATTTCGTGAGAATTGTTCTTGATGGTGAGATTCTTCAATTAAATGGGGGTTTTCCTCAGCCCAATAATGATTATTGTGAAAATTTGTGGTAGCAGTTCTCTGCAAGTCAGCTTCCCCTGTGAACATTATTTCAGTATTAGAATTAGCATTTTCTCTAATTTTATCTAAGAACCATCGACAGAAGGAAAATCTCGAGGAAGTTGAATTTGGACGCGTTGAATATGAAACGGGTACAATAAAAAGTCGTGTTGAATCCTCCAAAATAGGAAATGTGAAATATTCAACTGATTTCCAATTTTTCTTGTACTCACATGAGGATTCAAATCAATACAATTCAAAACTGCTTCCCCAATATCTGGAGTTCTCATAGTTTGAGTTGCACTTTTTAAAAGATTATTTGCAGTAAAAGTACCAGTTTCCCTTAACCTTCTGTGGATATTTGAAAATGTTCGCCTGTCTCGATTTGGAAAGCGCGCCTGATATAATCGCCTAGCTTCTGTTGTGTTTCCGTCAGCCAGACCGTACTTGTAATGGATATCAGTCAATTCGGCGTTAGTAAAATTAGCCATTTTTTCTTACAGCAATAGCTTCAAAAGTTTAAAAATAATTGTTAATTTGATAAACAATTCGAGCAGTCACTGGTTTGAAGAAAATCAAAGCCTACCAGTCATTTTTTCAATTAGAAGTGCTTTCAATTAAGCGAATGCATACAATCGTTCAATAATTTTTTGCTCGAGAACGTTAGGAGATACGAAAAAATTAGGGGTGTCAAAAAAGTTCCCAAATTGAATGAACTTATGGAAAATTGATTGTACGATGATCAGTGGCGTACTGCAAAAAAGTTTGAAAGGGTAAAAGAAGACATGGCTCCGGAAAAGAAAACACCTTGTAGATTCCAGTTGAAATTTAGGACGTGTAATGATGGAGGCTGTGAAAAATAGCTTGCATTCCAAATTTGGGCTGAATATTTCAAAAACTTCAGGAGTTTTGAAGAAAAAAACCAGTTTTTCCGGAAATTTCAACCCCCTGTAGCTCCGTAACGAAGTTTTTCCGGACCTATGTTTATATGAACTTTTTTTTTTAATTCCACGTAGAATTACCCCTTTAAGTTGTGACATACTATTATGTAACAGCCTGTATACTGATGCGTAAGATTGTTGCTCTGAAAATATCAAGTTCCCTGCTTCGATGGTTTGAAGGCTTTTTTAATGGTAAAACACATTGTTAAGTTCAAAAACTTTTATGCTAAAGAGATTCTGGTAACATGTGGTGTACCACAAGGGTCTTACTTAGATCTACTTTCACTCATCATAATTTATATCCAATTTAATTTCTTCATCATCATCATCATCTGTCAACCATCCTAGTCCACTGCTGAACATAGGTCTTCCTCAACGATCTCCATTCCTCGCGATTTTGGGCCGGATTTATCCAGTTCGTACACACTCGCTTGATATCGTCTTTCCAACGAGCTGGTGGACGTCCTCTACTTCTGTGGGCTTCATCTCTGGGACGCCACTCCAAAAGACGCTTTGTCCATCTACCGTCCGTGGTTCTTGCTAGATGACCAGCCCAGTTCCACTTTAAATTAGCAACTCTCTCGAGAGCATCCTGGACTCTAGTTCATTGGCGTATGATATGGTTAGGAATTCTGTCCCGTAGTGTTATGCCTAACATAGCTCTCTCCATCTTACGCTGAGCAATACATATTTCATTAGCTGATTTCTTTGTTAGGGTCAGGGTTTCTGCACCGTACGTAAAAACTTGTAAAACGCATTGATTGTATAATTTACGTTTCAAACAAATCGGTATCTCTGATTTGAACAGATCTCTCAGTTTTCCAAATGCAGCCCATGTCAGCCTTATTCGCTATTCTATTTCTGTTGTTTGGTTATCCCTGCCTATAGTTATCTCATGCCCCAGATATTTGTATGACGTTACTTGTTCCCAATTTCACCATCGATGGAAACTGGTTGGCTTGGTACTAAGTTGGTCATCATCTTAGTTTTTGACATATTTATCTTCAATCCGATTTTACTGGATTCCTTAGACAACTGCAAGAGCATCTCATTTGCATCATCTAATCTGTTTGCTATAATGACGATGTCGTCGGCGAAACGAAGATGACTTATTCGCTCACCATCCACATTTACTCCCCTCTGATCCCATTCCAATTGCTTGAACATATATTACAATAGGTTTGTGAACAACTATATAAGAACCAGAGGCAAGTTGTATTCTATGCTCTTTTCAATCAAAGTCTTGAGAGTTTGGAGATGATCATTAACACCAAATGTTGCCCGAAATCCGTCCTGCTCTCGACGTTGGTAGGTGTCCAGTTTGTTTGTGAGGCGCTTTGTTATTATTTTGGTGAAGAGTTCGTACAAGTGCGATAGAAGACTTATAGGTCTATAGTTCGAGAGATTTGTGGGGTCTCCTTTCTTGTACATAATTATTATTATAGCATTATGCCAAGACTCTGGTACTTTTGCTTCAGCTAAACATTTATTGAAAAGTTTCGTTATTTCACGAATCAGATTTTCACCGCCTATCTTCAAAGCATCCGCAACTACTCCATCTTCCCCTGGAGCTTTGTTGTTTTTCATATCTGATAGTGCCTTTCGGACCTCATCAGCTGTTATTTCTGGGAGGTCCTCCGAACCCTGATTCATAACATAAGGTATGCGATTGTCTTCCTCATTCTCGCGATTCAGGCTTCGATACAAATTGGAGTAAAAGTCCTCGACAACCTTCACTATTTCGGCTCTATTTGTTATAATTGAACCATATGGATCCATTAGTTTGTGAATGATACGTTTTCCCAATGAAATCGTCCGTCGTAGTACCTTCATGCTTTATTTTGTTCTATAGTTTGAACTGCCAAGCTTTTAATGTGCTGACGAGAGTCCTTCCTAAGTTGGCGAGATTTCTTAGAGAGGATTAACTCCTGTATTCAGCAAAATGGTGGAATTTTTGAACATTTACTATAGTTGAATGAAATTTTGGGAGTGAACTAATTAATAGTTATTCTGAAGTGAACCGCTCATCATATCAAAATTTCTCAAGAGACAGAAGAGTTTGATAATTGGCCTAACTACTCAATGTCTAAAACAGTTTTGCTCAAACGCAGACAGTTGAAAAATTATGGTCGATTGAAAACACGTTCGAGTTTTTAGGGACAATTGTAAAACGTCAAGGTCATTGAGTAAATAACGCCCCCGGTTACGCATGCCAAATATGGTTTCTACCGATCGAGTCGTTCTCGAATTATTTGAAAAATAAGAAAAAAATCTTCGGATTTGGTGACCTGTAGCGGCCAAACGAAGAAATTTTTCATATAGGTAAGTTGGCATATATCGACTTATTTAGAGCTGAAGAATCTGTGCTATAGTTGTACACACAATTGACGGACAGCCTGTATATGTTAAAAATTTTATTTCGCCGAAATTTGTACAATATCATTTTGTTTCATAGATTCATGCAATTTCACGAGTACAGTTACAGTTTTATTGATAAAAGTATTGGTTATTTGATATTCGCGACCTTACGTCGACAGCCAGCTGAAGTTCAGAGAATATATTTCCAATATTTCTTGGGGGGTTAAATAATGAAAATGCTCACAAAAATTCATTTCCGTTGGAAATTGAATTTTTTAATAGGTTGGACGATTGTTAATTTGTTCAATTTTCAAGAACTTTTTTGTCTTTGCAAGCCAAAGAAATTATTTAAATAAGAGGCGTAACAATTTATCCCTACCTGAGTCCTTTTGAATACATATTTGATGAGATCAACTATGTATAAGAAATATTGATATTCTGTTTATAATAAGTTTTTGAGTTGAAAAGCAACATCAGAAACTCAAAGTAACATTGACAAAGTTTCATTTTCTACTTTATAACCATATTATCATTTTGTACTATTGGAACATATTTATTATATTCGAAAAGAAATTTTTCTGCCAAATCTCTCAATATTTGAATAACTTTTTACAGATTTATATGGTTATAAAAGAACTTTTTTCTCAAATTGAATTTATTATTGTTTATATTCTTCTATTCTTTTCTATATTTATATCGTTTGAATTATTAGATATGACTACTTTCATTTCAAAATTATAATCAACTTTCTTCTAGAAAGTAACAAAAATATTCTCTCATATTATCGATTTCATTATTTATTTAATTATAAATTTGCTAAGAGTGAGAGTGCACACACACACACACACACACACACACACACACAAGAAATAACCTGATATTTTGAATAGTGAAAAAATTGAAAATTGTTTTCTCACGGAGTAAGTGTTTTTTTCTCGATTTCAGTAGCTTGTATTACCTCCTCATGCCCTGAATCCTTCTAGGCATGCTTTGGATTAGATTTTCGACCTCCTCTGGAGTGATATTCTGCCACTTTTCTGTGGCGGCTTGGATGAGCTGTTCTTGGATTATCCTGGCATGAAGTAATATTTCTTTTGAGGTAATCCCATAAATATTCAAAAGGATTTAGGTCTGAAGAGTAAGCTGGCAAGTCCAAAATAGCTATTTCCTCTGTTTTAAGACAGTGTCGCGCGAGGTTGCTGGTAATTTCTAGCTGTTACATTCGCAGGAAACGAAATGAAATGTGTTTTGCTCCCAGCATAATGCCACCCCAAAACATCACAATGCCCCCTTGGTATTTCGGAATTTGTCTTGCTGCTCGTAGCCTACTTGTCTTTCACGATCCCTTAAAACCCGAATCCAGTGGTCATCTGATCGAACATCAATTCTGGCCTCATGAGATAAAAGAACATTTCGCCAATTCTCATGATTCCAATTTTGGTGCCGAGTAATACCGAGTAATTCCATATAAATTTGGTTGTGTGTATTATTGTTTTATTTTGTTTTGTGTTATTATTATTTTTATTCTTTTTGTATTATTTTCATTTTTTTTATATATTAAGTAAATACCCTTCTTTATCATTTTTATTCGTTCATTACTGTCGCTATTCTTCATGTGCTAATATATAGTCCCAGCACATTTTTCTAGGCGTCATTCCTGATCAAATAAGGTATCACAAATATTCTTAGAAACATCACTATTTTTTCCCATTTTTAACTTTACGACTAGATTATTACGCACGTTTGAAACGTTCGCTCAATTGCATGGTGAAATCAAAAGTGTTGTTATGTAACGCCCCCTCGCTCACTCAAGTGTTCCCATTATTCATAATAAACCCACTCTTGAGAGAAACGGATGAAGGACCTACCTCTTAAAGTGGCGAAGTGAGATGGCCAATTTAAGACCTTTTAACAGTCTCAATTTGTCGTAATGGAGGGTTCACTACGGTCCAGTTAAATTCGTGTCAGTTCGCAAGATGACTCAAAGTCAGTAGGTTCAATAAATTCAAATGAAAATTATGTTAGTTGATGAAAGCTCGTTATTCGTTAGTGATTCAAAGATAACTTCGCATATTATGTAGGGCTTCTTGGATTATACAGTAGTGCGTTCAGGGGCTGAAAGAGAAGGTAAGACGGTGGAAATAAGATTAATAGAGGCTTCTTTCATGTTTATTTTTAGTAAAAAGTTTCTGATAATCGAATTTATCAAAATGATTTGTTTACCATCTGTCCTATTTGTTCTTTTATAATATAATTGACATATATTTACATAATTTATTTATATTTCATACAATCTCCGGTGAAAAAGGATCATTTATAGGCCCGGCACAATTCGAATGCGGTTAGGCAAAGTAGTTTCCAAAGGAGATTCATTATCAACGTTTGGGGCGACCTTTATATTAATAACCTCATGCCCATTCATCAAATATTAAATTGAATGTTATACTCATCGAAATTTTCTACAGAACACGTCGTTAAATTTAGTTGATGCTGTTCTGCTTTATTCAAAATATGTATTGTCAACATGACAGAACACCTCCAAATCAAGAAACAAAAGTTTGAATTAAAGGTTGTCTCAATCTTTCCACGGAAGATGGTGTTCCTAACACTTTGGGGACGACCTTGAGGTTTCGGAATTGAAGCGTTACGACCTATATTGAAGCGCTGGTGAAAGCACCGCTGCACGACAGACCCTCCCGATTTTAAATACTCTTCAACTGCTAATGCATGGTGCTGTCTTGTCCTGATAATCATTATGAAGTAAATGGTATCTCCTCCTGAGTTGAATGACTTCCGCCGCTCCCCTCTACTCACCGTTACGTGTACTACCCGTTCCAAAAACGCCATTCCATTACGTCCCATCCTGTATTACTCTCCTGTATAATCATTTGGCCGCGTTGAAGTTCCGCATCAATAACTGGTTTAGGATTCAACTTTCTGTTCTAAGGGTACCAACTAGATGAGTTTCTCTGCGTGAAAGATCATGGGACAAGCCTACACTAGTGCAAAAATTATCTGTATAACTCTCCCCGAATCCAAAAGTGGCTGCATAAGACTTAAAACCACCTGATTAGCAATATTTTCTGTTGGTAGCGTATCTTGATCATCTTTTCCTGCATCAATCTGCATATTATAGATGTAGCCTTTATGAAGGCTTAGCTTGAAGAGTTTTATGCCATATCTATGACATTTTCCTGGGATGTATTGTTGAGATGAGACGAGACATATTTATTAGCGAAATTTGCTACAAAGTTAACAATTAAGTGCAAAATTGCATACTACATAAATCAACGATTATACTTCTCCTTTACATGCAGAATTGTAAGCCTTCGAAATTCCCCTAACTCAATACAAGATCTTAAAAACAAAGGAACTGAATTGTACATTACCAAGCCCCTGTAAAAGAGCGATTTCTCAGTTTTAGATTTTTTAGCTGTTGGTACATAGGTATTCGACTGGAATCTTGTATTATAATGATAAATATCACAGACAAGTTTTATATCATGTGGTAAATAATCAGGTAACATCTTGTGGACTATCTTATAAATGAAAATTAAGTTTAAAAGCACAAGCCTCTGCTCCACACTAAGAAACTGTAATTTACCCAACATACTATTGACGCCGGTGATTTTTGCAGAATCTAAAATGATTGTCATGGCCTTGTTTTGTAATTTTTGGAGCCTATCATTTTCTGCTCGTAATGTGGTGCTATTATAGTTTTATATAATAGGGTTCTTGTTCTAACTGACAAAAATCGACTGAACCTTCTGCATTAGCCTATCTTTTTACTCAATTTCTTAACTAAATTACCACTGTGACTTTTGAAATTCAGATTTTCATCTATAACCATACCCAAGTATTTAGATTCACTAACGACTTCTTGGTTATGCTCCAATAATTTCAGACAACACTGCACTTTTGGTTGAAACCGAAACACATCACTTTAGTCTTTTTCACATTGACGAACATACTATTATCCTGCAACTACTGGGACACTCCATCAAGCTTCCCCTGCTACCTCGTAGACCTGAGCACCACAATCGTTTAGTAAGGTGTCATCAGCAAACAAGTATATTTGAGTTGTTTCTGCTCCAACACAATTAACTACATCATTGAGATATATTATGAATAACAGATGACCCAGTATGGACCCCTGCGGGACCCCATATTTCAGTTCTTTTCTTTCCGATGTGATATCATTCAGCCATTCAGAATAACTAACCTTCCAAAGAAGGATGTATTGATGAAACTATAATTCCATTTCGAGGAAGACACTGTTTCAAACAACAACTTGCAGATGTTGATAGCTTGGTTAATCAGTTTTATGGCCATGCAAGTAGAGAAAAACCGAGTGGATGGTTTGACAAAGAACTAAAACAAGAAATCATCAAACGAAATGGATTTTATTAGAGTGCTACATTGCATAGTACCATTGATAGTTGAAAGGTATAGAAACTTCAGAGAAATGAGGTAACTGGTATGATCATGAATAAAAAATAGAAATATTATGAAAGATTCATCGATGAAAATAAAATGAATGGCTCTAAGATGTTGAAGCATATAAAGTTTCTCATTGGAACAAAAACTTTATCCATGTTGCGCCAGGTCGAGTGCAGGAACCAAAGACTCAATGAAAAAAGTGAAATGGTGGTAATATTCAACTATTTTGTTGATAATGTGGAGAGCATTATCAAAGATGGCATAAATACCAACAATGGTACAGTACTGAATCCACTGGTAACATGTGATACTGTAGCGATGAAGAAAATGGAAAATATACGATTAATGACAAAAGATCAAGTGAAAAAAGAATATTAAAAAATCTGAAAGAAACTAACTCAACAGATGAAATAGATCTCAGAATCATTGAGGCTGGAGGTGAATTTGCTATCAATAAAATTACTTATCTTCTGAATGCATCATTTGGAAGTGAAGTAGTTCCTGCAGGATGGAATGTTGCTACAGTAGTACTGGTTCATAAAATTGTTAATACCATCAAGGTGGAAGAATTCAGACCAATCAATATGTTACCATTAATGGAAAAAATAATGGAGAGTCATGTCAAGAATCAGCTTTTGGATCACTTAATAAGTAATAATACTCTTTTTGATAATCATTCTGGATCTCTCTTGAGAGACTGCTCTTCAGCTAGTAATTTCAAGATGGATGATGGCTTGGTGTTGGTGGTAGTCCTCTTGGATTTTAAGCGAGCATTCGAGACTATCTTTAGAAAGATACTTACCCGTAAATTGGGAGCTATTGGAATTAGTGTTGGGGCTATCAAGTGGTTTGAGAGCTATTTAAGTGAGAGTTTCCAGTGTACAAGGTTGAATGATATCACATCGGAAAGAAAAGAAGTGAATTATGGGGTCCAGCAGGGGTCCATACTGGGCCCTCTGTTGATCACAATATATCTCAATGATATAGTTAATTGTGTTGGAGGAGAAACAACTCAAATGAACTTGTTTGCTGATGACACCTTACTATACGATTGTAGTGCTCAGGTCTACGAGGTAGAAGATAGAATTTCCAATCGCTGTCTGAGCAATGGTATTACCAAAGAAATTCTTTTCTTCAACTTCAAGTTTCCTGTTCGTCTCTCGCGCCGCTCTGTAAGAATGGCTTAGTTCTTAATTAATTGAACCTATCAGTCCCATCTCTTGTAGCATCATGAATATCAATAATTGACGGATTCCTAGTCTCTAAATTCAATGAACTATCATCATGTAAAGTGAAAAGTAAAACAACTCTTTTTATCTAGGTCAAATGGAACGAGAGTATGCTTGCTGTCGAATGCGAATAGAAATGTACCAATTTCTTTTTTTGCGACGAAAGATGGGGGGATTTTCTTTCTATTTCTTATTATGGTTTCTGTCATTGTTAATCCATAATTATCAGATATTTGAGTTGGTATTGAAACGGAAGTAAAACAGTTATGCATTGTTACGATTCGTACAATGGATAGGTTCTGATAGTTTTCTAACGTAGTGGTTGGTAGATTTCTATTATTTTCACATTTTATTTATATACGAAAAGGACACCTTCCCCGATAGCTAAGTTCATCTATTGTGCAGTACTCTACTCATATGGACTATATTAGGTTTAACAATTTTCAGCATATTGTTACGATTCGTACAATGGATAGGTTCTGATAGTTTTCTAACGTAGTGGTTGGTAGATTTCTATTATTTTCACATTTTATTATCTAGAAGCTTGATGGAGTGTCCCAGTGGTTGCAGGATAATAGTATGTTCGTCAATGTGAAAAAGATTAAAGTGATGTGTTTCGGTTTCATCCAAAAAGTTTATCTGCAAGCACAATTTGATTGATTTTGGTCACTGTTTTCAGAGTTGAAACAGTGACAGGGCGACCTGGGCGCGCACGAGATAGAGATTTATACCCGTAAGACTCTTGCAACAATTTATAGCACTCAGTCGGAGTTTTATTCAATTTAACGAGAAATTTTAGATTGATACGTTGCTCCTCGTTTTTGTCTTTGTCACACATGGTTTCCGGCACTAGAAAAAAATACGTTCGTTTCAAACCGCTACTCATTCACTACTCTAGAGCACCCTCTAGGTGCATAGTCTTGTTATATAATAGCCAGACCCCGTACATTATTCTACCTTTTCGCACAATATTCATTATTTTAGTCAAGGTTTGGGTTAGGTTTAGTTAGATTCTTTTCTATAATATCAATGAAAAAACTCACATAGTTATTCAAAATTACGAGTTTATTGGTTGTTACCAAACAAAAGAGTTGCATATGGTGTTCAACTTAACTAAGGAGTGACTTTGGATGTTGAAGCGTGGCACTGCATGTCCCCAGCATATTTTTTATAAGATGGTACGTAACCACTGAGTGCTAATCGCAAGCATGATGACATATGATCGACAGTTAGTCGATTGCGATATTTTGACTTAATAATCTTCATTTCAGAAAATGCAGACTAGCACAAGTAAGTAGACCCAAACATTGTCGTCAGTTGAAGTACGATTTGCCTTAGATTCGGATATTTATCTTCAGATATAAATCACCAGAAGTTTGTATCAGCTGTAGCTTTGAGATGTATATCTGATATAATGTGCACCAATTTAAATTTGCCAATTTACTGCAATCATAAAAACTCATTTCGGATTATCCCAAAATATTTGATAATTCAGCCTCATACGTATCATAATTCAACTGATGAATCATTGCTTTCAAAGACGGAAAGTGTTTTAGATCCTTCCTTTTCAGTAGATCTATCATAAGTTGCAATCTATTTTTGAATGCCTTTACTACGCTGATCAACTCAATAATAGTTTCACCTTTACCTTGAAACTCCAAATTAATGGTGTTTAAAAGCATTGTGATATCAGTCAAAATTGCCAAATCAGTCAGCCATTTTTCGTTTTTCAATCTGAGTGTCATTACCTCTTTCGTCTAGAAAAGCTGTTATTTCGGGCAATAATTTTTTTAAAATTTCTAGGAATTTTCCGCGACTCAACCACCTGACGTCCGTGTGACAATTTTTGTTGTAATACCCATAATTTCCTCCGTGTTTCGAACTTTTGAACGCAAAACTTGTTGATGTATAATGCAATGGAATGAAAAAAATTAAGGGAAATCTTCATTAGCTTGACACAATGCCACAAAATCGTTTTTGTTTCCAGTCATTGCTTGTGCTCTATCGGTTGTAATGCGCTCTAATTTGTATATTGGTAGCCTGTAGTTTTTTACAAAATTGAAGAAAACGTCCTATATATCTTCGCCATGGGTCTTCCCCTTCAGAGGAATGATTGTCAAAAATTCATCCTTAGCCAACATGTCATTGAATACCATTCGAATAAAAATACACAGCTAGGCAGTGTCTATCATATCGGTGGATTCGTCGAACTGTAAAGAAAAGTATGTACATTTCATGATATCATGTTTTAGTTTTTCTGCCATGTCCTGACTCATGACTTCAATACGCCTTGTGACAGTCGCACGATGTAACTGAAGTTCTCTAAAAGCAGACATGATTTCTGTTTTATTTTTAAAATCTCTAAAAAATGGCTCACCTGCTCCAATAAATGTTTCCTTCACAACCAATCCATCTTCGAATGGTTTCTTGTTTTTCGCCAATATACAGAGTGTTTCCGAATAAGATGTCATAAATGAAGGATTCGAATCCCTGAATGATTTGAGCAAGAAAGTTCGAAGAACCAATGGTCAAAAAATGCTTCGTTGCCGAGATACAGGGTGTTAAAGTTGAGAAAATTTTTCGATTTTCTCTTGATAAAACCTAGACTTCTCAAGATTTCGGGCTCAAATTTTCCACATAAGCTATTAAACACAATCTGAATCACCAGGTGAGGCCAAATTTTGAAACAGTATACAGGGTGATACTTTTTCATGGGCCATGTTCCATTTTTACCCTCGGAACTTTTTTTTGGTACGCCACTGGCACTAACAAAAAGTAAAATCGAATAGATCATTCAATTTGAAAATTTTTTTTGACTCCTGCATTTTGATCGTAACTATCACCGTTTCTGAGATATTAATCATTGAAAATAATCCAATAGTTTTCCCATATCGAAGCCATGGAGATATTATCTTAATAACTGATGCAATTTTTCAGGAATTGAGCTAAAATTTACATCAGATATCTCCTTATTGTATGTTTATAACAAAATGAGGCAGAAATTCCTGACATTATACAGGGTGCTATTTTTTCACGTGCATTTTCCTCTTTTTGCCCCCTGAACTTTTTTGTGGTGCGCTACTGGTATATTCTGAAAACAGAATCAAACAGATTATTCAAAGTGAAAACTTTTCTGTTTTTTGTATTTTTCCGTATCTGCCACCATTTTCGAAAAATTAATCAACAACGCCCGAACAGGCTACCCCTTTGCCTCCGTATATTTTTTCGGTGCGTAACTGACGTTTTTCGTAATCAGAAACGGATTTTTCATTCAATTCGGATAATTTTGTGCTCATCTTGATCCTCATGTCTTTCACCGTTTTGAATTGAAAATCATCAGAATTTATCGTGTCTTCCTCATATCAGAACACGTTGGTGATTTCAAAAGGCTTAGTAGGCTCTGATACAATTTTGCAAATGAAATCATAGAAAAAAATCTTGACACTTCAATGATTGTAAGTTTTGTCATTCAGTTTGTTGTGCCTACATTTGAAACAGCTGTAAGTAGTAACCAATAATCTTTGAAATGGTTTTCACTAATGCAGAAATGGCCGATATACATTTCATGTACGGTGTGGCTGAAGGAAACGCAGTGCACGCAAGGCGTTTGTATCAAGAACGCTTCCCTAATCGAATCATTCCTGATAGGCGTACGTTTTCTGACATCCACAGAAGATTGAGAGAACGGGGTACATTCAAACCGAATCATGACTTGAAAGGGGCAAATCGGACAATAAGGACCCCGGAAATCGAAGAGGCAGTCCTAAATTGTATAGATGAGGATCCTCAGCTAAGTACAAGAAAAATTGGAAGAGAGTTGAATATCTCATTTGTATTGGTCTGGAAAATTCTCCATGATTTCTTGCTTTACCCATACCATATTCAACGCGTCCAAGCTCTACTACCCCGCGATTTTCCTCTGCGACTCAATTTCTGCCGATGGTTCCTTCATAACATTGCTCATAATCCCTTTTCGATAGCGAAATCATCTTCACAGATGAGGCGTCCTTCTCGAGAAATGCAATCAGGAACTTTCATAACAATCACTATTGGACTGAAGAAAATCCCCATATGATTGAGGAATGTCACCATCAAGAACAATTTTCGGTTAATGTCTGGGTTGGAATAATTGGGGATTTCCTGATCGGGCCATTTTTGTTGCCAGACAGGCTGAATGGAGCCTTATATCGCCACTTTCTAGAAGAGATTTTACCTGTGTTGCTAGAAGATGTGCCGCTGCAAACTAGAAATAGAATGTGGTTTATGCATGACGGAGCACCTTCGCACTTCAGCATGGAAGCTAGAGAATATCTGAATATGACATTCAATAACCGCTGGATAGGGCGTGGTGGACCAGAAGCTTGGCCTCCAAGGTCGCCAGATTTAAACAGTTTGGAGTTTTTTCTTTGGGGACATCTGAAAACTTTGGTTTATAGCTCTCCCGTGAATACACTTGAAGAATTGAGGAATAGAATTACAGCATCATGTGACGACATCAGAAATACCCCAGGAATATTTCAGAGGGTGCGCACTAATATGCGGAGACGAGCAGAAGCATGTATTCTTTCAGGTGGAGGACATTTTCAACATCTTCTTTGATTTGTTCTGTTTGTTCAATTTTTGTTTTCATCATTATGAGTTTTTGTTATTGAAATCATTCGCGATTATTTATGTTGTTTATTCATTTACTTCCGATTTATACACTCAATAAAACACATTTTTGAATTCGAATTCAATGATCAGGGAAATGATATCACCCTTTATACTTTCTCATAAATCCTACTAATCTAGTGGTGCAGATCTTAAAATGTGAACTTCGTTTGAAATTCGAGCTCAAGGTCTTCACAAATTGCCGAAATAACATGAAAAATATCTTCAAGCTTTCAATACGGAAGGGACTATACGATTACTTTTCTTGATTAATATCTCGAAAATGGTGGCAGATACGGAAAAATACATGGAACAGAAAAGTTTTCCCTTTGAATAATCTGTTTGATTCTGTTTTCAGAATATACCAGTAGTGCACCACAAAAAAGTTCAGGGGGCAGAAAGAGGAAAATGCACGTGAAAAAATAACACCCTGTATACTGTCAGGAATTTCTGCCTCATTTTGTTATAAACATACAATAAGGAGATATCTGATGTAAATTTTAGCTCAATTCCTGAAAAATTGCATCAGTTATTAAGATAATATCTCCATGGCTTCGATATGGGAAAACTATTGGATTATTTTCAATAATTAATATCTCAGAAACGGTGATAGTTACGATCAAAATGCAAGAGTCAAAAAATTTCAAATTGAATGATCTATTCGATTTTACTTTTGTTAGTGCCAGTGGCGTACCAAAAAAGTTCCGAGGGTAAAAATGGAACATGGCCCATGAAAAAGTATCACCCTGTATACTGTTTCAAAATTTGGCCTCACCTGGTGATTCAGATTGCGTTTAATAGCTTATGTGGAAAATTTGAGCTCGAAATCTTGAGAAGTCTAGGTTTTATCGAGAGAAAATCGAAAAATTTTCTCAACTTTAACACCCTGTATCTCGGCAACGAAGCATTTTTTGACCATTGGTTCTTCGAACTTTCTTGCTCAAATCATTCAGGGATTCGCATCCTTCATTTATGACATCTTATTCGGAAACACCCTGTATAAGATATTATAAATGATGCGATCGTAGCAGCTTTTGATTGTTTGGCTGGTCTTGTGAACATGGTTTGTTTTTTTTCAAACGAGATATCAAATCAAGTACTTTTCTTAATTCCCTCTGTTTCGGAGAATTCTTTTCATAGTTTGAATCAACCGTTTTATGATGTCTCTCTAAGTTTAGAGGTATTGCAACTGACGCTCGACAAATAAGACAAAATGCACTTATCCTTCTCCATACAAAAGAAAAATTATTCCTCCCAATCGTTATAGAAATGATACGTTTAAGATTTCTTCGCTACACTCATTTTGTACTATTTAGTAATAAACTTTGTATCGACGTATTATTGCCTTCAAGTTACAATTCAGAGTGACTCCAATTCCTGCAGGCGCTATATTTATATCGGCGTGAACGTTCCCGTCAAACGCGTCGCCCGAAATTTTTAGAAAAGCGGCAAGAATAAGAAACGCGGCTTTTCTTCGACAAATATCTCGCGTTCTTTCGACGAAGCCGCCTTTTGCCACTAGCAGAGTGTTATTTTATTATTTATTAAATTTATGTAGTTTAGTTACCTACTTATTAAAAATTTTTTCTTCTCGAGATCTACTCAAAGATTTATAAGGGGTACCTATTGGTACAATTCCGGACCATTTCACTTGATTTCAATCACAGCCATGTAAACACGCTATAACGCTTTGCGGCACAGACACACCTCAAAGAACTAAATGATCTCCTGTGCCAAAATACGGGTACACACTTTGTGGTGAAAATCTCAGTGCGTATCAGATATGGTGTACATGGTCGCTAAATAGCCAAAAAGTTATTTGCTAAGATGAGATGGTTATTTACAATTTTCAAGATTAATATTTTATTTTATGAGAAAATGGACCGACATAATAGAAACTAGCATATCTTTTTTCGAGTTTTTCGTGAATGCAATATAATAATTGTGATGTTCGATTTTGTTCTTTGCGTCTGATGGTTTTATTTATGAAAGAGGCTGGTATATTGTTAGAGGTAGACATTCATCTGTTGGAATACTCGGTTACATGTTTGGTTGTTTGTTTTTCCTTTAATGTGCTCTATTTCTGCCTTTTCGGCTAATGACACGCCGGGGAATTCTGTCACCTCACTAACCCGGGAATTTCGTGGAACCCCTCTCGTGTCGAGGAAGGGATCTTTAATGTTCAACACATCTCTGTTAGATAGGACCGACGGCTTTACATCTCCTCCGAAAGATGGACACTCAAGCGATTCCCAGAATCCGAAAAATCGCACCAACTTTGTGGGGATTGAAGCCAGGTAACTCTGCGCAGGAGACGAGCATCATATCCCCTACGCCACCGAGCCGGCTGGGTACATGTTCTTTACATCGAAAGAAACATTCTGAAAGTTATGACTGATTTTAAGTGGGGAGAGTTTATGTATAAGGTAATTGGAATTTAACATGGTATGCTGTGACTGAGTTACCTGAAGTAGTGTTAAGGCTTAGGCTGCACTACGGGTTTTTCCAGCAAGTGGTAAATCATGAAACCGTAAAACCGCCCGAGAAGCACACACTAGGTTTAAACCGCGAAACTGGCCACTATTTTTACAGTTTGTATATGGATTTCAAGAGAGCAGTATGTGTTGTTGCTTTAACACTAAGAAGCAGAAAAATGAAACGTCATCAAAATTTCGCAAATATAGGGTCCATCCACTGACTAGATTTAAGAAAGGTTTCTTTCATAAAAAAGTATCAAGATTCAAGAACATCCTGAGAAATTTTTCAACTACTTTCGGATGACAGTAGCCAGCTTCGATAAAATTTTGCATATTGTACATCTATACACTATCTACATCAGGGGTGCTCAAACGGTTGATCGCTTTTCAGATTCGAGACGTATAATAAGTGGTTCTTTCAATCTTTTGTATTTAGAGGCTTTTCGAAATAAAATTGCTATATTATAACATAGTGTTGCGTTCGAATTTGGACTCAACCATAGAATGCTCTGCTGTTTTGAACATATGGCGTTCTGAGAGGTATTATTAAATGGTTAAAGCGGGGGTGCCCAAACGGTCGATCGTGATCGACCAGTCAATCGCGAGTGATATTAAGTAGGTAACTGAACTTCAAAAATTTATTACGTAATAAAATAACTTAGAGAGGCATCATAAAACGGTTCATAGAAGCTATGAAAAGTATTTTCCGCCACAGAGTGAATTGAGAAAACGAAAAGTACGTGATTTGATATCTTGTTTGAAAAAAGAAAAACCATGTTAACCAGACCACCTAAACAATTAAAAGCTGCTACGATCGCGTCATTTAAAATATCTCATATATTGGCGAAACACAAGAAACAATTCGAAGATGGATTGGTTGTGAAGGAAACATTAATTGAAGCAGGTGAGACTTTTTTTGGAGATTTCAAAAATGAAACAGAAATCATGTCTGCTTTTAGAGAACTTCAGTTATCTCGTCCGACTATCACAAGGCGTATTGAAGTCATGAGTCAGGACATGGCAGATAAACTAAAACATGATATCATGAAATGTGCATACTTTTCTTATCAGTTCGACGAATCCACCGATATGACAGACACTGCCCAACTATGTATTTTGATTCGGATGGTATTCAGTGACATGCTGGCTAAGGAAGAATTTTTGGCAATCATTCCTCTGAAGGGGAAAACCCGTGGCGAAGATATATATGAAGTTTTCTTCAATTTTGTAAAAACCTACAAGCTACCAATATATGAAAAAGTGTGCATAACACCCGATAGAGCACCAACAATGACTTGAAACAAAAGCGGTTTTGTGGCATTGTGTCGAGCTAATGAAGATTTCTCTTTATTTTTTCATTTTATTGCATTACACATCAACAAGTTTTATGTTCAAAAGTTTTAAACACGGAGGAAATTATGGGAATTGCAACAAAAATTGTCAATTTTATCAGTGCAAGTAGCTGAACATCTCGCCATTTCTCAATATTTCAACTTTGGTGCTCGATATACCAATTAAGTCTGTTAATTTTTTGTAGTCTGGTTAGGTCGTGAACTCTTAAGGGCCTTCTTCTGTATGAATCCCTTGAACGAAGTCTTTGACGCATTGTTTCGACTGATATATTGATGCCTGTTGCTTCTAGAAATTCCCTTTGGAGTATGGTGTACGACGCACTAGGTTCTCTTCTTGAAATTTAGCACAAAAAGCGGTCTTGTTCTTCAGTAGTGATCTTCCTACGACTTCTTCTAGGCCTATTTTGCAGAGATTGTAGCTCCACGTATCGGGCCCAGGTTTTTGAAATCACCCCTCGTGATACCCCCGATGTGGCCGCTATATCATATCTCTTTGTGTCACCCCTTTTTCCACGAGAGCAATTATTCGACCCCTCTGCACATCGGAAAATCCAACGTAAGGCATTACAATGATGTGATAATGTAAGGCTAATGACACGCCGGGAAATTCTGTCACCTCACTAACCCGGGAATTTTGTGGAACTCCTCTCGTGTCGAGAGAAGGGATCTTTAATGTCCAACACATCTCTGTTAGACAGGACCGACGGCTTTACATCTCCTCCGAAAGATGGACACTCAAGCGATTTCCAGAATCCGAAAAATCGCACCAACTTTGTTGGGATTGAAGCCAGGTAACTCTGCGCAGGAGACGAGTATCATATCCCCTACGCCACCGAGCCGGCTGGGTACATGTTCTTTACATCGAAAGAAACAATCTGAAAGTTATGACTGATTTTAAGTAGGGAGAGTTTATATATAAGGTCGTTGGAATTTAACATGGTATGCTGTGATTGAGTTACCTGAAGTAGTGCTAAGGCTTAGGCCGCACTACGGGTTTTTCCCGCAAGCGGTAAATCGTAAAACCGTAAAACCGCGAAACTGGCCACTATTTTTACAGTTTGAATATGGATTTCAAGAGAGCAGTTTGTGTTGTTGCTTCAATACTAAGAAGCAGAAAAATGAAACGTCATCGAAATTTCGCAAATATTGGGTCCATCCACTGACTAGATTTAAGAAAGGTTTCTTTCATAAAAAAGTATCAAGATTTAAGAACATCCTGAGAAATTTTTCAACTACTTTCGGATGGCAGTAGCCAGCTTCAATAAAATTTTGCATATTGTACATCTATACACCATCTACATCAGGTGTGCTCAAACGGTTGATCGCTTTTCAGATTCAAGACGTATAATAAGTGGTTCTTTCAATCTTTTGTATTTAGAGGCTTTTCGAAATAAAATTGCTATATTACAACATAGTGTTGCGTTCGAATTTGGACTCAACCATAGAATGCTCTGCTGTTTTGAACATATGGCGTTCTGAGAGGTATTATTAAATGGTTGAAGCAGGGGTGCTCAAACGGTCGATCGTGATCGACCAGTCAATCGCGAGTGATATTAAGTAAGTAACTGAACTTCAAAAATTTATTACGTAATAAAATAACTAAGAGAGGCATCATAAAACGGTTCATAGAAACTATGAAAAGTATTTTCCGCCACAGAGTGAATTGAGAAAATGAAAAGTACGTGATTTGATATCTTGTTTGAAAAAAGAAAAACCATGTTAACCAGACCACCTAAACAATTAAAAGCTGCTACGATCGCGTCATTTGAAATATCTCACATATTGGCGAAACACAAGAAACAATTCGAAGATGGATTGGTTGTGAAGGAAACATTTATTGAAGCAGGTGAGACTTTTTTTGGAGATTTCAAAAATAAAACAGAAATCATGTCTGTTTTTAGAGAACTTCAGTTATCTCGTCCGACTATCACAAGGCGTATTGAAGTCATGAGTCAGGACATGGCAGATAAACTAAAACATGATATCATGAAATGTGCATACTTTTCTTATCAGTTCGACGAATCCACCGATATGACAGACACTGCTCAACTATGTATTTTGATTCGGATGGTATTCAGTGACATGTTGGCTAAGGAAGAATTTTTGGCAATCATTTCTCTGAAGGGGAAAACCCGTGGCGAAGATATATATGACGTTTTCTTCAATTTTGTAAAAAACTCCAAGCTACCAATATATGAATTAGTGTGCATTACAACCGATAGAGCACAGCAATGACTTGAAACAAAAGCGGTTTTGTGGCATTGTGTCGAGCTAATGAAGATTTCTCTTTATTTTTTTCATTCCATTGCATTACACATCAACAAGTTTTCTTTTCAAAAGTTTTAAACACGGAGGAAATTATGGGAATTGCAACAAAAATTGTCAATTTCATCAGTGCACGTAGCTGAACATCTCGTCATTTCTCAATATTTCAACTTTGGTTCTCGATATACCAATTAAGTCTGTTAATTTTTTGTTGTCTGGTTAGGTCGTGAACTCTTAAGGGCCTTCTGCTGTATAAATCCCTTGAACGAAGTCTTTGACGCATCGTTTCGACTGATATATTGATGCCTGTTGCTTCTAGAAATTGCCTTTGGAGTATGGGGAGGGGCGTACTGGGTTCTCTTCTTAAAATTTGGCACAAAAAGTGGTCTTGTTCTTCAGAAGTGATCTTCCTACGACTTCTCATAGGCGTATTTTGCAGAGATTGTAGCTCCACGTATCGGGCGTAGGTTTTTGAAATCATCCCTCGTGATACCCCCAATGTGGCCGCTATATCCCTTTGTGTTACCCCTTTTTCTACGAGAGCAATTATTCGACCCCTCTGCACATCGGAAAATCCAACGTAAGGCATTACAATTATGATTATAGGCATCGTTAAATGTTAAAATTCACAGGTTCAAATCTCAATGACGACTGAGTACAATATCTCGAACATGTGGTGATAATTCAACATTTCTTATCATAGTATCCAGTTTTTTACAACAAAAAATTTCATTTTTCACAAGTAGTCAAAGACCCATTGTTAAAACAATCAATAATGTGAGTGATTCCATATAAATTAGGTTGTGTGTATTTCGAAATTATAGCAATTTTTATTATTTAATGAATATATAGTACTTATTTCTTGTTCCTGAAATTGCAATAGATAGTTAGCAGCTGAGGGTTCTTGTTCATTAATGTCTACATAACAGTTCTGGATGATCAACGTCTCGAAGGGAATTCATGGGTGATTGTGATGTGGATGTAGCAGAAGTATTAAGCGGTAAATAGATTATTTGTTTTGCCAGACCCATACCAAACTGTCCCTTATTTGAATTGTGGAGGCCGTTACTTGATGTAGATCCATGATATGAATGAGATAAAAAACACAAGGTTTAACTTTAATCTACACTTTATTTGAAAAAATTCGACGACGTTTCGCTGACACAGCAGCTTTATCAAGAATGAAAAACAGAATGAAGAGTATGGTATTATAAACAAATCGTAGAACAAGTTGGATGAATAACAAGAAAATCCACACCGAGCCATTGTACAGTTAGTATGAAAGGTAATAAAAACTAATAAAACAAGTTAAGTAGGGGTGAGTAATTCACATCTACCTGTTCATTCAAAAGCTTGTCCGAATGTTTGTATCTATTTATTTCTAATGCTTCTAGGAGATCTAATTTTGAACTTTTTGATTTTATATGTAATATGTCAAAGTTTTTATTGAATGAATGGTTTTCTTTTATTAGGTGGTTTGAATAATTTGAATCAGATTTATTTTTATCGAAGCTACGTTTATGTTCAGATGTTCTTATGCCAAAACTCCTATAGGTCCTACCGATATAAATTTTATCACAAGAACCGCAATTGAGTTTATAGATTTCTGATTTACTTGATTTTTCAACACGAGATTTATTATTTTGATATGTTTACCTAAGTTATTAGAAGTTTTGAAAGTTATATTAAGATTTTGTTTGACGAGAAAGGATTTAATGTTTGTACTTGCAGAACCGCAGAATGTTAAACTGTTGAATATTTTATAGTCTTTATGAATAGGATATACTTCATTTATTGCTTTCTGATACAGTTTTTTACGAATGATTAGATCTATCATATCCGGATTATATGAATTATAAATGGCTATCTGTTTGATGATGTTTAACTTATTATAATCTTCTACTGATAAAGGTAAATTGAGTAACCGATGTACCATGCTGTTTAAAGCTGCAACTTTGTGTTGAATTGGATGTAATGAGTAGTTATGTATAATTGCATCAGTATGTGTTGGTTTACGAAAGACCGAAAAAACATGATTATTATTTTGTTTAGTGATTTTCAAGTCCAAAAAATTAATGGAATCGTTCTGTTCAATTTCTATCGTGAATTTAATGGTCAAATGGATGGAATTAATGAAATTAAGAAATAAGTCTAATTGACGAGTAGTTCCAATGAAACATACTAAGATGTCGTCAACATATCCATATCAATAGAAAAATTTGGGAATGAGTGGATGTGTATGAATTTTCTGTTCAATATTATTCATAAAAATCTCTGCTAAAAGTGGACTCAAAGGATTTCCCATGATCAAACCATTTTCAATACTGTAATAGATGTTGTTGAAAGAAAAATAATTTTGTTCAATGCAAACGTCCAACAGATTCAATATTTCTGATTTAATTATGTGGTTAACATGATTCGAATTTAACATGTTTTCGATTAATATTTTGACATCACCTGGAGGAACACTTGGGTATAAATTCTTAACATCAAACGAAATAAGTTTTGCGTTAGGTGGTAGGTTAACGTTTTTTATGTTATTTATCAATTCGAAAGAATTTTTTATAGAAAATTTTGATTTGAATGAACAATAATTTTTAATGATATCTATAAGGTAGTGCGACAATTTCACGGCTGGGGCTGTAACGTAAGATACGACTGGTCTAACGGGGTTATTTACTTTATGCAATTTAATGAGTGAATACAGTTGAGGTGGTTGAGGGTTTGGTAAAATTAATTTGTATTTATCTATTGCTTTAATTAAAGATTTTGCGTAATTTATTGCAATTTTAATATTTTTCTGGAATTTAATAGTTGGATCTTTGTTTAAAATTGTATAGTTTCCGGACGAAATGAAATTTAGAGTTTTAAATAGGTAGTCATTTTTATTTAACGCAATAACAGTATTACCCTTATCTGATTTTGTAAAAATAACTTCATTTAGTTGAGATTTTTGTTTGATGGCCTTTAAAATATTTTGTTCTTAACTCGGTTTAAAGTCAGCTAATGATTCATTTTTATAATGTTAGATGCTAAATATTTAAGGTGAGTGTTATTAGGAATATTTTTCAGAGAAATTTCAGTATCTATGCCAAGTTCCTCTAAATCAGATTTTATCTTGTTTGATTTAATATTGTGTTTGAAACCTTCCTCCAAGAAATTTGTTTCATCAGTTGTGAAATTAGTATCAGAAAGGTTAACGAATCTATCAAAAAATTGATGGTCAGAAAATTTAGTTTTACGTGGAGTAGGTTTCGGTTTTCGTGACACGAGAAACTTTAATTTGCGGTATTGGATGGTATATTTGTTATGTATTATTGATCTAATTTTGAATCTATTATTGTAATCTAATGAATCGAATTCAAGTGGATGAAGTCTGTACAATAACTCGGTATGAATTACTTTGAGATAAATGTTGTAGATGTCTCGTTTGTGGAACAAAATCTTGCATTCTGATTTGATCCATATCAAGATATGGATCAAATCACTTTCTATAAAAAATTCTTTCGAATTGATAAATAACATAAAAAACTTTAACCTACCACCTAACGCAAAACTTATTTCGTTTGATGTTGAGAATTTATACCCAAGTGTTCCTCCAGGTGATGTCAAAATATTAATCGAAAACATGTTAAATTCGAATCATGTTAGCCACATAATTAAATCAGAAATATTGAATCTGTTGGACGTTTGCATTGAACAAAATTATTTTTCTTTCAACAACATCTATTACAGTAGTGAAAATGGTTTGATCATGGGAAATCCTTTGAGTCCACTTTTAGCAGAGATTTTTATGAATAATATTGAACAGAAAATTCATACACATCCACTCATTCCCAAATTTTTCTATTGGTATAGATATGTTGACGACATCTTAGTATGTTTCATTGGAACTACTCGTCAATTAGACTTATTTCTTAATTTCATTAATTCCATCCATTTGAACATTAAATGCACGATAGAAATTGAACAGAACGATTCCATTAATTTTTGGACTTAAAATCACTAAACAAAATAATAATCATGTTTTTTCGGTCTTTCGTAAACTAACACATACTGATACAATTATACATAACTACTCATTACATCCAATTCAACACAAAGTTGCAGCTTTAAACAGCATGGTACATCGGTTACTCAATTTACCTTTATCAGTAGAAGATTATAATAAAGAATTAAACATCATCAAACAGATAGCCATTAATAATTCATATAATCCGGATATGATAGATCTAATCATTCGTAAAAACTGTATCAGAAAGCAATAAATGAAGTATATCCTATTCATAAAGACTATAAAATATTCAACAGTTTAACATTCTGCGGTTCTGCAAGTACAAACATTAAATCCTTTCTCGTCAAACAAAATCTTAATATAACTTTCAAAACTTCTAATAACTTAGGTAAACATATTAAAAATAATAAATCTCGTGTTGAAAAATCAAGTAAATCAGGAATCTATAAACTCAATTGCGGTTCTTGTGATAAAATTTATATCGGTAGGACCTATAGGAGTTTTGGCATAAGAACATCTGAACAGAAACGTAGCTTCGATAAAAATAAATCTGATTCAAATTATTCAAACCACCTAATAAAAGAAAACCATTCATTCAATAAAAACTTTGACATATTACATATAAAATCAAAAAGTTTAAAATTAGATCTCCTAGAAGCATTACAAATAAATAGATACAAACATTCGGACAAGCTTTTGAATGAGCAGGTAGATGTGAATTACTCACCCCTACTTAACTTGTTTAATTAGTTTTTATTACCTTTCATACTAACTGTACAATGGCTCGGTGTGGATTTTCCTGTTATTCATCCAACTTGTTCTACGATTTGTTTATAATACCATACTCTTCATTCTGTTCTTCATTCTTGATAAAGCTGCTGTGTCAGCGAAACGTCGTCGAATTTTTTCAAATAAAGTGTAGAGTAAAGTTAAACCTTGTGTTTTTTTTATCTCATTCATGTCCCTTTTGTTGTCCAGTCGATATTGTCTGTTCAGAAATGATCTTTGGCTTCTGAGGTATTGAAGGCATAGCGGGAACTGGTGCTGAAAATTATGACTGGACCCACATATGTTTATTTGGAGATGGAGAATATGATTGTGGAGACGGCGTTGGCGTAAATGACATACGAGATCTAGATCTTCGATCATGAATATGTGATTATAATAGTGGATACAAATATTTGGCTTTTTTAAAAATATTCATAATTTCTATATTTGCAAAATGCCTCTGCTCATCATTCAATTTTCGTAACATTGGTACAATCATTTGTGAAGAATTTTGCTTCATCGTTTTCACATCTATTTTGAGTCGTAGATTTAGTCACAAAATTGAACAATTGATGTTCATAATCTTCATTCACATCATTGTTACTTCTTCTTACCGGATGGGGTTCGAATATAAGTACTCATTGGTGAAGTGTTTTCTGTTATACTACTACATATTAATATGAAATCTACATAAAGGAAGGGTCATTTGTGCGTGCTTATTACTTAAGTTAGACCACATTATAGTTACAACCTCGAGTATTTATCAGCTTTAATGACAATAATATACAATTTTCAATGGCTTTGGTGAAACTTATATTTTAATTTTGGCTATGGCGTGTTCAATTCATTTTATTATTATTTTGTTTCTCGAAAATAATTTTAAGTGAAACCAATTTTCTATTTGAATTATTTTCAAATGGCTTTTATAGACTTCAAGTACCTAATTTCATGAAGATTTTCTGAAACGAAAGCAAGATAACTGGTGATGAAACTCTATCGAAAGAATGAATTTTGTTCACGTTTGTTAAGTTAAGGAAAGGAAAACATCCCGTCTATAATTCCGGGGAACGTGATTAGTATCTCACTGATCAGGCAATTTGAATAGATAAACTTTTATCGCTACAAAAAGAAAAAATGCCATTACTGAACTGTCCTTTGAAGAATACAAATCATTGAAACCGCATGACTCTGATTGTGTACTTTCCGTTCAGGTCGACAAAATGTGGAATTTACGTCGGTGTTTCATTCGGAATTGTGACCAAATCTTTAAGAAAATAGTGAAATTAACTTGAGATAAAAATGAGATAAAAAACACAAGGTTTAACTTTAATCTACACTTTATTTGAAAAAATTCGACGATGTTTCGCTGACACAGCAGCTTTATCAAGAATGAAAAACAGAATGAAGAGTATGGTATTATAAACAAATCGTAGAACAAGTTGGATGAATAACAGGAAAATCCACACCGAGCCATTGTACAGTTAGTATGAAAGGTAATAAAAACTAATTAAACAAGTTAAGTAGGGATGAATAATTCACATCTACCTGTTCATTCAAAAGCTTGTACGAATGTTTGTATCTATTTATTTCTAATGCTTCTAGGAGATCTAATTTTGAACTTTTTGATTTTATATGTAATATGTCAAAGTTTTTATTGAATGAATGGTTTTTTTTATTAGGTGGTTTGAATAATTTGAATCAGATTTATTTTTATCGAAGCTACGTTTATGTTCAGATGTTCTTATGCCAAAACTCCTATAGGTCCTACCGATATAAATTTTATCACAAGAACCGCAATTGAGTTTATAGTTTCCTGATTTACTTGATTTTTCAACACGAGATTTATTATTTTTAATATGTTTACCTAAGTTATTAGAAGTTTTGAAAGTTATATTAAGATTTTGTTTGACGAGAAAGGATTTAATATTTGTACTTGCAGAACCGCAGAATGTTAAACTGTTGAATATTTTATAGTCTTTATGAATAGGATATACTTCATTTATTGCTTTCTGATACAGTTTTTACGAATGATTAGATCTATCATATCCGGATTATATAAATTATTAATGGCTACCTGTTTGATGATGTTAAACTTATTATAATCTTCTACTGATAAAGGTAAATTGAGTAACCGATGTACCATGCTGTTTAAAGCTGCAACTTTGTGTTGAATTTGATGTAATGAGTAGTTATGTATATGTGTATCAGAATGTGTTGGTTTACGAAAGACCGAAAAACATGATTATTATTTCGTTTAGTGATTTTAAGTCCAAAAATTAATGGAATCGTTCTGTTCAATTTCTATCGTGAATTTAATGTTCAAATGGATGGAATTAATGAAATTAAGAAATAAGTCTAATTGACGAGTAGTTCCAATGAAACATACTAAGATGTCGTCAACATATCTATACCAATAAAGAAATTTGGAAATGAGTGGATGTGTATGAATTTCCTGTTCAATATTATTCATAAAATCTCTGCTAAAAGTGGACTCAAAGTATTTCCCATGATCAAACCATTTTCACTACTGTAATAGATGTTGTTGAAAGAAAAATAATTTTGTTCAATGCAAACGTCCAACAGATTCAATATTTCTGATTTAATTATGTGGTTAACATGATTTGAATTCAACATGTTTTCGATTAATATTTTGACATCACCTGGAGGAACACTTGGGTATAAATTCTCAACATCAAACGAAATAAGTTTTGCGTTAGGTGGTAGGTTAACGTTTTTTATGTTATTTATCAATTCGAAAGAAATTTTTATAGAAAATTTTGATTTGAATGAGCAATAATTCTTAATGATATATAAGGTAGTGCGACAATTTCACGGCTGGGGCTGTAACGTATGATACGACTGGTCTAACGGGGTTATTTACTTTATGCAATTTAATGAGTGAATACAGTTGAGGTGGTTGAGGGTTTGGTAAAATTAATTTATATTTATCTATTGCTTTAATTAAGATTTTGCGTCATTTATTGCAATTTTAATATTTTTCTGGAATTTAATATAACTTTCAAAATTTCTAATAACTTAGGTAAACATATTAAAAATAATAAATCTCGTGTTGAAAAATCGAGTAAATCAGGAATCTATAAACTCAATTGCGGTTCTTGTGTTTATATCGGTAGGACCTATAGGAGTTTTGGCATAAGAACATCTGAACATAAACGTAGCTTCGATAAAATAAATCTGATTCAAATTATTCAAACCACCTAATAAAAGAAAACCATTTATTCAATAAAACTTTGACATATTACATATAAAATCAAAAGGTTCAAAATTAGATCTCCTAGAAACATTAGAAATAAATAGATACAAACATTCGGACAAGCTTTTGAATGAACAGGTAGATGTGAATTATTCACCCCTACTTAACTTGTTTAATTAGTTTTTATTACCTTTCATACTAACTGTACAATGGCTCGGTGTGGATTTTCCTGTTATTCATCCAACTTGTTCTACGATTTGTTTATAATACCATACTCATCATTCTGTTTTTCATTCTTGATAAAGCTGCTGTGTCAGCGAAACGTCGTCAAATTTTTTCAAATAAAGTGTAGATTAAAGTTAAACCTTGTGTTTTTCATCTCATTTATATCATGGATCTACATCAAGTAACGGCCTCCACAATTCAAAAAAAGAATGAATTTTGTTCACATTTGTTCAGTTAAGGAAAGGAAAACATCCCGTCTATAGTTCTGAGGAACGTGATTAGTATCTCACTGATCAGGCAATTTGAATAGATAAACTTTTATCGCTACAGAAAGAAAATTTGCCACTACTGAACTGTCCCTTGAAGAATTCAAATCATTGAAACCGCATGACTCTGATTGTGTACTTTCCGTTCAGGTCGACAAAATGTGGAATTTACGTCGGTGTTTCATTCGGAATTGTGACCAAATCTTTAAGAAAATAGTGAAATTAACTTGTTTCAAGGGAATTTTTGATCGTCGGTGGTAATTGGCGAACAGGCCAAACAAAATTTCAGATATGAATTGCGGGAAAATAATAATTCCTCTGAATTGTACACGACTTTGTTAAACGAAAATACTTTGGTTGGTATGAAACTAATTTACTGAATTTTTCCTATATCGATTGAAACTTAAGATAATTATGAATTCCGAATGTTAACTTCTATATCCTGAAATATAATAAAAACAAATTTAATAACATGATTTATCTGGTTTCCATTTTATATAACGTGTGTTCAGTTAGATGGTAAATTGATGCTGATTTGCTTGTTTATTATCTTCGTATTCATAAAAAAAAGGATATGCTCAAAAGTATAAGGTAATGATGAAAAGTAAAAAGTTGAAGTGAAAACATATCATTCTTTTTATATTCATAATGATTACCTGAGCGACAAGTTAGGACTTGTCTGAAGTGAAGCTCCTCCCTCCGACTTCCCGAACACCTTGAGTCTCAGCACTGCTAGGCACCTCAGACCACAAACTGCTACTGGAACCATCGTGCTGCCGCTTAACCAAGAACCTGAACGATCCAGACGCTTTTAGCACAAAAACTGTGCTAACTGGGATGAGTTGCGTGAATTATTTTCATGCTTCCCATTCAGTGATGTTTTCCTTTCAGATCCTGATATTATTGTGTGCACTGAATCTGTTACAAAAATCATTCATGCAGGAATGGATCTCTACATCGCTCATTTCATAAAAAGAACAACAGCCCAAAAGCCATGGTTCAACAAAGACTGCGAAACAGCCTCTGCAGCCAAGAGCAGCTTATAAGTCATGGAAGATAGAACCAACTTAACAACTGCAAGAGCAAAGGTCAATTTCAACGAAGGGGTAACTAATAAACTCCTTGAATAGGCAAGCGGGACTAGACAGTTCTGGTCTATGGCGAAGACTGTCAGTGCCATTTTCTGCAAATCTCCGAGAGAGAAAGCCGATCTCTTTGCTCTCTCGTTTTCAGAGAAATCTGTGCTAGATTCATTTAACGCAATATTACCGAACATTCCACCTTCAAATTCTTATAGCTTAGCTGAACTGCAAGAAGGCAGTTGGTCTAGACGATAACCGCCAATCTTTCTGAGATAATGTGCTCCCGAACTGGCACCCATTCTTAACCGTCTGTTTCAGATTTCTTATGAAAGCCAGACTTTTCCGAACAGCGAGAATTCAACCGATCCCAGAGAAAGGAAAGAAGTCCTTACCCCAAAACTACCACCCTGTTGCACTTCTTCCCATTATGTCCAAAGTGATGGGGAGAGTCATAAATGATGAACTCATCAAATACCTTGAGTTGCAGGGAATTGTTAACGACCGCCAGTATGGTTTTCGCAGACAAAGATCGCCTACGTCACTCATGTTTGTACATCATCGATGGAAAAGTAAGGGGAATCTGGAGCAATAGCCCCCGACATCTCTAAAGACTTCGATAGGGTTTGGCATGCAGCCTTGTTGAATAAACTTGCTGCATATGGGCTTCCCGAGGAAATGCGGGGTTGGATAAGTTGAGGTCGACGGTATTCCATCAGATTGTTTCCAGTTGCAAGCAGGAGTACCTCAGGGATCTATTATTCCGCCAACCTTGTTTCTAGTGCAGATAAACGATCTTCTGTCATCTATAAAGAACAACATCTTCGGTTTTGCAAACGATTGTACCCTGGTTTCGTCTTAGCCTGCAGCCGATTACAGCTGCGGAATCTCAGCGTCAGAGATATCAACAAATTAATAACTTAAACTCTGACTTACAGATGATATTTGAGTGGGGTCAGTTGAACCTGGTGAGCTTTAACGCGAGCAAGACCCAAGCAACTACGTTTACTAGAAAGGATTGAGAACCTCCTCTAACAATGCAAGGCCAACAAATGGCATCCAAAGGATCGAAGTATCTTCTCGGAATAACGGTCAACTCTGGGTTTTGCTGGCATGAACATGTATCACAATAGCTAAGTCTGCTTCGGAATATTATTTCCTTGAATAAGGATCTGCGACCAAACATTCGTTGCGGATGTTGGATAGTGTGCAAAAACGACCACTCGGAGATCACCCGCGATCTCCAGTCGCTGGCTCTCAGAAGGCAAGATGCTGACCTTTCTCTGTTTTATAGATACTTCCACGGAAGATGTACCAAGGAGCTGAAAGACCTTGTTCCAGGAAATCTCATGTTTTGTGGCAACACTAGGCTGGCAAGGAGTTCTCATCATACGGCGGTATCTAACCTCTCTCTGCAAGAATTCCTTTGTTTATAGGGCTGGTGAGCTGTGGAACTCGCTTCCGTCCAACATCTTTCCAACATCCTACAATTTGTCCATTTCAAAGAAGTTAGTAAACAGACACTTCAATTCTTCCCAGGCGCCCAGTCAGGCACATAAAAAAAATCACAATAGATGTACATCTGAAGCTTTGAAATAAATATTGGGGGCACAAAAATTTCCTTTTAATAGTCTACGAATTTCAGGAAATGTGAAATATTTCTGAAACTATTTGGGATAGGTATAGGGGAATTTTGAACAAATCGACCTTCATTTTTCCTCACAAAGTCAAAAATGAAACATAATATATTTCCTATTGAAAAAATTCTAACTATGCTATGTAACTTTCTTATTGAAGGTCCTATATAGTCTAAAATATTTTTACATTGTAGGCACTGCAGAAACATATATTACTCAGTATTTTCAAAAATTTTCGAATATGCATTTTTGTCTAGGCTCCTGCCGTTTTTATCCAGGTTCAGTATTTTGGCCAAAAATCAGCACGGCTTTTTGGCGGAGAAATCAACTGATAGCGCTTTGGGGTAGTTCTACGAGGCGTTGTAGGTGGCGGTTGAGGCGGGCGAGTGCCCTGTTGGGATCTTTCTTGATCTCAGCAGGGCATTTGAATGCATTAATTTGCAAGTTCTCTCCGGGAAGCCTAATGACTGTGGCATACGGGGTTTTCCTCTCGATTGGTTGAACTCAATGATCGCATCAGTATGTTACGGTGGATAGTTTTCATTCTAATATCAGGAGGAGGGTGTCGTCCGCTCATACTGAGGTCAAGGCAGGCGTACCGCAGGGATCGGTCCTCGGACCGATTCTGTTTATATTATACGCCAATCATTTCGCTAATGTACTACCAAATACGCACTTTACGGCATATGCGGACAGTTGAAAATCCTCGAAGTAGTTCGAAACATGATTAAAAATAACATTTAACAATTCCTAATCCGTGGAAAAAAAATGTAGATCATAAAATTCTCTTTCAAAAAAGTATGAATACTTTTTTCCTGAGAGCCACTATTTCATTATAATCGTCATAATACGCACATATTTCTACGCTACCTTTGGGGTAGTGTACTTAGCGCGTCTTTTAACGTGGTTTTCCCAGTAGGCCTGTTCCACAGATCTGTTGTGATTTTGTTTAATTTAAAACTATTGAATAATAATAATAGATATTAGAACTGTTGGAAATATGATGAAAGTGATATAAATTCGAAGGAAAGTGCTCAAATTTATACATTTGATACATAATCGTCAAACACTTCTTCTTGATTTTCTTCTTCTTCATTCGGAGTATAATCAAATTGCCTCTCAATAGCGATGTATCGCATGTCCTCGTTAATATCATAAATCCTATACCGTTGGTGTTTCAACATTAGAATACGTCCGGCCTCGACAATGTGTACAAACCATAGAATAAAACAATTCAACTTTTTTGCAACCACATTGGTCGGAATTGGTTCCAATGTGTTTTCGACCAACTTCCAACCCTAGCCTTTTGGGTCTAGCTGATAACCAAGCCACTCTTGAACTAGAAAGAAGAAAGCAAATTTGTTGGTGATAACTTCTTGTGGAGTGGAATTTCTTTTTTTAAAAACTTACAGTACACTGTATGTTCCCTTTTACCTGCTATTCTTATAGTTATACTTATGTACATTTTATATTCTGAGTATAAATTACAATAAAAGATAGAAAAATTCTTTTACTTGTGCTATAGCTTCAGAGATGTATACAGGGTCCGTCAGCTAAAACTCCCATCCGGCATATCTCCCCTAATTTTTGAGCTACAGAGCTGATTGATACCTCATTTTGTAGATAATTATGATTTCTTCCGGAATACCTACAGGGTGGTCCGAAATTAACTAGGGACAAGAAATTATCGAAGGAATAAAATAATTTTTTCGGATTTTTTTTGTCTCACTCTGTATATCAAAACTTTTGTCATTTCCAAATGTTCCATGCTACGGCATATGCGGACGACAGGTATTGAGAGACGATACGGTGAGGTCCTATCTAACCTATTTGACTGGTTCTGCTCTCACGATTTACATTTGAATACGTACAAATCTCAGGCTGTCCTGTTTCAGATGCCTCAGAAACGTGAATTATGACCCATTTCTTTGACGGTTGATCATTCTGGATTAGATGTGACAGATTCCTTGAAATTCTTGGGCATCACGGTAGACCGATTTCTGTCCTGGAAGCCTCATTGGGTAGATTTATGTATTGAACTCAATAAAATTTGCTACCAGTTTTGATCCTTGCGCCATATTTTGACCATTAATCAGTTGTTGAACCTCTATAGCGCCGAGGTAGCTAGCAGACTGACATATGGAATAAAGTTTTGGGGCGCTTCTGTTCTGTCTTCAAGAGTCTTCATTTGTCAAAAGGAGATAGTTAGAATTATAGCCGGGGTTCCCCCTGGTCACTCATGCAGACAGCTTTTTGTTGACCTAGAAATTTCAACTGTGCCGTCGTTATTCATTTTTTGGATGTGTGTCCATGTATATGAGAATTGTCATAATTTTTCCCGAAACTCTTCAGTGCACGCCCATGACATCCGAGACTGTGACTGGTAGGTCCACTAACTTTTACGGCCCTAGGCTTTTTGACAAATTGCCTTTATCTTTTATTAATTGTACAAGTGTTAAGAGTTTTGAATCTGAGCTGAAGATGTTTTTGACGCAAAAGTCTATTTGAATTTGGGAGGCTTTTACTTGGTAAAATTCCATTATCAAATAAAAAACAAGTATTTTGTTCAATTTTACTTCGAAATTTTTATCGAATTATTGCTTTATTTCTATTTTCGGTTTATTAACCAACCGAAATAGAAAACAATAATTGATAAATTTTTAGACGTAATAATTTCGAATGAAAATGGAAAACATAAGTTTTCGCATTTACCATAAGCCGTCACATACAGATATTATAATACATAACTGTCGTGTCATCCATATCAACATAAAATGTCAGCATTCAATAGTTTTATTCATAGATTGATTAACATCCCGCTTTCACCAGAAAATTTCAACAAAGAACTAAATTTGATTAAACAAATAGCCAAAAATAATGGTTACAATCCCAAACTAATAAATAATATTTTAAATAAAAACAAAGTAGAATCGCATTGAATGAAGTTTACCCTGTCGATAAATTGAAACAAAATTCAACACCTTAACCTACGTTGGCATTACAAGTGAGAAACTGAAATCGTTCTTAAGTAGCAATAATTTCAACATAGCTTTCAAACTAATAATAATTTAGGCAAATATATAAAAAATAATAAAACCAAACCATGTAAAAACAATAAATCAGGTGTTTATAGATTGAATTGTAATGACTGTGATAATTTTACATTGGTAGAACACATAGAAATTTTAATATTAGAATATCGGAACATAAACGCAGTTTTTCAAATAAAAATCAGATTCAAATTACGCGAATCATCTCTTAGAAAATAATCATTCTTTCGACCCACAGTTTGAAATTTTGCATACAGATAATAAATATTGAAGGTAGATCTTTGGGAAACTTTAGAAATAAATAAATACAAACACTCAGGTAGACTCATCAATGAACAAGTCGATTTAAGCCCTTCACCTCTATTGAATCTTTTCGGGGAGCAATCTATTCCTTAATTTTATTGGATATACCTGTCATAAATAACCACTTAGGCGGAGGCGACCAATAAGCTTTTAATTACTCAAGAACATTTATAGTTATATTCTCATTTACATTTGTCTGCATAATCATTCGTCTGAAGAAGCTACGGTGTAGTGAAACGCGTTACGAATCGCAATTATTAAGTAAAATTCTTAAAACACAGTACTTGTTTTTTATTATTCAAAAGTCTATTCATTGTATCAATGATTTTTGACTTAGAGTCTAGATTCTTGTGTTTTATTGTCTATCGTTAATTTTCAATTTTATGTAATATACCTACTTACCCTACCTGACACATTCCTACAAATTATTGTTATTTCAAGGAAATAAAGAATACATACATACATACATACTGCATAAAAAATTTGAAAACCGGCGATATGCCTAATTTTCCGTCACGAATGTGGTATTTGGAAAAGAACCAAAATGGTACCCATTAAAAGGGTTGAAATTGTTTTCACCAAACTTTGATAGCAACCGAGATATTGATATATTGCGAAAATCCGAAAAAACCTTAAATTCGGACTAACTACAAAACAAAAGAAGAGCTGCGATCTATCTTTAGCTATGAATTTTCCTCGAGAATCGAGGGCGGAAATACGGGGAAGGGTCATTTTTTTTTATTTGCAAAATTTAATATTGCAGCAGTACTAAAACATCGATAATGGGACACGTCGTATAATTTGTGCGTGATCCTCTGGGAATAATAATGTCACCCCAAAACATCACTCTACCCCTTTTGTATTTCGGAATTTGTCTTGCTGCTCGGAGTCTAGCTGGTCTTCCACGACCCCATAAAACTCGAATCCGGCGTTCATCTGATGGAACACCAATTCTGGTGTCATCCGAAACGAGAACATTTCGCCAATTCTCAATATTCCAATTTTGGTGCTCGATACACCAATTAAGTCTGTTAATTTTTTGTTGTTTGGTTAGCTCTGGAACTCTTAAGGGTCTTCTGCTGTATAAACCTTCTTGAGTAGATCTCGAGAAGAAAATGATTTTTAATAAGTAGGTAACTAAACTACAACAAATTATTACGTGATGAAATAACATTCTGCTAGCGTCAAAAGGCGGCATTATCAAAGGAACGGGCGGTACATGTCAAAGGAAAGCCGCGTTTTTTATTCTTGCCGCTTTTCTAGAAATTTCGGGCGGCGCGTTTGGCGGGATCATTCGAGACTTTCGTTCACGCCGATATAAATGTTGCGCCTGCAGGAATTTGAGTTATTCTGAATTGTAACTTGAAGGAAATACTACGTAGATACAAAGTTTATTATTAAATAGTACAAAATGAGTGCAGCGAACAAATATACAACGTATCATTTCAATAATGATTGGGAGGAAGAATTTTTCTTTTGTATGGAGAAGGATAAGTGCGTTTGTTTTATTTGTCGTGCGTCAGTTGCAATACCTAAGCGTGATAACTATCATAAAACGGTTCTTAAAAACTTAGAAAAGGATTTTCCGCCACAGAGTGAATGAAGAAAACGAAAAGTACGTGATTTGATATCTTCTTTGAAAAAAAAAACAAACCATGTTCATAAGACCAGCCAAACAATCAAAAGCTGCTACGATCGCGTCATTTAAAATATCTCATATACACAAGAAATCATTCCAAGATGGATCGGTTGTGAAGGAAGCATTTATTAAACCGAGTGAGACTTTATTTGGAGATTTCAAAAATAAAACAGAAATCATGTCTGCTATTAGAGAACTTCAGTTATCTCGTCCGAATGTCCCAAGGCGTATTGAAGTCATGAGTCAGGACATGGCAGATAAACTAAAACACGATATCATGAAATGTACATTCTTTTCTTTACAGTTCGACGAATCCACCGACATGACAGACACTTCCCAGCTGTGTATTTTTATTCGAATGGTATTCAATGACATGTTGGCTAAGGAAGAATTTTTGACAATCATTCCTCTGAAGGGGAAGACCTGTAGCGAAGATGTTTATGACGTTTTCTTCAATTATGTAAATAAACTACAAGCAAATTAGTGTGCATTACAACCGATGGAGCATCAGCAATGATTGGAAACAAAAACGGTTTTGTGGCATTGTGTCGAGCTAATGAAGATTTCCCTTAATTTTTTTCATTCTGTTCTGTGTTCCATCCGTGCATGTAGCTGGCAACGGCGGCTCTTTAAGTTGCAGTTCGAAGATAGGTGTCAGCTGAACACACTGATTTAGTTTTTCACACGGACGTCAGGTGGTTGAGTCGCGGAAAATTCCTAGAAAGGTTTTAAGAATCATTGCCCGAAATAACAGTTTTTCTAGACGAATGAGGTGATGACACTCAGATGTTGAAAAACGAAAAATGGCTGACTGATTTCGCATTTTTGACTGACGTCACAATGCACTTAAACACCATTAACTTGGAGCTTCAAGATAAAGGAGAAACTATCATTGAGATGATTAGCGCAGTAAACGCATTCAAAAGTAAATTGCAACTTATGGTAGATCAACTGAAAAGAAAGAATCTGAAACTTTTTCCGTCTTTGAAAGCAAGGATTCCCCAGTTGAATTATGATACGTATGAGGCTGAATTATCGAATATTTTGGGACAATTCTAAATGCGTTTTTATGATTGCAGTAAATTGGCAAATATAGCATCATTCATGAGTTATCCTTTTTCATGTGAAAATAATGAGAAATTAGCTACTGAAATAGCAAGTTTAATATGAACTCATGTTCTGTTGAAAATGAGTTGGTACAGATTATATCAGCTATACATCTCAAATCTACAGCATCTGATACAAATTTCTGGTGATTAATATCTGAAGATAAATAACCGAATCCAAGGCAAATCGCCCTTCAACTGACGGCAATGTTAAGGTCAAATTAATTGTGCGAGTCTGCATTTTCTAAAATGAAGATAATCAAGTTAAAATATCGCAATCGATTAACTGACAATCATATGTCATCATGCTTGCGATTAGCACTCAGTGGTTACGTACCATCTTATGAAAGTATGCTGGGGACATGAAGTGCCATGCTTCAACATCCAAAGTCACTCCTTAGTTAAGTTTAACACCATATGTAACTCTTTTGTTTTGTAACAACCAATAAACTCGCAATTTTGAATAACTATGAGTTTTTTCATTGATATTATTAAAATGAAGTATTTTGTGCAGAAAGATGATATCTATATATGCTACGGTACACCCTACCTAGATAGGTAGGGTGTATCGTGTATGTACGACAACCCTGCATTACACATACTTGCAGCCTCTCAGAGTCGATTGTAAGTAGTCTAAAACTATTGCTGTAGATTGCCAGCAGTTCAAGTTTGAGCACCTCAGCACTAGTGTCTCTTCTTACAATTGGGCACAAAAAGCGGTCTTGTTTTTCAGAAGTGATCTTCATACGACTTATTCTATGCCTATTTTGGAGAGATTGAAGCTCCACGTTTCGGGCGTAGGTTTTTTGAAATCACTCCCTGTGATATCCCCATTATGGCCGCTATATCCCTCTGTGTCTCCCCTTCTTCAACGAGAGCAATTATTCGACCCCTGTGCACATCGGAAAATCCAACGTAAGGCATTACAATTATGATTATAGGCATTCTTAAATGTTAAAATTCACAGGTTCAAATCTCAATGACGACTGAGTACCATATCCCGAACATGTGGTGATAATTCAACATTTCTTATCATACTATCCACTTTTTTTTACAAGAAAAATCTTCATTCTTCACATGTAGTCAAAAATCCGTTGTTAAAAACAATCAATAATGTGAAATACCGAGTGATTCCATATAAATTTGGTTGAGTGTACTTTGAAGGCGATACAATAAATTTGGATGAAAATTGGCACTTTTGAAATAATGTTTATATATATTTCTATATCTAATAATATTCCCAATAAATTGTGTTCTTAATATGTGAGATTATGAAACATTAGTTTCTATTTTTTTCAATCAAAGAACGCAGTGTTAATTAATGTAATTCAACTTTATTCCATGTAAAAACATTAAAGGGATCTTTGTATAATGTTCTGTGATTCTCTCGTTTCAGCCTCACCGGTTTTGAAATTCCTCGGGAGCCACCTTCGGAGCATTTCATTATTCCTTCCAAGAAAGCGTGACTCACGAAAGCCAACCATCGCTATGGTACCGTGAAACAATACGAATAAAACGTATCCGAGCGTTCGTTCGAAGGACAATCATCGTAATCGAGTTACCTGCCGTGCAGAAGTTAAGCACCTGAGCACCAAAAGTTTGACAGTTGGGTGGTAGGCGAGCTACGAGAGTGTTCAGTGCATTTTCGTATTCTCTGTTCCCGATTTCCCATTCCGTCAATTGAAATAATTTCGGTACATGAAATGGTGGAAAAGTAGTAAAAGTATAGGTTTGTTTACAGTGTAAACGAGCGTTTAATGTGAACAAATGTTTATCTAGTGATACTGTGTAGTTTTCGATCGGTAGCCGAGTTTGTGGATTGCAAGTGAAGAAGTCAATATGAATAATCTGTATCCGACCAGCGAAGTCTACAACATGCACAATGACATGTGTTTCGTAAGTTGTTTTTTTTAGTAATTGTTTATTTATTTCGTTTTATTATCGAGAGCAGTGCCGATACTATCGGTTAAAATGTTATTGTATTGTGTTTCCATTTAAAACAATCTGGATTGCAATCGACTCTACCTTGGCAGTTTGACTTTTGTAAACATTATCGGTAATTTTGATATCGCTAGATGGATAAAAATCTATTATACCGGGTATCCCCAGTTAAGTGGCCTATCAGACATTTATGGAGACATTTTTACCACAATGAAACTTCCGGTTATACCGGAAGTGCATACCAACTCTGTTATTTAATATAGAACATCCTGTATATTGATGACTGGCTCGATAACACTTGTTATTCCAATTACAAAAACACCTCACACATAAGTCTAGCTTGTTCCGTTTATGAAGTTTACTAGTATTACTTGAAAATTATCGATTTTTTGCTTTTTGAAAAAATTGATATATCTTGAAAACGGTGTGAGCTACCAAAATAATGCAAGGTGTTTTGCAAACAAGGAACCATGCGGGACATAACTCATATCCAACTGAATCTCAGTCAGAATACAGAGTTCTCTTTCTTTCGTCTCACATTTTGAAACGAAGACACATCGAAAACTATTATTTTTCAAATTGTAACCCATATTTTTTCAATAACATAAGATGCGCCGTAAAGAACTGAATGAAGTTCCCCATATACAGGGTGCTTAACGAAAATTGAACAGAGGCTATATCTACCAAGATATTCATTTCTGATCAAAACGCAAAAACAGGTAAATTTTTGTTTCAGGAGGGACATCTTTTGGGGTACAAAACTTGCCTGAAATATCAACCCCCTAAGGGGGGATTGCAATCCTTGAACATTTTGAATGGGGAAGATGAGTCGAGTGATGACTCAAAAGAAAGGTGGTGTCTTTCTCTACATCGCCTTGAACGAATTTTCATTTTTAATTGAAAACTGTAACAGATACAGGGTGAGCAACAGAAAGATAGGGAAGACTATTTCCCTCAGACTATTCAAGTTTCAGTGAGGTAAAATGGAACAGATTCATGCTGATCAATGGCAGTCATCATCAAGTACCATCCTCATCTCGAATTTCAACCCCTGAAGCAGGGGAGATAACCCTTGAACATTTGGAAGAGGGTAGATGGGTCAAGTGATAACTCGAAAGAAAGGTATTATCTTTGTCTGCATTCCCGTGAAAGAATTTTTATTTTTTATTGAAAACTCTAGAAGATACAGAGTGAGCCACTGAAAAATAGAGAAGACTATCGCCCCTAGACTATTGGAGTATTAGTGCGAAAAACTGGAATAGATTCATTTTAGATCAAAAGCTGTCATCTTCCGAAATCACCCCCATCTTGAATTGCAATCCCTAGAGCAGGGGTAATATTTCGATCCAGTGATACCCCAGGGCGATAGATAGTCTCCTCTATTTTTCAGTCGCTCACTCTGTATCTTCTACAGTTTTCAATCAAAAATGAAAATTCGTTCACGGGAATGCAGACAAAGATTATACCTTTCTTTCGAGGTATCACTCGACCCATCTACCCTCTTCCAAATTTTCAAGGGTTGTCACCTCTGCTCCAGGGGTAGAAATTCGAGATGAGGATGGTACTTGATGATGACTGTCATTGATCAGCATGGATCTGTTCCATTTTACTTCACTGAAACTTGAATAGTCTCAGGGAAATAGTCTTCCCTATCTTTCAGTTGCGCACCCTGTACCTTTTACAGTTTTCAATGAAAAATGGAAATTCGTTCAAGGCAATGTAGACAAAGATACCACCTTTCTTTTGAGTCACCACTCGACCCATCTTCCTTATTCAAAATGTTCAAGGATTGTAACCCCCGCATAGGGGGTTGATATTTTAGGCAAGTTTTTTATCCCAAAAGATGTCTCCCTTGAATCAAAAATTGACCCGTTTTTGCGTTTTGATTAGAAAGAATATCTTGGTAGATATAGCCTCTGTCTAGTTTTCGTTGAAGCACCCTGTATACAGTATACTTGAGATTTCAAGTTTTCAAGTTATGGTAAAAAACGAATTTTACGTACCTACCTGAAATTGTCAGGTGGCTTAGATTCCTGCACATGCATAGACAGTTCCCAGAGCATTAACAAATAATTGTCCTTTTGTTGGATAATTGATAAATTAAGAGAAAAAACTGCAGTTGTTGTCGAATTTCCAAAGTTAGATTAAAATATATCAAAACGAATTCAACTCTATTTTCTTGAATTCAATAATAATTATTCAAAGTGATGACCATTCACTTCTAGACATAATTGTACTCGACGCATAACATCCTGTGATGTGGCTCGCCTCAGTTCTTCCACATCCAACTGCATGACAGCATTTTGCAGTCTATTATGCAAATCATTTCCTGAAGTCACAGGTTCAGAATAAATTTTGTCTTTCATTGTCCCCCAAAGATAAAAATCCATAGGCGTTAGGTCAGATGACCTTAGAGACCACAAAGTTCGTTCCAATCTATCCATCTTCAAAGTGAGGTGTCGTGTTTTCATCTGAATAATCATGAGAAGGATACGCAACTAAGAGTATTTTCAATCAATCACTATTAACACATGATTTCACTTCAACATATCTTGCTGTAAAGCTTGATCGTTCTTTGACTTTCAAATTTCATATTGATAAATTATGTCAGAAGTGGAAAACAAGAAACAATATACAACATAAACTATCTGGATCTAATTGGGGCGCCTGAGTCTCTACTTTGCGAACTACTGCTTTAGCTTTAGTATATTCAGCAGCACAATATTGCTGTCAGGTGTGGTTGAATAGTGCTCATGTCAATAAAATTGATTCTCAGTTGAATTGTTCTATGAGAGTTATAAGTGGATGTATCATTTCAACTGCTACCCCATGGCTTCCGGTTATTTGTAATATAGGTCCTTCCCATATTCGCAGGAAATTAGCTCTTAAATCGTCTTAGGATAAGTATCATTCATTTCCAGAAATTTTTCCGATAATACACGATCTTCAAAATCCACCTAACTTGAGATTGAAATCTAGGAAACCTATTTGGTCGATTGACCTTTTTCGTACACGGCTGAAGGCTGTTGATCTTTGGAAAACTGAATGGCAGGAAGTTGATGTTTTTAATAAAGTTCTCATAGAGGATCCTTCCAAAAGGGTTGCAGGTTTCGAAGTAGGAAAAATTGGTGTACATTAAATCGTCTCAGGACAGGACATGGTCGTGATAATAGTATGTTTCGCTTGTTTTTTAGGATTGTACACAAAAATTATAGCTATAAGCATTTATGGTAACTACAATTATTCCAAGTTTTGTAAATCCTCTCTTTTCAAAAGAATATATATATATATATATATATATATATATATATATATATATATATATATATATATATATATATATATATATATATATATATATATAAGAGATAAAAACACAAGGTTTAACTTTAATCTACACTTTATTTGAAAAAATTCGACGACGTTTCGCTGACACAGCAGCTTTATCAAGAATGAAAAACAGAATGAAGAGTATGGTATTATGAAGAAATCGTAGAACAAGTTGGATGAATAACAGGAAAATTCACACCGAGCCATTATACACTTAGTATGAAAGGTCATAAAAACTAATTAAACAAGTTAAGTAGGGGTGAGTAATTCACATCTACCTGTTCATTCAAAAGCTTGTCCGAATGTTTGTATCTATTTATTTCTAATGCTTCTAGGAGATCTAGGTCCTATCGATATAAATTTTATCACAAGCACCGCCATTGAGTTTATAGATTCCTGATTTACTTGATTTTTCAACACGAGATTTATTATTTTTAATATGTTTACCTAAGTTATTAGAAGTTTTGAAAGTTATATTAAGATTTTGTTTGACGAGAAAGGATTCAATATTTGTACTTGCAGAACCGCAGGATGTTAAACTGTTGAATATTTTATAGTCTTTATGAATAGGATATACTTCATTTATTGCTTTCTGATACAGTTTTTACGAATGATTAGATCTATCATATCCGGATTATATGAATTATTAATGGCTATCTGTTTGATGATGTTTAACTCTTTATTATAATCTTCTACTGATAAAAGTAAATTGAGTAATCGATGTACCATGCTGTTTAAAGCTGCAACTTTGTGTTGAATTGGATGTAATGAGTAATTATGTATAATTGTATCAGTATGTGTTGGTTTACGAAAGACCGAAAAACATGATTATTATTTTGTTTAGTGATTTTAAGTTCAAAAATTAATGGAATCGTTCTGTTCAATTTCTATCGTGAATTTAATGTTCAAATGGATGGAATTAATGAAATTAAGAAATAAGCCTAATTGACGAGTAGTTCCAATGAAACATACTAAGATGTCGTCAACATATCTACACCAATAAAGAAATTTGTAAATGAGTGGATGTGTATGAATTTTCTGTTCAATATTATTCATAAAAATCTCTGCTAAAAGTGGACTCAAAGGATTTCCCATGATCAAACCATTTTCACTACTGTAATAGATGTTGTTGAAAGAAAAATAATTTTGTTCAATGAAAACGTCTAACAGATTCAATATTTCTGATTTAATTATGTGGTTAACATGATTCGAATTCAACATGTTTTCGATTAATATTTTGACATCACCTGGAGGAACACTTGGGTATAAATTCTCAACATCAAACGAAATAAGTTTTGCGTTAGGTGGTAGGTTAACGTTTTTTATGTTATTTATCAATTCGAAAGAATTTTTTCTAGAAAATTTTGATTTGAATGAACAATAATTTTTAATGATATCTATAAGGTAGTGCGACAATTTCACGGCTGGGGCTTTAACGTAAGATACGACTGGTCTAACGGGGTTATTTACTTAATGAATTCAATGAGTGAATACAGTTGAGGTGGTTGAGGGTTTGGTAAAATTAATTTGTATTTATCTATTGCTTTAATTAAAGATTTTGCGTCATTTATTGCAATTTTAATATTTTTCTGGAATTTAATAGTTGGATCTTTGTTTAAAATTGTATAGTTTCCGGACGAAGTGAAATTTAGAGTTTTAAATAGGTAGTCATTTTTATTTAACGCAATAACAGTATTACCCTTATTATTTTGTTCTTTACTCGGTTTAAAGTCAGCTACTGATTCATTTTTATTATGTTAGATGCTAAATATTTAAGGTGAGTGTTATTAGGAATATTTTTCAGAGAAATTTCAGTGTCTATGCCAAGTTCCTCTAAATCAGATTTTATCTTGTTTGATTTAATATTGTGTTTGAAACCTTTCTCCAAGAGATTTGTTTCATCAGTTGTGAAATTAGTATCAGAAAGGTTAACGAATCTATCAAAAAATTGATGGTCAGAAAATTTAGTTTTACGTGGAGTAGGTTTCGGTTTTCGTGACACGAGAAACTTTAATTTGCGGTATTGGATGGTAAATTTATTATGTATTATTGATCTAATTTTGAATCTATTATTGTAATCTAATGAATCGAATTCAAGTGGATGAAGTCTGTACAATAACTCGGTATGAATTACCTTGAGATAAGTATTGTAGATGTCTCGTTTGTGGAACAAAATCTTGCATTCTGATTTGATATATATATATATATATATATATATATATATATATATATATATATATATATATATATATATATATATATATATATATATATATATATATATATATATATATATATATATATATATATATATATATATATATATATATATATATATCTTCAAACATATCAGTTAAAATTCGATAATTTTCATTTGTGGGAAGAGCTGGAGCTTCATAGAGTTGGTTCAGCTACTGATAAAGTGTCAACGAAGTCACTTACTACCGTCCTCAAAATTCCCATTTAGGTTTTCATCATACACAAAATACGAAAATCTGTTACTGATGTGACGACAGCCAAGCTTTTTATCCACGGTTTCAATTTGGCAACACCGCATTGTTTCATCGTAGGTCTCGATTCCAGCCCTCAGTTGGAATACGGTGTTTTTTTTATGAAAATTGACTAATTTTTTGTATGGTAATCTATACATAGATTTTGCATTTCATCTGTTTATGAAAAAAGCTCAGTATTCCCTAATTTATATCGCCAATCGCAAGAAATATAAAGTATGCAGAATAGCTTGGAGAATAATATGTTGGTAGCGAAAATCACGCACATCACTTTGAATGCAAATTATGGCGGAAAAACTATGATTTCTATATGTTCCTAATAAGCAGTATATGAACTAAAAAGAATCGCAGATCATTTCTCGAATGGGTGACATTGAAATTTTCTTCAGTTTGTAAGTAGAATAACATTGAAAAATATATTTCGATAGCGAAAATTTAAGCACAATTTTTTGGATTGGAAACTGTCGCGGAAAAGCTCTCAAATCCATATATTCCTTTCACGTGGATTAATAAATTATGAAGATTGATAGTTCATTACATGAATCGGTGACATTCAAAAGTCGTTCACTATTACGAGCACATTAACACAGAAGGAAATATTCCGACAGTAAAATCATGCACATTATTCGAAAAGGAAAACATCGAGAAAAAACACCGGGAAACTTTATTTTTCTTGCGATAGGCGAAATGAAATGAGGAAATACTGAGCTTATTTCATAAGCAGACGAAATGCAAGATCAATGTATAGATTACGATACAATAAATTAGTCAATTTTCGTAAAAAAAACACCGTTTACGAACTGAAAATTAGTGAGGGCTGGAAACCGGGTCTGGAATCGAGACGCTGAATCAATGCAGTTCTCGAAAAGTAAGCTTCGTCTGTGAACATTATTTCACTATCAAAATTGAGTATTTATCTAAGTACCATCGGCAGAAATTCAGTTTTGAAGGAAAATCTCGAGGAAGTTGAATTTGGACGCGTTGAATATAAAACGGGTACAATAAAAAGTCGTAGAGAATCCTCCAAACTACACTCGGAGGCAAAATTAGCGGAACACTCGAAAATTTAACCAAATTCGAAGTTCGATATTTTTCCTAATTCTCAAATGATTTAGATGAATTATTCGGCAAGTTATAAATCAACTTTTCTGCTTTGTAGAAATTATAAGAGAAAACAAAAAAATTTATACGGGGGCAAAACTAAAAGTGTTTTTTCTGTCAAAAATTCGTAACACCCTGTGGAATTTCGTGGTCCGAGTTGAAACGTACAATATCATGGTCTGTCAAGACACATCTTCCTACAGTAACGCCCTTCTTGTTTCATGCGTTTATCTCTATTTTTGCAAAATATATTTAATTTCAAGTGGAAAATCACCATTTTGGAGAAATTCCATTGAATCAAGAAATTATCATTAAAATTCGTCTATCAATTTGGAATTTTCTTATTATCACTCAGGCGTATCGAAATTGTCGTTTGCGATTTTTATGTTCGAATTGCATTAGTTATTGATGACAATTTGGTTAATTTGGTGAAAATTAGGTTAGATTCATAGGAGATAACAGTCGGTAGGTATTAAAATACACAACCGAATTCTGGGACCATTGATAAAACTTTTCATTTACACATGTGCACACGTTTTTTTATCAAATATGAAATACAACACACGTTTTTTTTGTATATGACCACATTTGCACTTGTTTAAAGAATGAGAGTTTTCCATTCTTTGATTTGATAAAAATTCGATCGGTTGCGGTGTTTTGTGATTCTTTTACTGTTTACGATTCGAAACGGTATTTTTCATTCAGAATGAGAGATTTAGCACCAACCTCAGTAGCAAAGGCAGTTCTATTGATCGAGGAAGGGCGCACCTACCGGTCAGTCGGTACCATGTTGGGTGTCTCGACGTCGGTTATCCATCGAATCTACCGACATTACAGGGAAACTGGATTGTACGTGAAGAGGCGAGGACAAGAAAGAGATCGGGCAACCCGCGCTATACATGACCGTTTCATCGTCAATCAAACCCTAAGAAATCCTCGTCGTACTGCTGTTCAGGCACGTAACCTTTTACAAGCAGTGGATAACATTAACGTCAGTGTGAGGATAGTCAGAAGACGATTGAATGAAATTGGTCTGAGATCATACGCGCAAGCAAGAGCACCAAGACTCGATAGAGCCCATCGGGTAGCAAATTTGGCGTTTGCTAGGGAGCATGTAGCATGGACAATCAATCAGTGGTGACGAGTTTTATTTAGTGATGAGAGCCGATATTGTGTGAATTTCGTGGATGGTAGAGATAGAATATGGAGGCATCGAGGGGAACGGTACAATCAAGCGAACTTCGCAGGAACTGAGCAATACGGTGGAGGGTCAGTTATGATATGGGGTGGCATATGCTTGGGAGTACGAACAGAACTGGAGATTATTGGCAATGGATCACTTAATGCCCTTCGGTATATAACAGAAATCTTGGGCCCCATGTTGTGCCTTTTGCTCCTTACATAGAGGAAAATTTCCTTTTTATGCACGATAACGCGCGCCCTCATACTGCGCGCATAGTGATAGAATATCTCAATGAAGTTGGGATCACACGAATGGTCTGGCCGTCGCGGTCACCGGATTTAAACCCGATCGAACACGTTTGGGACATTCTTGGAAGAAGGGTTCGACAACGGAATCCAGGCAACGTTGAAGAGCTGACATTGGCTTTGGTGGAAGAGTAGGACAACATACCTCAACAGATGATCGACAACATCATTGGGAGTATGCGAAATCGTATGCGCGCTGTAATAAGAGCTCGGGGGGTTCATACTCGCTACTAAAATCAAATGTTTTTTTTGTGGGTCATCATGAACATTTTTCTCAACATGTTCATTTCATTTCACGAGTGTATCGCCAGGATACACACCTGATCTCAATTTTGGATAGGAATGATAATTATTATAGAGTGTCACACAAAAAAATTCAAAAATAAATGTGCAAAATCAACGATTTTTCCAGTGTACTTCGAGTTCTCCCGGAGCGTGAAATTGGCCAGTGAATTCCAAAAATTTTCATTTTGTTAGATTTCCGCTTCTCTAATTTTGATTTTATTTTTTGGCTAACCTCCGATGTTATGCACCTACGCAAGATTAAAAATAAATTCTTGAAATTTGTGACTTTTCGCTTCAAATTGGATATCTCTTGTAAAAATAGAGATAAATGCATAAAACAAGAAGGGCGTTATTGTAGGAAAAGATATGTCTTGACAGACCATGATATTGCACGTTTCAACTCGGACCACGAAATTCCACAGGGTGTTACGAATTTTTGACAAAAAAAACACTTTTAGTTTTGCCCCCGTAAAAAGTTTTTTTCAAATTTTTTTTGTTTTCTCTTATAATTTCTACAAAGCAGAAGAGTTGATCTATATTTTGCCGAAAAAATCATCTAAATCGGTTGAGAATTAGGAAAAATATCGGACTTCGAATTTGGTTAAATTTTCGAGTGTTCCGCTAATTTTGCCTCCAAGTGTAGAACATGTGAAATATTCAACTGATTTCCAATTTTTCTCGTACTCACATAAGGATTCAAATCAATATAATTCAAAACTGCTTCCTCAATATCTGTAGTTCTCATAGTTTGAGTTGCACCTTTTAAATGATTATTTGCAGTAAAAGTATCAGTTTCCCTCTACCTTCTGTCGATATTTGTAGATGTTCGCCTGTTTGGTGTTACTCGATTTAAAAAGCGTACCTGATATAATCGCCTAGCTTCTGTTGTGTTTCCGTCAGTCAGACCGTACATGTAATAGATATCAGCCAATTCGGCGTTAGTAAAATTAGCTATTTTTTCTTACAGCAATAACTTCAAAAGTATCAAAAATAATCGTGAATTTAATAAACAATTCGAGCAGACACTGGTTCAACTTTAGCAACTGTCAAAACAAATAAATAAATGAAAAAAATCAAAGCTTACTAGTAGTTTTTTAAATTAGAAGTGCTTTCAATTCAGCGAATGCATACAATCGTTCAATAATTTTTTGCTCGAGAATGGTTGGAGATACGAAAAAATTATAAATTTTAAAAAAGTTTCTTAATTGAACGAAGATGACGAAAATTGATCGTAGGCTGATCAGTGGCGTACTGCAAAAAAGTTTGAGAGAGCAAAGGAATACATGGCTCCGGAAAAGAAAACACCTTGTAGATTCTAGTTAAAATTTAGGACGGGTAATGATGGAAGCTGTAAAAATAGCTTGCATTCCAAATTTGGGCTGAATATCTCAAAAACTGCAGGAGTTCTGAAGAGAAAACCAATTTTTTTCGGAAATTTCAACACCCTGTAGCTCCGTAACGAAGCATTTGCGGACCAATGTTTATATGAACTTTTTTTTTAATTCGCACGTAGATTCACTCCCTCAACTTTTGACATATTATTATGTAACACCCTGTATATTAACATAAAAAAATGTTGATGATGCCAAATTTTTAAAGTCCTCGAGGAGCTGATAAATTTTACTCATTAAACAAATGAAGAACAAAATCATTGCGAACCTCCTCCACATTGTTTCTAAGTTGTATTTATAACATTTCAATTTCATCGATTGACGGTTTGCAGGGGGATTTGTGTTACTGTCAGTGCCATGATATTTGGTCCTTCGAAGTAAGGATTGCTCCTCTATTCGAGATATTGAGACATAGGATTCCAACTTGCAGTCAGATTTTGTTTATAAAATTGTTCTCCGAATCATAATTTATTCAGCTAGAATTCCAAATTTGTTTGAAATGTTTTTATTCATTCAGTATGTAGATTGAGTGATTAAGTGATTATCACGATTTTCCCAGAAGTTACCATTACATTATCAAAGTGTACTCCCAAAACTGGTTTCGAAATGAGATGCACTATATTGTACGCACGTTCTTTCCCAAAATTTGGTTTATTGTTGATCTAAATTCAAGTCTCGTTAATAACGTTGTAGATAGTTGATTTGTTTACAAAAATACCACTATTTCGTTCGTTCGCCTAAAGAAAATTGTTTTGGTGATTAGTAATATTAGTAGATTGGGTTAATATCTTCAATCTTAATAGTTTAAAAATTTTATTAGTATTAGGCTTAACTCTTTCAGAACAAAAGATAGTAATGATAAAAGAAACAGTTATTATTTCATTGCATTTTGAATATATTTGGAGAGAATATAATATTTTCTTACTACATATAAAACAGGTCTACAATGATTTTGGTGCCGCTAAAAGTAAAACTATTTTCAAGTATTTCCGATATCTTGATACTCACTTCTTTAAAGCTACGGGTAGTTTTCGAGATTTTACAAGTGTTAATGAAATAAGAAACAATATTTTTTTTTTGATTGAGGAGGTCGTTACTTGATGAAAATCGATATACATATTTTCAATGAAATGAAACTAAAGTATTTAGATTTTCACAATATTAACAAAATTATGACGGGTTTCACCACACTGTGGCTTCATCAGATAGATACAAACTAATGAACAGAGTTATTCCTTATATATTAGTCTAATTTCCTACTTAATATTAGAATAGGTACAAGAGGTATGTTGGAAAACCCATCGGAGTTGCTTACTTTATGAATTGAAAAGATTGAGTAAAGGAGAAGGATTTAGATCTAATTGACTATTAAGTAACCTACCTGAATTTTTTCTTTGTTCATCTCTTAAATTTCCAATAGATTGAGTTTTTATCTGTTATTTTCATTGTGTAAAATTTTGAAATTATCATTAAAGTTATGGTTTTCTTCGTGTAAGTGATGAGAATAATGGGAATCTGATTTATGATAATTAAAACTACGTTTGTGCTCGGATAATCTAACTCTGAAATTTCTGAAAGTTCTACCAATATAAATTTTATTACAATCCCCGTAAGACACTTTATAAACACCGGATTTATTACCTTTATCAATTTTAGATTTGCAGTTTTGCTATGTCGACCTAAGGAATTATCAGTTCGGAATGCTATATTGAAATTATAATGCTAGAGGAATGATTTTAATTTTAGACTAGGATTTCCAATATAAGTTAAGCTGTTGTATTTTGTGTTTGAACTTTTTATATTTGGAAATACATCCTGGATTGCTTTCTGAAATTTTTTGCGTGAAATCATGTTCTCAATCATAGTTGGACTGTAACAGTTATTGACTGCTATTTGTTCAATTATATTTAGCTCTTTTATGAAATTATTTTGTGACATTGGGATATTAATGAGTCTATGTACCATACTATTGTAAGCTGCTAATTTATGTGGACAAGGATGTGTAGATGAGCTGTGAATAGTAATATCTGTATGCGATGGCTTATGAAAAATAGAAAAGTCATGTTTGCCGTTAATTTTGGTAATAGTTAAATCCAGAAAGTTAATTGAGTTTTCTGTTTCTATCTCTAAAGTGAATTTAATATTATCGTGAATTTTGTTAATGAATGTTTTGAATTACTCTAATTGTCTGTTTGTGCCAGTGAAACAACAAATGATATCGTCGACATATCTAAACCATTAAATAAAGTGTTTGAATAACGGATATTCTTGGATAGTTTTTTCAATATTATCCATGAAAATTTCAGCGAGCAGAGGGCTCAGAGGATTACCCATGATTAAACCTTTTTTACTATTATATAATACTCCATTGAAGTTGAAATAATTTTGTTCTAAACAAATTTCTGAAAAGTGTAAGATTTCTGATTGAATTATCGGATTGACTTTATTAATTTTAAGGGCGTTCTTGATGAGTTTCACTGTATCACTAGGAGGAACACTAGGGAAGAAATTTACTACATCCCATGACATAAGTTTAGCGTTCGGTGGTAGTATCGTGTTGTGAATTTTATTTATTAGGACTGAAGAGTTTTAGCTATCAAATTATAAGCTTCGGAGGAATCGAAGCCCTAGAAATAGACTTTCAATTCAATAAAAAACACTTCAAGCTGACTTCGGTCTATAGATCTCCGAAATCATCCTTTGATAATTTCATTGAAAACATTTTTAACTATGTTTGCATGAAAAAAACTATTGACTTCCATATTATAGCAGGAGATATCAATATAAATCTGCTAGCGAAAAATGATCAACAAGTAAATGAATACAAAAACATATAGAGTGTATTCGGTTATGAGTCATTCATCAATAAATGTACCCGACCTAGTAGTGGAACTTGTTTGGATCATTTTTTCGTAGCGGAAAAATATCCCTCCAATCCAGGTGAAATCTTAAATGGAATCGTGATAAACTATGATATTACTGATCATTCACCTACCGCTTTCACTGTAAATAGGAAAAAACTTGGAAAAAAACTCGAAAGGAACAGCATCACCTTCATATATATCATTATCGATCATAAAAAATTCAAACGGGACTTAGAAATGGAAAAGTGGGAAAAAATGTACATAAAAAGAGTACAAATGCAAAGACAATAGCTTTCATCGAAATAATTTGTGAACATGTTGAAAATAACAAAAATGTAGTGGTAAAAAATATGAGAAAAAACCCAAAACGGCCGTTGATCACGAAAGGACTTCTTCATTCAATAAACGAGAAAAACAAACGCTATATGATGTTCCGAGAAAACCCAAATGATGAAAACCTGAAAGAAAATTACATGCATTACAAAAATAAACTTCAGAAACTTATAAATACCTCAAAAAGATAATACTTACACAGATGTATCGAAAACAGTGGTGGTGAGTCCAAAGCTCTCTGGAACCACGTGAATAAAAATTTACGAAAAAATTTCAAATCTGAAAAAGATATTGAGATGATTAGCCCGAAAAATGGGATGATAGGAGATAAAATCCCGATAGCAAATAGCTTCAATGAATACTATAGTGAAATAGACGCAGAATACGCTAATAAGGTAGTAGAGCCAACTGATATTAAAGAGTATAAATTTTGTTTGAGAGAAACTTTTTTCTTATCTCCCACAGATCCAATGGAGGCTGAAAAAATTATATCTGAGCTTAAATCAAATAAAGCTTCGGGATTTGATGGGTTACGCTCTGAGACGCTGAAAGAGATAAGAAAGGGATATCTACTCCACTTTCTGATCTCATAAATGAATGTTTTAGTATAAGATGTTTTCCAGAGTGTTTGAAAAACGGCATCATCAAGCCACTACATAAAAATGGAGACATAACTAAAATGTCTAATTATAGACCAGTTACCCTCATTTCCAATATTGCAAATATTTTTGAGAAAACCATTAAACAGCGAAAGGTAAGCTTTCTGGACAAACACAATCTATTGTCGGAGAGCCAATATGGGTTAATATGCGACTAAGGACGCAATTAGGTAGTTAACTACGTATATTTACGATCGCATAGATAGAAACGTACCGCTGCTTCGCATATTCATAGACTTATCTAAAGCCTTCGATACCATTCCCCATGATAAACTACTTACTAAGCTGCAGAAATATGGATTCAGAGGTGTGGCATTGAAGTTATCAACAAGGTATTTAAATGGTAGGAAACAAGTGGTTAAAATTTGAACTGATTTAAGCGATGAAAGGCAGATTACTTACAGCGTTCCCAAGGGAACGGTATTGGGCCCGTTATCATTCATATTATACGTGAACGACCTTCTTCAAATGGAACTTCGTGGAAGTGTTTTGAGTTTCGCTGACGATACCACAGTACTTTATAAGGCCAGCACATGGGAAAATCTACAAAAAAATAGCGGAAGAAGATTTCGTGGAAATAGGGAAGTGGTTGAAACATCATAAACTAACACTAAATGCGGAAATCAGTATACTTACCTTTCACCTCTTACGAATCCAATCTTCCAAAGCAAGTCGCACTGAATATCGACAAGAACACATCATTAGTGAGGCCACTTCAGGCAGAGTAAAATTTTTGGGCATTGTGCTTGACCGACATATGAGGTGGAATCACCACTGTAGTTATGTGGCAAAAAAACTTCGGAGGTTACTGGGCATTTTCAAATACTACAAAATTGAAATGAATATAAACCATCGGAAATATATATATCACGCATTCGTGTAAGTACATCTTACATATGGGAATGTTGGATGGGGAGGAGTGTATGACTGCCTTAAACTAAATATTTTGCAGAAATGGACTCTGGAAATTATGTAGGGTAAAGGGCGCATATTTTCGAGTGAAGAGATTTTCGCTTTGTCAGGAATGCTTGACATTAGACAGTTGTATGATCTGAAACTAGTAACTCAAGTATTTACGAGTAAGATGAATGTAAATCCCATTGATCATAAATATGATACAAGGGGAAAAGATTCAGACTACAAAACACTACGCTCGAATAAACGAATAGGACAAAGGTCCAGCAAATATCTGGCACCACGAGTATATTCGCGTATACCAGTAGACTTGCGAATCTTGAAAAACTACAAATGTTTCAAAAAGAAAGTGGAGCTTTGCATTCTTTGTGCCGGAAGAACAGAAATAGACAACTCAATTAATCAGCGAAAAAACGAAAGTGCCTAGTTTAAGGACTGAGTTCAGAAATTTCGCGGAGTGAATAAAAAAAAGAGAAGGAAAAAATATCTAAATCGTGAGAAAAAAAAAACCTAAATTGTGACTAAACTACCGGATTTGACTAATGCCCGATTGTGAAAAAAAAATAAACCTATCGTGACGAACAATTCAAGAAACATAGTGACTTTTTGTTTCCTGATTACGCGCTGTGAAACTAACTTTACTTTCAAATAGAAAAAAAACATTCCACGTAAATGTAGTTGTTATAAATTTGAATTTAACAAAATATACCTATCTCAAAGGCGAACAGGCGAGACGTTCTTCGGAATGATAAAGCCTCTGCTTTTTCATTGTTTATTACTCTGTATGTATGAAATTAATTGTAATAAATTTTATTAATATATAATTATTATTATTCACTAGAAATCAGTCATCATTCACGTTTCCTTGTACAATTGACGGATGTATACTCAAGAAAGTGTCTTCGATCACAGATATGGGTGTGACTTTGGATAGTAAGCTTCTCTTTGATGCACACATCAGTCGGATTGTAAGTAATTCCAATCGTATGTCGAATGAATACGAAAAGTCTTAGGCCCTGTTGCAACAAAAAAAGAAGGCAAACTCCTCGTCTGTAAATATTTTACTTGCATTTTTTAGTGATTTATTAAGAGTAGAAACGCTCAACTCTGGAATAAATGTGAAACTCGATATCTATATTTCAGAATATAGAAAACTGAAATCTTTGTTAAAAGAATGAAAAATTCCATACAAGTTGTTCCCACTTGTATCTTATTCTTTGATTCCAATCTAGTTAAAGAATATACTATTTCTGCATCATTTTTAACGAAAAATCTATTACAACAACGTTCAGCTTTTTTTCAAATCATAAATTTACTGAGAAACTTTTCCAATGTATGCCACTGTAAAACATATCCATAGATCATATCTATAGAGAAACTTGGGAAATCTGTTTGATTGTAGCGGTTTTAAGAGAATTACAGTGTGCTCTTTAATAATTGTTGATTGAGTACATTATTATTTTTCTCATGCGAGCTATCAAGCGATCAAACCATACCGCGAAGAATAATCATCTAATTTCCGGAAATGATTCAATCATTCCCAACCTGATCTAATGATGCCTCCGGCCAGGTAAGTGGCGTTTATCAGAATTTGGCACGTCTATAATTAGATCTTTCCGCGTTTTTTTTTCTGGGAATACGTGAGTCATTCGAATGTTTTTCACAGGTGAGGGAGTTCCGCGTTTCGATCTTCCCATTCTAAAAAAATATGTCATCGAAGGACGAAGGTTTTTTCCTCTCTCACAATTTAGAAATGTTATTGAATACTTGCAGGGAAATTTGGATATGGTGACGTTAACTTTGGATTTGCCATAAAAGAATGAAAATGTATTCACGTGACGCTGTAATTGATATTTCGAATCGACTGTCTCTTGATAATGGAAGATTTGAAATTGAATAGAAGCCACAATATGCATGTTTTTTCAGAAACAAACGATTGCTAATCAAAGTATAAGTTATTATACCTGGTCCATTTAGTACATAACTTTGTTCCTCTTGAATATATCGAAAAAACTATACAGGGTGTCCGAAGTATTAGACGTTTATGAAGAACTAATAATACCATCGTTCTGAAATTTTGTAACAGTCCGGTTTCTCGAATTAATCATTTATATCTTTTAAACTCAGTTTTCATAATTTTATTAATAATTCAATCTTATTTCATCAAGTTAAATAATCAAACACTTTGAAATTCGAATCAAGAATCTACAGGTTATGATAATTATAGTTATATCCGTAAGGTGTCGCTGGTATTGATCTGGGTTGTTCACCGGTTAATTGTCAGTACTTTAAAGAAGATCGTTTTCTCGTTTCTGTGGGAGAACGGAAAGCAGTACTCATGCTACGTTTCATTTTCACTTCATTGTTGTGAAGAGAATAATTTCGCTTTTTCATTAGTTTTTTTTGAAAATCAATAGTTTTTGATAGAACCGAGTCTATATAAGTTCGGAATTCATTAGATTCGCTCCCTTACCATTTAAAAACCTTCGGAATCGTTTGTGATTTTATTGGAGCTGTGTTGTAGCGATTGGAGTGAATAATTTTCAGTAAAAGTAATTAAGTATTCTTTTGATTTTCTGGATAAATTCCAATCGTCTGAGGCGTTATAAGTAGTCGGTAATTTTGCCGGATTTCCTCGACAACGACTTCAATTAGAGAATGGAGAGATTTCCATTGCGAACCATATTCAGTCAATCAAGTAACCTGTAAGCTGTAAGATACAGGAATACCAGAAAACAGATGTGAAACGCTATCTGATCATCGTGGGGAATTAACCTCATTCCTAAAAGCTAAGTGTTCTTCTTTATTATCTGTTTCTTATCTTCTATCTTCGTTCATCATTGACTGAGCTCTATCATTGAGTTACATTTTGTTGAAAAGCTTAGATTGTACTAAATTGAAAATTAGTACTTATGTAGTTTGAATTAATATCATTCCAGCGATTGTCCAACTTCTTCGGTCTTCAATCGCTCCAATAGTGCACAGTAATACTCGCTGTTGATGGTTTCTTACTTTTTCGAGATAGTCTACGAAGAATATGCTATGACAATCCTAGAAAATCGACGCCATAACCTTTTCGGCCCATTGAGCCTCCATCGGCCGCTTCGGAGCACTCGTGCCGGCTTCAGTCCATTGCCAGTCACACATTCTAAACACCTCAAAAAAGTCTAGGGAACACTGACCAATATCTTTAAAATATGAATTTGATGATTCGAATTTATAGAAATCTTTCGGTTTTTGTTAGGATGTATTGTATATAATGTATTCTCAAGAAAACAAAATAATATTTGACTTCTCCAAAGCAACTATTATAAAACAAATGAAATTTGAAAATGACCAAATTTGGTAAAACACAAAAAAAAAATAATCCCGAACTAATATTTTCGAAACGATATGGAAGCACTTATATTTTTCAGTACCCAGAAGGTCCACCTCTGTTATTAATGACACTTTGGCATCGTCGCGGCATGCTCGATATTAAATTGTCTATTACATTTTCGCCTAAGTAATTCCAAGCCCCCTGAACTGCTAATCGAAGCTCTTGTTCATGATGGAAGACGTTTTGAAGCAGGAAATTTCTTTTTAGGGTGTACCACACGTGCTCGATGGGATTCAGATCTGGGGAGCAGGATGGCCACGGTAGAAGATCGATATCATTCTCTTCAAGAACGTTCAAGACAACTCTTGCACGATGAGGAGGGGCATTATCTTGTTGGAAGAGTGGATTTTGACCCATTGTTTGGAGATACGGTACCACTACAGGTAAAACTATCTCATTTGCTTAAGAATTTCCCGTGAGGTTGTTCTGTATGAAAACGAGGTCAGTTCTTCCACCAAGGCGTAAACCCCCCCAAAACATCACTGATCCGCCTCCCTGTCTAACAACTTCTTGAGCATGCTGGAGACGGTTTTGCTTTCCAGGTTCCCTCCATTTTCGAATTCTTCCCGAATCGGGATAATAACTAAATCTAGATTCATCACAGAAGAGAACTGTGGCCTACCTCTCTTGATCCCAGTTTACGTGTTCTTGGCACCAAGCTAAACGAGCAGCGCGATTTCCATGGGTCAGTTGTGGAACTCTTAAAGGACGACTGGAGTGGAGTTGACCTTCGTGCAGTCGATTTCTCACAGTTTGGTCGGAAATTTGTACATTATGAACTCGTGATAGCTCTTGAGATAATTGAGATGCTGTGGTAGTACGATCTCTTCTGGCTTGTAAAACCAAAAATCGGTCTTGGGCGACTATAGTAATCCTGAAACGACCTGTATGGCGTTCTTCTACGCTACCTGTTTCAATGAAACGCGACCGTAAACGGTTTATGACACTTGGGCTACTTTCCAGAACCCTGGATACTTCCCGTTGTGAGCTTCCAGCTTGGAGCATGCCAACGGCTCGTAACATCTCTTCACTAGTCAAATGTCGTCTGTCCATGGTCGAATCACAAAACTTGAATCTTTTATTTGTGCTTACAACAGAAGCAAAGTGCCAACTAACTGATTTCAAACACTGAATACATGAAATGATTATAAAGCAGCGTCGCATCTGCCGCATTTTTAGTTTTTTATAAAAAAACTGAAGTCTGTTGCGGCACTCTACATAATTTGGTGAGAAATTGATGCAGGTGTTCATTTCTTATAAAAAACATCAATAATGTTTGTTTTTCTTTTAACGTGCTCTATTTCTGCCTTTCGACTAATGACACGCCGGGAAATTCTGTCACCTCACTAACCCGGTAATTTTGCCGAACCCCTCTCGTGTCGAGGGAAGGGATCTTCAATGTCCAACACATCTCTGTTAGACAGGACCGACAGCTTTACATTTCCTCCGAAAGATGGACACTCAAGCGATTTCCAGAATTCTGGGTTAACTCTGCGTAGGAGACGAGCATCATATCCCATACGCCACCGAGCCGGCTGAACATCCATTTTGATCGTTCTGGATACGATATATCGATATTCAGAAGTGTTCCCTAGACTTTTTTGAGGTGTTTATTTTCTGGTGTGTAAAAGTGGATCCAGGTTTCCGCATCACCAAGTCCAAACACTCTCTCGAAGTGTCACGCGTTCGTGTTCTTGGATGACTTTCTCATATGCAGAATCTCGCCCAAAATATGGCGTGTGCATTCAGTACTGATCTTTGTGGCATCTGCCAGCTCACGTATATTTACTTTCCAGTCAGCCAACACCATTTCATCTTTTTTTTTGACATTGTTCTCTGTAACCACATCGGAGGACCTGCCGCTGGGGACTTCATCGGTAGTGGAGTTGCGGCCACACCGAAACTTCGAAACCAATATTTGACGGTGTAATCTGACGGAGCATTACCACCATAATATTTTTCAAATTTTTCTTCTGTTTCCTTCACCATTTTGCCTCTCAAAAACTAAAGATTCATGAGAGAACAAAAATCGTTTTCGTCCATATTCAACATGATGGGAAACACTTGAAAAACTGCTGTCAAAACGAAACTAAGGCCAGTATCGCACCGAAATTCGGTATGTCTGCCTATATATGCCTATGTCTGCCTATGTTTGCAGTATCAGCGCATTCTGTCAGTCAAGAAGGTTACTTTTCACCCCACCTAGTATTCTCCAGGTAGTTTGATACACTTCTGCAATCGTTCGAATGAATTCTGGAAGCAGTTATACCAATCATTTGCTGCTACATTCGGAATGGCTTTTTAGAAGCTTTTTTTGAAGACTGAAAACAATGATATCAGTGCGAATTTTTTTTTCTGGAAATTTGATGTTAAGCATGTCAGAACAGCAGAAAACATGTTGTACCCAGTATTAGCATCTTTGCAAGATAGGACTCCACATTTCCAGTCCACTTCGTCTATCGCCTCAGCAAAGTCATCGTGTTTTACTACAGAAAACATTGTAGTCCATGCACATCTAGCTCAGTCTCTAGAATCTTTATATATTTTATGCATTTCTGGAAAGGATAACAGTCAATTCATAGAATTCCTCGCATTTTAAAGCTTTCAAATCCATTATTCAGTTCCTGTTAGATTTCTGGTGATTCAAATGTGCATTTCCCCAGTTTCCGCCTCTTCCTGTCGTCCCAAAACGGAAACATGTGCGGTTGATGCAAGTAACTACTGTTTACCGGATCCGCAACGATTTGATGGCGTAATTTTCCGTTCGGTTTGGGTCAATTAAAAAATCTTAATGCTCTCGACGTTAGCCAGAAACGTTTGAAGTAGAGTGGAGACAATGGGCGTCTTGTTCGTCGTCGTATAATTTCATTTTATTGGACCAATTTAACGACGACAGGATGTAAATCTGTGTAAATTTGATGGTACGTGAAGTAGCTGTCAGAAATGTTTTTATTAGAAACTGTTGAAATTATTTGCAACAGAATATAACAGTGAATCTTTGGGAAGTTGTTGAGTATACTTCCGTGAAGGTTTTTTACAGGTGACTTCGATTTTGTAGTATAATGATGAAATTGCTGATGAAATAGGTCATTTAAAATGCTACAAAAAAATTTTAGTACCTGTGTTCTAACAGTTCTAGCTGCAACAGTACCTGATCTTCTTCCTAGAGACCCTGTTGTCCGAAATTTTTGCTAAAGATCATAGATTGTACTTCTTTTGTAAGTAGGGGCTGGAAAACGGCGTAATATTTGCCTAGCAGTATTCGCAGGGAGCACGACGAAAGCGACATCTGATGGTAGCGTAAAATCATGCTCGGCAATGGTATGACATGTGGAAGATCCGTATAAATAACAGTGAATTGTTTCAAAAATGAATTTAAAATAAATATGTGTTATAAAATCTGTGATCGTGTTTTTAAATTGAAAAACTCATTACGATGGAAAAAGTGTGTATAAAAATTTAGGAAAAAAATTCTTTGAAAACAAGCTTTTATTTTAATGCGCTAAAAAGAAAAAAATAAACTTTTGAATTAAAACTTTTACCGTTAATTTATAACGTCATTTCAAATTTAACACATTTGACACAATTTATGTTATGATATAAAATCTTGTCGCGAGATATAAGTACTCTATTTACTTTATCAGTTTGAAATTTTAACAGGTAGGCATAACATATAAATTGCGTCAAATGTGTTGAATTTGAAATGACGTTATAAGTTAACATTAAAAGATTTAGTGTGAAAGTTAATTTTTTTCTATTTAGCGCATTTAAATAAAAGCTTGTTTTTAAAGAATTTTTTTTAAACTTAATTTTATTTTCTAGTTATTCTTGGCAATCTTTCATTTGGTACCCATATTGTAGGAACGAATAAAAGAAAATTATCCGCCATTTCGTTTTGCATTAAGAATAATTGGTCCACCATCTTGGGTACGCCGCCATGTTGGATTTAGAATGACGTCACATAGTTAATCATGCATTGTCATCCAAACTCAACGTGTATACAAAATTTCAGCTCAGTCGGTTGAGATCAAGTGCCTTAAAATTGAGTTGTAAGATTTCACCCGAACATACAAACATACATACATTGCAAGTTAAATAAAAGCTTGTAAATATGTTTATAAATAACTAAAAGGAGTTTTTAGAATCCCATGGGGTTAACCTGTGAAATGTAAACAAATTTAATACATGACAACTGCAATAATGAAAATTACAAAAAGTGTTGATTGTTAATATGATTTTCAGAAATAAAATGAAAAATTAATGGCAATGTAATTGCGAATTGTAATTTGAACATACATTACCCTAGTTGCATTGTTACTGAATAATGTTACACACTACTTTGTTTTTTCTTTTAACATCATTTATCCATTTATTTCTTTTATCCATTTATTTCTTCCATCGATTTATTTCCACTTGGCCACTGGAAATGTGTAAAATTTACATTTACTGTTTCTAGCTGTATTTTTGCAATCAACAACACAACAACTATTTTGGATCATTTTTTATTTAATGTTAACCTGTTTATTTATGATAAAAGCATGATTTAACGATAATTTGACCACATCGAGCGCTGTGATCGATTCAGCTCTCCCCACTATATACTCCGCTCCCTGCCAAAAGCCACGCACAAATAAGCATTCAATGAAACGCTTATCCTCATTTGTTAAAACCATTGTTAACAATTTTAAACGTCAAAAACAAGCAACACCAAGATAAAATTTAAGTTCAAAACAGATGTCGTCTAAAACTCGATGACATTCCAATATTTTTCGTTTATCACAGAGTTAACGCATGCAGTCTATGTTCAGTAGTAAAATATGATTCTTCGTCTTCTTAGAACATCCATGAAAAACACAATAACTTCAGGAGTGCCAACGCCATGAGGTGAAAAAATATTTCGATTTCAACTGAAAATCAGAATGAAAATAGTTCTTCACGCTACTTTTTTACCAATTCTTGGAATATTTTTAGGATCAATATGTTAAATTGTTCAGAAAAGACTGAATAATTGACTGAATGTCCCATTCGATTTTTTTTAGTGAAAAATGAAACGTTCCAGCGATTTTAAAGTATTGCCATTTTCGAATGAGTCAGCCATATTGGATTTCATCGGAAATGAAATTTCACAATTTCTGAAAAACCTAGTCCTTTGGCTTTCCAATGAAGCAAGAACGAATGATCTAGCTGTAGAATTGCGAAAGTTATAACGGAAAAAAAATTGTCCGGTGTTCTGTGGCGCACCTTATATACCAAAACTATTTACATAAATATATCCTCTTCCTGACGGAGCATGAGAACCTGTTGACAATCCTTGGAGGAAAGCTTGTCGACAATCTTTTATGTTTTCATCATCCATGTTTTCAGAACCGTGTACCCTAACCTAAGTTTCATCCAGATAAAAATGTTCTTACCTTGAGCACAATATAAACGCCTCAAAAAAGTCTAGGGAACACTTTTGAATATCGATATATCGTATCCAGAACGATCAATATGGATGATTTTTTTTAAGAAATGAACACTTGCATTAATTTCTCACCGAATTATGTAGATTGCCGCAACAGATTTCAGTTTTTTTTATAAAAAACTAAAAATGCAGCAGATGCGACGCTGCTTTAAAATCATTTCATGTATTCAGTGTTTGAAATCAGTTAGTTGGCACTTTGTTCCTGTTGTAAGCCCAAATGAAAGATTCAAGTTTTGTGATTCGACCATGGAAAGACGACATTTGACTAGAGAAGAGATTGTACGAGCCGTTGGCATGCTCCAAGCTAGGAGTTCACAACGGAAAGTATCCAGGGTTCTGGGAAGTAGCCCAAGTGTCATAAACCGTTTATGGTCGCGTTTCAATGAAACAGGTAGCATAGAATAACGCCATACAGGTCGTTTCAGGATAACTACAGTCGCCCAAGACCGATTTTTGGTTTTACAAGCCAGATGAGGTCGTACTACCACAGCATCTCCATTAGGTTAAGAGCTGTCACGAGTTCATAATGTACAAATTTCCGACCAATTTGTGAGAAATCGACTGCACGAAGGTCAACTCCACTCCAGACGTCCTTTAAGAGTTCCACAACTGACCCATGGAAATCGCGCTGCTCGTTTAGTTTGGTGCCAAGAACACGTAAACTGGGATCAAGAGAGGTGGGCTACAGTTCTCTTCATTGATGAATCTAGATTTAGTTATTATCCCGATTCGGGAAGAATTCAAATATGGAGGAAAGCAAAACTGCTCTAGCTTGCTCGAGAAGTTGTTAGACAGGGAGGCGGATCAGTGATGTTTTGGGGAGGTATACGCCTTGGTGGAAGAACTGACCTCGTTTTCATACAGAACAAGTTCACGGGAAATTCTTACGCAAATGAGTTTTACCTCTAGTGGTACCGTATCTCCAAACAATGGGTCAAAATCCACTCTTCCAACAAGATAATGCCCCTCCTCATCGTGAAAGAGTTGTCTTGAACGTTCTCGAAGAGAATGATATCGATCTTATACCGTGGCCATCCTGCTCCCCAGATCTGAATCCCATCGAGCATGTGTGGGACACCCTAAAAAGAAATCTCCTGCGTCAAAACGTCTTCCATCATGAACAGGAGCTTCGATTAGCAGTTCAGGGGGCTTGGAATGACTTAGGCCAAAATGTGATAGACAATTTAATATTGAGCATGCCGCGACGATACCAAAGTGTCATTAATAACAGAGGTGGACCTTCTGGGTACTGAAAAATATAAGTGCTTCCATATCGTTTCGAAAATATTAGTTCAGGATTTTTTTGTGTTTTACCAAATTTCGTCATTTTCGAATTTCAATTTTTTTTTATAATAGGTGCTTTGGAGAAGTCAAATATTATTTTGTTTTCTTGAGAATACATTATATACAGTACATCCTAACAAAAACCGAAAGATTTCTATAAATTCGAATCATCAAATTCATATTTTAAAGATATTGGTAAGTGTTCCCTAGACTTTTTTGAGGTGTTTATTTTAACTGCTCTTAAATAATTTCTTCTCCAGTAAACGATTTCTTATTTATCTATGAGAACTGACTTCCTGTTGTGCTTTTCACAATTTGCTTTCTGATATTAATGGCAAGACCTGAGTGCTAATCGCAATCTTCATTTCAGAAAATGCAGACTCGCACAAGTAAGTTGATCCAAACATAGCCATCAGTTGAAGGGCAATTTGCCTGAAATTCGGATATATATCTTCAGATATAAAACACCAGAAATTTGTATCAGATGCTGTTGCTTTGAGATGTATATCTGATATAATCTGCACCACTCATTTTTAACAGAACATGAGTTCATATCAAATTGACTTGCTATTTCAGTAGCTAACTCCTTAATGTTTTTATATGAAAAAGGATAACTCATAAATGATGCTTTATTTGCCAATTTACTGCAATCATAAAAACGCATTTCCAATTGTCCCAAAATATTTGATAATTCAGCCTCATACGTATCATAATTAAACTGAGGAATCCTTGCTTTCAAAGACGGAACATGTTTCAGATCCTTACTTTTCAATTGATCTATCATAAGTTGGAATTTACTTTTGAAGGCTTTTACTGTGCTAATCGTCTCAATAAAAGTTTTTCCTCCACGTTAATGGTGTTTAAGTGAATTGTAATGTCAGTCAAACATGCCAAATCAGTCAGCCATTCGTTGTTATTCAACATCTGAGTGTCATCACCTCTCTCGTTTAGAAAACCTGTTATTTCGGGCAATAATTCTTGAAACCTTTCTAGGAATTTTCCGCGACTAAACCACGTGTCGTCCGTGTGAAGAACCGAATCAGTGTGTTCAGCTGACACCCTATCTTCCAACTGCAACTTAAAGAACCGCCGTTGCAAGCTGAGTTCACAACTTTTGTTGCAATGCCCATGATTTCCTCCGTGTTTAAAACTATTGAACAGAAAACTTGTTGATGTATAATCCAATGGAGTGAAAGAAATGAAGGGAAATCTTCATTAGCTCGACACAATGCCACAAAACCGTTCTTGTTTCCAGTCATTGCTGATGCCCTATCGATTGTAATGCACACTTATTTATATATTGGTAGCTTGTAGTTTTTTGAATTGAAGAAAACGTCATATATATCGTCGCCATGGGTTTTCCCCCTCAGAGGAATGATTGTCAAGAATTCTTTCTTAGCCAACATGTCATTGAATACCATCCGAATGAAAATACACAGCTGGGCAGTGTCTGTCATATCGGTGGATTCGTCGAACTGTAAAGAAGTGTCTGTAGATTTCATGATATCATGTTTTAGTTTATCTGCCATGTCCTGACTCATGACTTCAATACGCCTTGTGACAGTCGGACGAGAAAACTGAAGTTCTCTATTAGCGGACATGGATTCTGTTTTATTTTTAACATCTCCAAATAAAGTTTCACCCACTTCAATAAATGCTTCCTTCAGAACTGATCCATCTTCGCATGGTTTCTTGTGTTTCGCTAATATATGAGATATTTCAAATGACGCGATCATAGCAGCTTTTGATAGTTTGGCTGGTTTTGTGAACACGGTTTGTTCTTTTTTCCAACAACATATCAAATCACGTACTTTTTGTTTTCTTTATTCACCCTGTGGCGGAAAATCCTCTTCATAGTTTTTATGAACCGTTTTAAGATGACTCTCTAAGTTACCACGCCTAGGTATTGTACTTGACGCACGACAAATAAGACAAATGCACTCATCTTTCACCATACAAAAGAAAAATTCTTCCTCTCAATCGTTATTAAAATGATACGTTTTAGATTTCTTCGCTGCACTCATTTTGTACTATATAATTATAAACTCTTTACCGACGTCGTATTGCCTTCAAGTTACAATTCAGAATGACTACAATTCGCGTAGATCCTTGAATTTTGGTGAGGGTCGAATTTCTATCCTTTTTCCTCTTCATCTCGCTTGTTTTACATCTCCTTGGTTTGTCCTGGGGTTCTACTGGTTGGTTATCTTCCTTCTTTTATGTTGTGGAGCATCTATGCTGGATGACTACAATTACTGCAGACGCAACATTTATATCACCGTGCACGAAAGTCTCGAATGTTCCCGTCAAACGCGCCGTCCGATAATCCTATGATAAAGCCGCCTTTTGCCGTAGCAGAGTGTTATTTTATTACGTGATAGATTGTTGTAGTATAGTTACCTACTTATTAAACGAGAACTACTCAAAAATCACTGCATCGTATACATTCAATATAATAAATGTTTCACTTTGGCAAAGTGGTATATTTTTAGCACGTTTAACAGGGGCTTAATTAGAAAACGGTTTCATTATTTGTGAAATGAACAAAACAGTTACACAAACTACTGACTGATGCATACAAATGAAAAAACTACTTCAAGAACTCTTCTTGACCATCCTGTCTCCCAAAGATTTATTATCGACTATAGATGTCGCTAGTAATATTATTTATAGTGCCCTTCTTCGCCTTCGCAGTGTAATTGCTTATTCAAAAGTATCACCCTGATCTATTTACGTAAAACGTAAAACGTAAAATTTGTAACAAACAAGTCAGAAGACAGAATAAATAGTTTTGCCATAATATTTTTCTGTCGCACCCTGTATTTCTCAGCAGTCTGTATACTTCGTAGGTGAGAATCGTTTCGAAATTGTGGCGAAAAAACAATTCACGATGTCAATTAAAAACGATTTTCCCGAATCATGTGGAAATTGCGTCGATTCTGAATTATTTCAAGCGAATGGTTACCCGGGTCCGTTTTTATTGCGAGTAACTTCCGATTTACTCATCTCCTGCGGTTGGGACCCGGTCGAACAAAGGAAACTGGCTCTTTCAGATAGGAACAGGTCATTATCTGAAATCCGATTCAATCGATCGCTCGAAAAGTCTCTCGACCTTTCGCATTGTGTTCTAAAAGGCGACTGTTTCTATTTGTTTTGTTTCTTAGGTCGTTTTCATTATGATCAAGATGAAACCTTGTTATGTGAACTTGTGCGACGTTTTGGACGGCGAATATGTGAGTGTGTTGGAATCTTTTTATCATTTGAATTGTGGAGGCCGTTACTTGATGTAGATCCATGATATAAATGAGATAAAAAACACAAGGTTTAACTTTAATCTACACTTTATTTGAAAAAATTCGACGACGTTTCGCTGGCACAGCAGCTTTATCAAGAATGACAAACAGATTGAAGAGTATGGTATTATAAACACATCGTAGAACAAGTTGGATGAATAACAGGAAAATCCACACCGAGCCATTGTACAGTTAGTATGAAAGGTAATAAAACTAATTAAACAAGTTAAGTAGGGTGAATAATTCACATCTACCTGCTCATTCAAAAGCTCGTCCGAATGTTTGTATCTATTTATTTCTAATGCTTCTAGGAGATCTAATTTTAAACTTTTGATTTTATATGTAATATGTCAAAGTTTTTATTGAATGAATGGTTTTCTTTTATTAAGTGGTTTGAATAATTTGAATCAGATTTATTTTATCGAAGCTACGTTTATGTTCAGATGTTCTTATGCCAAAACTCCTATAGGTCCTACCGATAGAAATTTTATCACAAGAACCGCAATTGGGTTTATAGATTCTGACTTACTTGATTTTTCAACACGAGATTTATTATTTTAATATGTTTACCTAAGTTATTAGAAGTTTTGAAAGTTATATTAAGATTTTGTTTGACGAGAAAGGATTTAATAGTTGTACTTGCAGAACCGCAGAATGTTAAACTGTTGAATATTTTATAGTCTTCATGAATAGGATATACTTCATTTATTGCTTTCTGATACAGTTTTTACGAATGATTAGATCTATCATATCCGGATTATATGAATTATTAATGGCTATCTGTTTGATGATATTTAACTCTTTATTATAATCTTCTACTGATAAAGATAAATTGAGTAACCGATGTACCATGCTGTTTAAAGCTGCAACTTATGTATATAGTTATGTATAATTGTATCAGTATGTGTTGGTTTACGAAAGACCAAAAAACATGATTATTATTTCGTTTAGTGATTTTCAAGTCCAAAAATTAATGGAATCGTTCTGTTCAATTTCTATCGTGAATTTAATGTTCAAATGTATGGAATTAATGAAATTAAGAAATAAATCTAATTGACGAGTAGTTCAATGAAACATACTAAAATGTCGTCAACATATCTATACCAATAAAGAAATTTGGAAATGAGTGGATGTGTATGAATTTTCTGTTCAATATTATTCATAAAATCTCTGCTAAAAAGTGGACTCAAGGGATTTCCCATGATCAAACCATTTTCACTACTGTAATAGATGTTGTTGAAAGAAATATTGAATCTGTTGGACGTTTGCATTGAACAAAATTATTTTTCTTTCAACAACATCTATTACAGTAGTGAAAATGGTTTGATCATGGGAAATCCTTTGAGTCCACTTTTAGCAGAGATTTCTATGAATAATATCGAACAGAAAATTCATACACATCCACTCATTTCCAAATTTCTTTATTGGTATAGATATGTTGACGACATCTTAGTATGTTTCATTGAACTACTCGTCAAATAGACTTATTTCTCAATTTCATTAATTCCATCCATTTGAACATTAAATTCACGATAGAAATTGAACAGAACGATTCCATTAATTTTGGACTTGAAAATCACTAAACGAAATAATAATCATGTTTTTTCGGTGTTTCGTAAACCAACACATACTGATACAATTATACATAACTAGTCATTACATCCAATTCAACACAAAGTTGCAGCTTTAAACAGCATGGTACATCGGTTATTCAATTTACCTTTATCAGTAGAAGATTATAATAAAGAGTTAAACATCATCAAACAGATAGCCATTAATAATTCATATAATCCGGATATGATAGATCTAATCATTCGTAAAAACTGTATCAGAAAGCAATAAATGAAGTATATCCTATTCATAAAGACTATAAAATATTCAACAGTTTAACATTATGCGGTTCTGCAAGTACAAATATTAAATCTTTTCTCGTCAAACAAAATCTTAATATAACTAACAAAACTTCCAATAACTTAGGTAAACATATTAAAATAATAAATCTCGTGTTGAAAACTGAAGTAAATCAGAATCTATAATCTCAATTGCGGTTCTTGTAATAAAATTTATATCGGTAGGACCTATAGGAGTTTTGGCATAAGAACATCTGAACATAAACGTAGCTTCGATAAAAATAAATCTGATTCAAATTATTCAAACCACTTAATAAAAGAAAACCATTCATTCAATAAAAACTTTGACATATTACATATAAAATCAAAAATTTAAAATTAGATCGCCTAGAAGCATTAGAAATAAATAGATACAAACATTCGGACAAGCTTTTGAATGAGCAGGTAGATGTAAATTATTCACCCCTACTTAACTTGTTTAATTAGTTTTTATTACCTTCCATACTAACTGTACAATGGCTCGGTGTGGATTTTCCTGTTATTCATCCAACTTGTTCTACGATTTGTTTATAATACCATACTCTTCAATCTGTTTGTCATTCTTGATAAAGCTGCTGTGTCAGCGAAACGTCGTCGAATTTTTTCAAATAAAGTGTAGATTAAAGTTAAACCTTGTGTTTTTTATCTCATTTATCTTTTTATCAGTTTAACTGTTTGTTCGAATATAGTGCATTCTTTATCTGTTGACAAGCTATATAATAATCAACCTACGATATTCTAGGTTGTGGAAAATGTTGGGGGACTTATAAATTCCCTTCTGGATAATGATAGTCAAGAATTGATGAGTTAATTCGGTCCCGCGATATAAGCATACGAACTTGTTTACTAACCCATTTAGTCCCACTGTACATGGGGTACTTAGAAAATAATATAACTAGAGACATCCAGTTGTGAAGTTTGATACCGAGTCAATATAATATGGCTTCTTTTCATTTTTCAAAGAGCACAGAAATCCCAACTGATAGATTTATTGTGACTATACTTGTTGTTTATTGATACACACAACCAAGTTTATATAAAATCAGCCGATATTGTGAATATTACCTCTGGGATTTTGGAAATTTCGAAGGGTTTTGAGAATTGATACTTTTTGAAATATTTTAATTGAAAAAGGAATAAATTAAGGTTTATTTTGAGAAAGAAACAAATAAAAGAAAATAAGACACTCTTTCGGCATGTAGTAAAAAAATTGAAATTTGTTTTCTCACGGAGTAGGTGTATTTTGTCGACCTCAGTAGCTTGTATTACCTCCTCTTGCCCTGATACAAGACTGAATCCGTCTAGGCATGCTGTGGATTAGGTTTTCGACCTTCTCTGGGGTGATATCCTGCCACTCTTCTGTTGTTTGATTCTGGGATTATCCTGGCGTGATCTAATTTCGAGATTATCCCATAAATGTTCAATAGGATTTAGATCTGGAGGGCAAGCTGGCCAGTCCAAAATAGCTATTCCCTCTGTTTCAAGATAATGTCGAGCGAGGTTGCTGGTATGCTGAGAAGCATTATCTTGCATAAAAGTGAAATTCTCACCGTGGGCACCTCGTCTCACTATGGGCTCCAGCACTAGGTCCACGTAATTTCTAGCCGTTACACTCATGCCTCCCAGTATAATGCCACCCCAAAACATCATACTGCCCCTCGGTTTTTCGGAAGTTGTCTTGTTGCTTGAAGTCTAGCTTGTCTTCTACGAACCCCTCAAAACCCGAATCTGACAGTCATCTGATCACAATCCTGAAATTTTCATTCAAATCGGACCAGCGATGTCAGAGTTATGATGTCTGGAAAATGTATCCACTCCACACTAAACAGCCTATATATGCGAAATGGAGTCGCGTAAGTCAAAAAGATGTAACATTCCAACACACCTGGAATGTTGCCTACCTCCACCGAAAATATCTCCCTCTTCTCCCGAATCACCCTGTATATAAAAGTACTAACTTCATTTATATATACACAACCAAAATATGGAATCACCCGATATTTTGAATATTACCTCAAGGATTTTGGAAACTTCGAAGGATTTTTAGAATTGATCCTTTTTAAGATATTTCAATTGAGGTTTATTTTAAGAAAGAAACAATTAAAAGAAAATAAGAGACCTCTTCCGCATGTAGTAAAAAAATTGAATATGGTTTTTTCACGGAGTCGGTGTTTTTTTCTCGACCTCAGTAGCTTGTATTACCACCTTTTGCCCATACAAGCCTAAATCCGTCATGCTTTGGATTAGGTTGCCGACCTCCACTGATATGATTTTCTGCCACTCTTCTGTGGCGGCTTGGATGAGCTGTTGTGCAGTTCTTGTTAGGTTAGGTCTTGTCTTGTTAGTTAGGTCTGGAGAGCAAGCTGGCCAGTCCTAAATAGCGATCCTTCTGTTTTAAGATAAGGTCGCTCGGGGTTGCTGGTATTCGGAGGAGCATTATCTAGCAAAAGAGTGAAATTCTCACCGTGGGCACATCGCCTAAGTCTCACTTATGGGCTTCGGCACTAGGTCCACGTAATTTATAGCCGTTACACTCGCAGGAAACGAAATCAAATCTGTTTTGCCTCCCAGCATAATGTCACCCCGAAACATCACACTGCCCCCTTGGTATTTCGGAGTATAGCTTGTCTTTCACGACCCCTTAGAACCCGAATCCGGTGGTCATCTGATCGAACACCAATTCTGGTCTCATCCGAAAAAAGAACATTTCGCCAATTATCAATATTCCAATTTTGGTTTTTGTTTTCTGGTTAGCTCTGGAACTCTTAAGGGCCTTTTGCTGTATAAACCCCTTGAAAGAAGTCTTTGACGTATCGTTTCGACTGTTACACTGAGGCCTGTTGCCTTAGGAGTATGGGGTTCGACGCCCTAGGGTCTCTTCTTGCAATTTGGTACAAAAAGCGGTCTTGTTCTACAGAAGGGATCTTCCTACGACTTCTTCTAGGTCTATTTTGCAAAAATTGTAGCTCCACGTACCGGGCGGGTATCACCCTCTATGATACCCTCATTGTGGCCGCTATATCTCTTTGTGTCACCCCTCCTTCAACGAGAGCAATTTTTTGACCCCTCTACACATCGGACAATCCAACGTAAGGCATTTTCAATTATGATTATAGGCTTTTTTAAATTTTGAAATTCACAGTTTCAAATCTCAGAGACGACTGAGTTTAATTTCCGAATATGTGGTGATAATTCAACATTTCATATATATTATCAAGTTTTTTTATAACAAAAACTTCATTCTTCACAAGTAGTCAATGAGCCATGGTTAAAAACAATCAATAATGTGAAATACCGAGTGATACCATATGAATTTGGTTGTGTGTATGTATTTTAGTACCAAATTCATACTCGTTTGATGATGGGCGAAAGCTCAAAATAACATTGAATAAGCTGAATAAACGCACGAAAAAACATGACTCATGCGGCGTTACCTCGCTCTGTGGCGTTCCTTAAGGATTGAAGTGCAATCGAGAGCGCGGATCGAGCGACAGAGGCACAATCGGCCACCGTGTTCGGCAGCGTGCGACATCTGTATCTCTCCTACTTGAGTGAGCGATGCACCGCGTGGACAGCTGTTATGCAATAATACATTTACATGTTTTCGTCAAGTATGAAGTGCAGTGAAAAATGGATGTGGTGTCAATTGTTTATAGCGACTATAATTGCGGCGATAAAGGTAATGATTCTTTCGATATTAAATATATGTTCAGTGTTATATTGTCAAATATTCGTGCTTACATCATCAAAATAAACAGCATCGGTCCGCTAGGGCAGCGATTGTAGGTTATGCTTTAATTGACAATACTATAAAAATAAGTTAACAGAACTATTTCACGATGAGTAAAAAATCAATTGCTTTACTATTCGATCGAAATAACTATCGAGCGTAGCTATGATTTCAAAAATTAAAACATAAATGTCATCGTCGTATTCTCAACAGAATAACACAAATTGTAAGAAGTTAAATATCACACATATTTAAAATTGTAAATAAATGTTGTAAAATGAATGGTCAAAGCTCATTCATGTACATTGTAATAAAAATAAATAAAAATTGACATTGTATTCATGCGTACGAATAAATGTAACTTAATCAATTCAATTGTGATTTCAATTTACCTATATCCATACAAAGTATCTATCAAACAAATATAATTGAAATTTTCTTTCGAAAAATGCAATAATTCCATCAATATTTTTTCATGACGTTGTCACGTTCAGCTATCGCCAGTAAAGCGACTTAACAGACAACCGATTTTTTCTTTTCGTAGTAATATTCGTGATCGACATAAAGGTATGATGTAATTGATCTTCAGTCTTCTGTATCAAAGTGTTTTTCCTGCGTACCCTTACTAAGCTTGAAAGCTTCCTTAGTTAACATAAGAATTTTTTATTTTATGAAACCAATCAAGTAGATAAAATTTGAGAATGAAACAGGATAATTGAATTAGTCACTTTCCTTCATCCACAATATTTCACCTTGCTGTAGTACTGAAACACCTTTGAATTTATATTCTAGGCTTGGCTAACAATGTAACAAGCGTAACCTTTCATAGAAACCTTGTCAACGTTTGAAATTGTATTGCTACAATAGTAGCTTAGCTATCGCGACAAAACATTGCGCCCATAAATCATAAACGAGTATTGTACCCCGGCTGACTTTCTCATTTTCATTTAAATTTTTCTCGTTGTTTGTTGCGGCGATGGCCGTGACTCACGGGCGCTTAAAACGTTGAATAAAATTATTTTCGTATGAGTAATCTGTGATGGTTCACGAGGAGTGATTTCGCGATAGCCTTAGTTCGCGTACACTCACTAAGTCTAATATAGAGTTCGTCAGAAATATGCCGAAACTTTTTAATGATTAAGATGACCCTAACTAAAGGTTTTGTAGCATCATACAGGGTGTTACATAATAGTATGTTATAACTTGAAGGGGTGAATCTACGTGCAATTTTAAGAAAATTGTTCATATAAACATAGCTACAAGGTGTTGAAATTTCCGGAAAAAATTGGCTTTTTCTTAAAAACTCCTGCAGTTTTTGAGATATTCAGCCAAATTTAGAATGCAAGCTATCTTTTACAGCCTCCATTACAACACGTCCTAAATTTCAACTAGAATATACAGGGTGTTTTCATTTCCGGAGCCATGTCTTCTTTTGCCCTTTCAAATTTTTTTCAGTACGCCACTGATCAGCGTACAACCAATCTTCGTTCAATTTAGAAACTTTTCGACTTTTTTAACATTCATAATTTTTTCGTATCTACGACCGTTATCGAACAAAAAACGATTGTATGCATTCGTTGAATTGAAAGCACTTCTAATTAAAAAAATGACTAGTAGGCTTGGATTTTTTCATTTATTTATTTATTTTGACAGTTGCTGAAGTTGAACCAGTGTCTGCTCGAATTGTTTATTAAATTAACGATTAGTTTTAAGACTTTTGAAGTTATTGATGTAAGAAAAAATGGCCAATTTTGCTATGTACGGTGTGGCTGACGGAAACACAACAGAAGCTAGGCGATTATATCAGGTTCGGAAACTGGTACTTTCACTGCAAATAATCATTCAAAAGGTGCAACTCAAACTATGAGATCTCCAGATATTGGGATAGCCGTTTTGAATTGTATTGATTTGAATCCTCATGTGAAAACAAGAAAAATTGGAAATCAGTTGAATATTTCACATGTTCTAGTTTGGAGGATTCTCCAGGACTTTTCATTGTACCCGTTTCATATTCAACTCGTCCAAACTCTACTTCCTCGAGCTTTTCCTTCAAGACTAAATTTCTGCCGATGGTTCTTAGATAAAATTAGAGAAAATGCTAATTTTGATAGTGAAATTAGGTTCATAGACGAAGCTAACTTTTCGAGAACTGCTATCACAAATTTTTACAATAATCATTATTGGGCTGAGGAAAACCGCCGTTTGATTGAAGAATCTCATCATCATGAACAATTCTCATTCAAAGTCTGGGTCGGAACAATTGGAAATTATTTGATTGAGCCATTTGGGGCACCAGCACATTTCAGTGGAAAAGCTAGGGAATTCTTGAATAATACATTCAACAACCGATGGTAAATCGGGGAGGGCCAGAACCATGGTCTCCTAGGTCCCTAGACTTAAATAGTTTAAACTTTTTCTTATGGGGATATCTCAAACTTTTAGTTTATACCACTCCACTGAACACTGTAGAAGAATTGGGAATCGAATAATAACTTCTTGTGACACGATAAGAAATACCCTAGGAATATTTCAAAGAGTGCATGATAATATGCAGGTGGAGGACACTTCCAACAATTTATTCAGTTTTCAATTGTTCTTTCTTTCAGTTTGGGCATACCTATCGAGTATTTCTATTGTTTTTTTTTATTTAGCGAATTACATACTATTCATATAATTCAAATTCAATAATTTCTCACTCGAAAATGGTTGGATATACGAAAAAATTACAAGTGTCAAAAAAGTTTCTGAATTGAACGAAGATGACGAAAATTTATTGTACGCTGATCAGTGGCGTACTCCAAAAAACTTTGAAAGGGCAAAAGTAGACATGTCCTCGGAGAAGAAAACACTTCGAGAATTTCAGTTAAAACCTAGGACGTGTATATTGGAGGCTGTAAATAGCTTGCATTCCAAATTTGGGCTGAATATCTCAAAAACTGCTGGAGTTTTGGAAAAAAATACAATTTTTTTGGAACTTTCAACACCCTGTAGCTTCGTAACGTAGCTTTTGCGGACCTAGGTTTATATGAACTTTTTTTCTTAAAATTGCACGTAGATTTACCCCCTCAAGTTGTGACATACCATTATATAACACCCTGTATATCACAACAATGAATTATAATGATAATAATAATGCAGGTCAACATTAACAATAAACCAATTAAAACCGACGAGATACTCATACGTCGTGGAATTTTTCAAGGAGACTCTTTGAGTCCACTATGGTTCTGTTTGGCAATGAACCCATTGTCCTCAATGCTCAATAGAACAGGATACGGATTTAGGATAAAAGCAGAAAGGAATTATTATACAATCTCCCACCTGCTGTATATGGATGACATCAAATTATATGCTTCGAACAAGAAGCAATTGGATGATTTGCTGAAAACTGTCAGTGAGTTCTCGGCAGATGTTCATATGAAATTCGGGATTGAAAAATGTAAGACCCTGAACATTCAAAGAGGGAAAGTCTTAGATGGTGAAACACAACTTCCAAACGGTGATATTATACAGTGCATGAGAGATGGCGAAACATACAAATATCTGGGATACCAACAAGCCAGATCGCTTGACCAAAAACAATCAAAGGAGAAGATTCGTTCAGAATACAGTCAGCGTCTGAAGTCTGTGCTGAAATCGATGTTGAACTCGGGGAATCTAGTCAAGGCAATTAACACCTACGCCATTCCAGTGTTGCTTTACTCATTTGGAATAATCACATGGACTAAGACAGAACTGGATGATATTCAAAGGCAGACCCGGACGATGCTGACAAAGTACAACAATCATCATCCAAAATCGTCTGTGATACGAACAACTTTGAAGCGGAATGAAGGAGGACGCGGATTAATCGATGTTGTCAATTTACACACCGAACAGATAAAAAAATCTCAGAGAATTCTTCTCTGCAAAAGCTTTCACTTCTGACCTCCATAGAGTGGTATCGTTGGCTGATAGGGAATATACACCACTAAATCTTGCTACCAGAGATGACCTGCTGAATCTACCGTTCCTATCAGATACTGAAAAACAAGAGCAATGGTCAAGAAAGGAATTACATGGACGACATCACCATGAGATTAATCAACCACACATCGACAAAGAAGCCTCCAACAAATGGTTGATGAAAGGAGAATTATTCGCAGAAACAGAGGGATTCCTTATGGCCATCCAAGACCAAGTGATCGCTACAAACAATTACAAAAAATTTATAATGAAGGACGGAACATTACAAACAGATAAGTGCAGAAAATGCCATATAAGATCGGAGACTATACAGCGTATTACGTCCGGATGCGAACAACTGGACAATACGGAGTATCTTCACAGGCATAATCAAGTGTGCAACATTATCCATCAGAAACTTGCACACAAGTATGGACTTCTGAACACCTTCCAGCCATATTACAAGTATCAGCCGGCGCCCGTATTGGAAAATGACTCTATCAGATTATACTACGATAGGCCTGTTATCACTGACAGAAAGGTGACAAATAATAGGCCGGACATAGTGGTGTATGATAAGGGAGCCAGAACAGCAATGCTGGTGGATGTCGCCATACCAAATAATAACAATGTGCTGAACAAGTTCCAGGAGAAAAAGCCCAAATACACAGACCTTGCTATTGAGATCAAGCAGATGTGGCACCTCGATAAAATAGATATTGTTCCTCTCATCGTATCCTCGACTGGTTTAATACCCAAAACTTTGCATGATAGCCTTAAGAAATTAGAATTGCATAAGAATACCTATATAGAAATGCAAAAAGCTGTAATTCTTGATACATGTAGGATAGTTAGGAAATTTACGTCAAGTATATTGTAATCGAGCCTATTCCCTCTGATTGCTAAATCTGGGAAAACTGTTGAGATAGTGCATAAGTCCATGATAATAAATAATAATAATTTATTGACAGTGCCTTTGAATATACATATAGATACAGTCATTAACATATTTAGGCTCAGGAAACGGTTTGAAGAATTTTGTAATTTTTTCTTCGTTTCTGAAAGCTTTTCCAATTCAGACTGACATTCAGTAGTCGCATCAGCAATTTGCATCTCAAAAATAAGAAATTCGTTCTATAGACGGAACAATTATTAATCAATTATTATATTGCCTGAAAATAAACAATCCTCATCCCGATAATGCTTATTTTACAAAAAATATATAAATACTTATAAATAGGCATTAATAGCTACCAAAAAAGCGCACAACATAAGAATTTTTGATAGATCAAAAAACAAATCAAAAGTAGTTTGGTCACTTATCAACTCTTGCGTGGGACACCAAAGTACAGATCGAGATGAAACACTGGAGTTATTGGTTAACAATCAACTCATTAACAACTGTGAAACAGTAATAAATCACTTCAGTGAGCATCTCATCAATATCCCTATTATGGTCAACATCACTGTCCCTAAAAGAACGAGATCTTTCATATTCAAATCAAATAAAATGCTTCATGTTTCTGACGCCCGCAAACACAGTCTGAAGTTTACAATATTAAACATAATCTTGAAAATTCTAACGCATATGGAATTGACAATATCGCTGTAAATTTGCTTAAGCAAATCTCCCACTACATTTCTTCATATTTGACACATATAATTAATGATTCATTATCAAGTGGTATGTTCTCATTGCGCTAAAGATTGCTAGAGTAAGAATGATTTATAAAAAAGGTGACAAAAAGTTGGTAGATAAATACCGACCTATCTCTCTGTTCTCGGCAAGTTCAAAGGTGATGGAAAGGGGGATCCTAGATAGAATGGTCTCATTTCCTTCTAAACATAAATTGCCGAGTGACTGCCAACATGACTTTCGAGAAGGTAGGTTGACAAAATTTGCCATTATGGACATTATGGATAAATGAAAACCTCAACTACAACAAGAGGTGTACTGCCAACTTCATGCAAAGCATTCGACCTCATTCCTCATTGCTTGTTGCTCCACAAACTTGACTATATAGGTGTGAGGTTTGTAAGCAATGACTTAATCGAGTAGTCACTTTCCAATAGGCAACCGCTAGTGGAAGTTGATGGTGTGAGATCCAAACCCCTAAATTTAAACTGTGGAGTACCAGAGGGCTCAGTTTTGGGTTCGTTGTTATTTTTTTTTACTATAACGATATTGCGGCAAGTTTCAACAGACCCAATAGTCTTACAAGCTATTCAGATGACACAACCAATTTGTGTTATGGTTCAACAATATTGGAGACCCTCTTTCAGGCTCAGTCAAGTCTCATTGAGTCTATGTAATGGTTTCAAGAACTGTCTTCACTTAAACTAAAACGAATTTTATCAGCTTTTCCCTCAAGAACACAAGTGATAGCACAAATAAGTCTTATCTATTGAAAATAAAGAACACTTCAGTTTAGCAGGTCAACTCCACTGAGAGCTTAGGTATTTATTTAGTATAGTGTCGAAAAAGTTTCTGAATTGAACGCAGATGACGAAAATAGATTGTAAGCTGACCAGTGGTGTACTGCAAAAATGTTTAAAAGGGCAAAAGAAGACATGGCTTGGAAAAATAAAACACCTTGTAGATTCTAGTTTAAATTTAGGACGAGTAATGAGGAGGTTGTAAAAGATAGCTTGCATTCCAAATTTGGGCTGAATATCTCAAAAACTGCAGTAGTTTTGAAGAAAAAAACAATTTTTTCCGCAAATTTCAACCCCCTGTAGCTCCGTAACATGCTTTTGGGGACCTATGTTTATATGAACTTTTTTTCTTAACATTGCACGTAGATTTACCCCCTGACATACTATTAAACAGGAAAAAACCAATCACCGATGATCAATGTAATAAAACCAGAAGAGTGGGTGAAATATTTCCAGAACTTATACCTGGGAGATAATGATAACGATAACAATGAGGAACGAGAAATCGAACAACAAAACACACTCTACGAAGAAACAGAAAATGACATTATCAGCCTAGAAGAAGTACAACAAGTAATCCATAAATTAAAAAATAGAAAATCACCCGGTCCGGACAACATAAATAACGAACTAATTAAATATGGGGGAGCAGAAATAACAAAAGAAATAACAAAACTATTCCAAAAAATTGAAAACAACAAGGAGATACCAGAAGAATGGAGAGAGAGCATAACAATACCCATATACAAAAAAGGCGTGAAGACAAACCCAGCAAATTATAGAGGCATCACACTCCTTAACCCTGCATCGAAACTACTCACTAAAATTCTATCGCAAAAGATATATGACAAAGTAGGTGTGTCTGAAGAACAACAGGGATTCCGACCAAATAGATCAACAACGGATGCAATTTTTATTTTGCGGCAACTGGTGGAGAAGTCCATAGAGTTTGACAAACCGATGTTTATATGTTTTATAGATTTGAATTTGGTATTCGACAGAATTCGAATGAACGATGTGATCACTATCCTTAGAAATAAAAACTTAAGCAATAAATACATAAACATAATCAAAGAACTAAATAACTCTAATAAGACGAAAGTAAAAACTACACAGGGACTTACAAGCGAGATCAAAATTAACGCAGGCATTAGACAAGGTGACAGCCTCAGCCCATGTCTATTTAATTTAATCATGGATGAAATAATAGCAGGTGTTAACCAAATGAACCAAGGCTATAGGATGGGTAACAAAACTATGAGAATACTGTGCTACGCAGATGATGTTTTACTAATAGCCGAGAATGAGGACGACCTACAACGCCTTCTACAAAAGTTCAAAGTAACAGCAGAAAAATATAACATGGCAATATCAACACAGAAAACCCAATCGATGGTAATAGCGAAAGATCCAATTAGATGCAAACTAGTAGTGAACGACCATATAATAGAGCAAGTTTCACACTTTAAATACCTAGGAGTAGAAGTATCGAGCGATAGGCAACTATTACAAGAAGCAAAACAGCAGACAATGAAAGCATCGAGAATATCTGGCTTCCTGAGAGATGTAATCTGGCGGAATAAGTACATAAGCACAGAAAGCAAAGTCCGAATCTATAAAACCTGTGTGAGACCCGTGATGACATATGCGGTTGAGACAAGAGCTGAGACAACAAAAACAAAACAACTAATGAGGACAACAGAGATGAGAACACTAAGAGCTATAAGAGGTATTACACGCAGAGATAGAATAAGGAATGAGGATACGTTAAGGGACCTAGGTGTCCAGGATGTGGTGAGGTGGACAAGAGCACGTCGACGCCTATGGAGAGATCACGTAGACAGAATGAGCCCCGAACGTATGGCGAAGTGGGCAAAAACACAAAAACCCAACACTAGAAGACCCATAAGAAGGCCGAAAAAGCGATGGCATGAGTGCTGGAGCTCCGGTTCGCAGCAGGGGCTGTAACAGAAAAACAGGACATCGTCCTATTTAAAGAAGAAGAAGAAGACATACTATTATGTATGACCCTGTATAATTGCTTCATTAAAATGCCTTGTTACTATCACAATGGATAATATATACACACATGTACCATTAATCAGCTCAAATATTTTCTCATTCTCATTTTATTTTCTAGACAGTTCACCCGCCATATTTACATGATTGCCCCTCAATTCTCAGTATTAGGCAACAATTTCACAGATATACAATCCAAGACCTACGTGGCATGATCTCGACAATAGGGAAGTACTCGCCATCTCCCGTCATAACAAGGAGGGATATTCAAATAGAAATCTCTTCAAACCAAACCTAACTAACCTACCCGAACCTCGAACCTAATTTAAATTTTATAATTGAGAATTAAATAGGTTAATAGGATAGGTTTCAGTTTTTTTCGGTCTCAGTTATGAACGAGAGAGATAGTGGGTACTTCAATCTCTTTCTTGCATCGTTTTGAGCCGTACGTCGTATAACATGTAACATGAAAACATTGTAAATATGTAAATTGAAAAGCATTTTAACAAGAAATCAATGTATATCTGAGCATAGAATTACTAAATAATGATACATGTGTGTATATATTATACATTATAATTGTAACAAATCATTTTAATGAAGCAATTATAGAGTTTGAATGATATAGACAAGAGGACTTTCAAGGAAATTTGGTTTTTCCCAAACGCTAGCCTTTCGGGGCAAAACGATTTTATATTTCGTAAATAATTACTAAAATTTTCAAAAATGTAGTCCATAATATAGAAAACACCGGTATATGAAGACTTTATCTCGAATTACGACACAACCTGTACAGGGAGATAAATACAGATCATAAAATTGTCATTTTGACGATAATCATGAGTACCAAGTCCCGTCTCAGTGGCCTTTATCTTCTGATCTGGATCCATCTGTTCGATGTCACATCCTGTATCTACGCGGCCGGTCGGCGTTCGCCACTCAAGTGCTCTGATTAACCTCTGGAATCAAGTCGTGTTCGAAACCAAACAATCGTTCGGATCGGTAAAACAAACGCAGCGTTCTTAATTAACCCCATGTAACTTTTAATTTACAACATCCTACCCACTCTGGTACGTACTCGAATTGACCCCTCCGAAATGGCCCGGAGGGCATCCGACAGACCTATCGACGTCGTTCCGAAACCGAATGATGCGTGGGCCAGTTTGTGTTTTTCGTTGTGCGATCTGTGTTTTGTGAATAATCGAGCCGATTTTCCGAAATCGGTACGCGGGAAAATGACGACCAGCGCGACCTTGGTGAAATGCGTTGAGATTCAGGTCGTGGACGCCAGACCGAAGGTATGATTTGTTGTTGTGGCATTGGGGAGTGATTAATTATCATTATTGGTTACTTTTAAATATGAGTAATACGTATGTTGTCTCTTAAATTTTGCACGTGATAGAAAAATGAGTAATATAGGGAACAAATGAGCTTTTTTTTTTTATCAAAGTCTTCTCCATTCTGATTTTCGAAACATTTTTGTTACTCCGAATGAGATACCTCCAAAACATAGTATTGAAAGGCTTCAACTACCTCTTCCGCCGTCGAAAATCGTGGCACGCGCATCTTTTTTTTGATGTACTCACACGAAGGAGAAGTCGTTAGGTGCCAAATTGGGACTATGAGGTGGATGGCCCATTAATTCAATTTTTTTGAGTGTTTAAATACTCTATCGTTACGCTGATGTCTAATGCAGAATAATTTCAGTTCTTCGATTTGATTTTCTCAACTTATCGAACACTTGCGACCATTTGCTTTAAAGTGCTTCGTGCACGAACAATTTTTGTTGGGTTTGGCTCGTCTTGAAAGACATTTCCTTGCACCAAACGACACGAGCCCTCTTTTGAGCAATAGTTAAGTTGTGTTGGATCCAAAGGGAACAAATCTTTTTGATAGCCAAATATTCATGCAATATTGAATGTACGCTTATGAAACTTACTTCGTACTATCGATGGTTTGTGGCAAAACAAAGGATTTTGGACGACCCTTACGAAATTCGTCACTGCGTGAAGCACGGTCCCAATAGTATTCGTTATGGGATTAGGAGTAGTCAGAGACATGAAAAAATGATAATTTTTAATAAATTTTGCTGCGTGCATGGCGGGCTGATTTGGGAACTATCTCTTGTCAAGAAGGATTATTTATTGATCTACGGATTTTTGAATAATTCTTTTTGTCTCAAGTTTACATATGTAGACTCCTCATGAAGCTTATCGTGGAAGATATTTGTCTCATCATATATATATATATATATATATATATATATATATATATATATATATATATATATATATAGGGTTTTACCCCGACGAATCCACCACCCGGTTATTAATACCATTGCCAGGCAATGATTATAATCAAAACATATCCTGGAATAATTATATATTAGGATAACGTTAAATGTTATGAGAATATATCAATCTACCAGAATATATACATACTATAGCATCATCAGACAATGATATCAATGTAACAACGAGTAGTGTCAGAGGCTTTCTCCCCGGAAAAATCCAGTGTACGGACCTTAGTCAAGTAACACTGAATGTTACTCATTAATAGTTTCTTTTGTGTGAAGTGGTGAACGATCGAATAGAATACTGCTCTGAATATAAATATGACAAAATTGTCAGTTAATTATATTACATTTATATACACAAATAAATAAAATATGAAATGAGATTCTGAGCAGTATAAACTAAAGAGAAAACCTATGATTCTACCTCATTATTTTTTCGGAAAGAAACCTACGACGAATATTACAAGATTTGATGACTGTTATCTTTTGTAACTGTTCAAAAAATTTGTCTTCAGACCCAAAATCTCAATACTTTTGTGAAGATTTCTAGGAATAACACCTGTTGTGGAAATAATAATCGGTAGAAAAAATATTTTCTTCATTTTCCACATTTTTTAATCTCGTCGCCAAGCATCATATATTTAGAAATTTTTCATTGTATTTATTTTGTATATTATGTGTGTCGGGTATAGCAATATCAATTATATATGTTATTTGATTCTGTTTATCATTAAGAATGATATCTGGTCTATTGTGTTTTACAGCTCTGTTGCAAAGAATTGTTTTATCAAAATAAAGTTTATTTTTGTCATTTTCACGAATAATCTCAGGTTCATTTTGTGAAGTTTTTTTGGGAATTAGGTCATGTTTAATTCCTAGATTAAAATGAATAATATTAGCGAGGGCATTACGTCTTTCTAAATAATCTGTTGAAGCAAGGACTGAGCAAGATGATAATATATGAAAAGCTGTTTCTGAAGAACAGAAACATCTACGGCAAGAATCATCTATATTTTGTTTGATGATAAGTTTTCTATAATTCCTCGTGAAAACAACCTGATCCTGGATCGCAATTGCCAAGCCTTCTGTTTCAGCAAACAATTTTCCAGATACTAACCATTTATTCGATGCGATTTCATCAATATAATCATTTTTCAATTCTTTAGGTGCTTTCCGTGTAATTCCTTCTGCATCCAACTTTCTCTTTTAGAATTATCATCAAATATATCAAAATCTACTTTTTTGTATATATATATATATATATATATATATATATATATATATATATATATATATATATATATATATATATATATATATATATATATATATATATATATATATATATATATATATATATATATATATATATATATATATATATATATATAGTTGGATATTCAGAAAGCTAGGTATGAGTATAGATGAACACAACCAAATTTATATGGAATCACCTGATATTTTGAATATTACCTCAGGGAATATTTGGAAATTTCGAAGGATTTATCCTTAGGAGATATTTCAATTGAAAAAAGGAATACATTAAGGTTCATTTTAAGGAACAAAAACAAATGTGAGAAAATAAGAGACTTTCCGCATGTAGTAAAAAAATTGAAAATTGTTTTTTCACGGAATAGATGTTTTTTTTCTCGACCTCTGTAGCTTGTATTACCTACTCTTGCCCTGATTCAATCCTGAATCTTGGCGCGATTTAATTTTGAGATTATCCCATAAATGTTCAATAGGAATTAGGTATGGAGGGTAAGCTGGCCAGTCCATAATAGCGATCGCCTCTGTTTCAAGATAATGTCGCGCGAGGTTGCTGGTATGCGGAGGAGCATTATCTTGCATAAAAGTGAAATTCTTACCGTGGGCACCTGGCCAGAGTCTCACTATGGGCTCCAGCACAAGGTCCACGTAATTTCTAGCCGTGAAACTCGCAGAAAACGAGATCAAGTATGTTTTGCCTCCCAGCATAATGTCACCCCAAAACGTCACAGTGCCCTCTTGGAATTTCGGAATTTGTCTTGCTGCTCGTAGTCTAGCTTGTCTTTCACGACCCCTTAAAACCCGAATCCGGCGGTCATCTGATCGAACACCAATTCTGGTCTCATCTGGAAAAAGAACATTTCGCCAATTCTCAATATTCCAATTTTGATGCTCGATACACCAATTAAGTCTGTTAATGTTTTGTTGTCTGGTTAGCTCTGGAACTCTTAAAGTCTGCTGTATGAACTCCTTGAACAAAGTCTTTGATGTATTGTTTCGACTGATACACTGATCCCTGTTGCTTCCAGAAGTTGCCTTTGGAGTATGGGGTGCCAGCACTAGGGTCTCTTCTTGCAATTTGGCACAAAAAGCGGTCTTGCTCTTCAGAAGTGATCTTCCTACGACTTCTTCTAGATCTATTTTGCAGGAATTGTAGCTCCAGTTATAGGTTTTTAAAATCACCCGCTGTGATACCCCCATTGTGGCTGCTATACCCCTCTGTGTCACCCCTTCTACAACGAGAGCAATTATTCGACCACTCTGCACATCGGACAATCCAACGTAAGGCATTTTTAATTATAACTACAGGCTTTTTTAAATTCTGAAATTCACAGTTTCAAATCACAGTGACGATTGAGTACAATATCCCAAACATCTGGTGATAATTCAACATTTCTTATCATACTATCCAGTTACTTTTCAACAAAAAAGTTCATTATTCACAAGTAGTCAAAAATCCATGATTAAAAACAATCAATAATGTGAAATACCGAGTGATTCCATATAAATTTGGTTGTGTGTATATGTATGTACCCATTAAATCCCAATAAAAAAAAAAACTTTAGCTGAGAATATAGGCATTTTTTTCATCCGCGAATAGTCTTCTTCTTCTCTTCTTCACCGTGTAGAAGGGGTAGCACCTGTTCAGTTCCGGTTTCCCTGCAGCAGTTCTTGTGAAGTTGATTGCCAACTGTCCCGCCATCGTTTTGGTGGTCGTCCAACGGGTCTTCTTCCGTGTGGTATGTTGTTATATACGATTTTGGCTATTCTATCTGTGGTCATTCTGTTTACATGCTGGTTCCATTCTCTTCTTCTTTTTCTTACCCATCTTACAATATCGTATGTTTCACATTTTTCCCTTATATCGGTATTTCTTTGTCTGTCATTCAATGTGTAACCGGTTATAGTTCTTAGGGTTTTCATTTCTGTTGTTCTTAGTATCCTCTTTGTTACCGACGTTTCCGCTCTTGTTTCTGCCCCGTATGTCATAATTGGTCGCACACATGTTTTGTAGATTCTGGATTTGCATGGTATACTGAGGTGTTTATTTCTCCAAATTGGTTGTTTAAGATGTCCCGATACTGCAGCTGCTTTGTTCACTTGTCTCCTCACTTCATCTTCAAGGTATCCTGTGCTTGTTATTTTGCACCCTAAGTATTCGAATGACATGACTTGGTCTATAGTGGCGTTGTCTATTGTTAACTTGCAGCGCAGAGGTTCCTTAGCTATGGTCATGCATTTTGTCTTACTTGTTGAGATTTTCATATTGAAATTTTTTGCGCGTTTGCTAAAGGCGTATAACATTCTTTGTAGGTCGTCTTCTGATTCTGCAATGAGTACGGCGTCATCGGCGTAGCATAAGATGTTAATTTTGTAGGTTCCCATGCGGTATCCTAGTCCCAAGTTTTTAACGGTCTCTACAAGTTGGTCCAAAACAGTATTAAATAGTAGAGGGCTAAGACTATCACCTTGGCGGATGCCCGACGTTGCTCCGAAATGCTACGTTAGGGTGTGGTTTGTTCGTATTTGCATTGTTGTATTAATGTTCAGATCTTTTATGAGTCTTATATATTTTTTGGGTACCTCTTTGTTTTCCAGTATCTTGATTACATCCTTCAGTTGGACTCTGCCGAAGGCCTTCGTTAAGTCTATGAAACAAATATATGCTGGAGTGTTATATTCAAGAGACTTTGCTATTAATTGCCTTGTTATAAATAGTGCATCGACCGTGGACCGGTTTTTTCGAAAGCCTTGTTGCTCTTCGCTGATTGGCATTGTTGACGTTATGTCATCGGCAAGAATCTTTGTAAGCAGTTTCAAAGAGGTGCTTAATAAGGTTATTCCGCGATAGTTGGCAGGATTTGTTTTGTCTCCTTTTTTAGAGATAGGCACTGTTACACTTCTTTTCCATTCTTCTGGTATTTTTCCGTGTTGAATTATGATGTTAAACAGTTTTGTGTACTCTTCTCTCATGGCTTCTCCGCCATATTTGATCATCTCATTTGTTATCTTATCTTCATTTGGAGCTTTCCTATTATTAAGTTTACTTATTGCCATAGCTACTTGCTCTTTCGTGATTGTTACCGGTTCATTTATAATGTCTTTTTCCAAGTCTTCTTCTGGGGGTTCTTCTTCATATTCTGATTCGGTGTAAAGATTTTTGAAGTATTTTTTTCATGTTTCGTTTGGGATTGTTTTCAGTTGTATAGTTCCATTGGTGTCCTTTTTCATACCCCTTAATAATTTCCAAATTCGTTTTTGCGCTCCGTATATATCCGCTTCCATTTCAGCACTAAATCTCTGCCAGTATTCTTCTTTAATTTCCCGAACTCTGTTATTCACCCTATTTCTTATTTCTATGTATCTATATCGGTTCTCTGGTGTCGGATGGTTCTTATATTCTAGATATATTTGTTTTTTTTTCCTTTGTAATGTTTTTGACTCTCCGCGAATAGTAAAAACGTGAATATAGGTAGCACAAATAAGGATCTTTTACCGTATTAAAACATGGAAAAAGGAACAGCCTGTACCGTATTTCTCTCATGTCACCGCTGACCTCAATCGCAGAAACGGAGCAGATGAAGTATCGAAAAACTTACAGCCGAATGCACCCCGATCATTTGTTATCGATATAATCGGAACGCAGATGTTTGAAAAAATTTAGACCGAGCGAGCCGACCGGATGAGTAATGATTTTCTCCGAAAAAAAGATCTAGATCAGGTGTTCGCTTTGAATACCGGGTATACAGCACGAAATTCTTCACCTGTATGATCGACGCATACTTGAAATTATCGGGTATCCCCGATTGCCAATCCTTTATGTATCGAAGACAACGTTCAGACGAATAGATAAGATAAAGATTGATAATGAACTGATTTTGTAGTTTCTAGTCGAATTTTGCAATATTGCATTGAAAAATTTCGATTCGTTATAAAAGTCTGATTGATCTAGTTTTTTGAGATATGTGTTTTGAGTGACTAGTATGGAGTTATCTATGAATGATCTACACGGTGATTCTGTAGATATTGAGGATGAATTGAATGAGGTTGTACCATGTCTTGCAGTGAGTAAAATGGGATACTTTTAAAATTTGTTTAGATCTAAAGTCGATGAAACTGCTTGTTCTGATGGTTGAAAGCATTTATTGAGATCTTCATAGCTTCTAATGTCTTTGTATTAATCATTCAAATTATACATTTCCGCATATTTTATTGCTCATCTTTCTATTTTTACGCTTTTATCGAATGCATCAGCAATGATTAAGCGCGAATTGGTATTGCATACTTTACACGATGAAAATTAATTTGCATACGAAGGTGAACTATGTGTTACACCAGGGGTTCCCAAACTTTTTTGTACCACGCCCCCGTCTGGTTATTTGGAGACCCCCCAAGCCCCCCTTTGTACGTATGATGAAAATAAGTATTACATGAAAAACGATTATAATTACTGATACAAATTTTAACATTGTAACACAGATACATATTCAATTTAAGGAAGGTAAAGCAATTTGCCTACCTACTTACAAAAACAAAAGATAAAGTGTAATTTAGTGAGATGGATGCGCTTGTATATTCTGGATAAGTTGACAGATCCTGGGTTGAGTTTCAGGCAAAGCACAGCGTATGTCACTTTCGACATCAAGTTTGTTGTTGTACTTGGTTTTGATTGCCACAAGAATCGAAAACACTTTTTCGCACATGTATGTTAAGTACTTTAACCAAAATGAGGGCTTGTCAATTTTTTCAAAATCGTATCTTGTAGCAGAGTTATTTTTTATTTCTATTTCCCCTCTTGCAAACTCTTCTGGCAGCAAATATATGTTCATGTTGAAGGGGTCGGTTGATAGTTTGTAAAACTGCTGAACTACTCCTTGAGGTTCTCAAAATGGTCAATTATCAAGTTTTTCAAAAGTGGTTCTTCAAAAACGTACTCAAAACATGCTTCTTCTGAGGCTGACACTACTTTGTTGAAACTTGAATAGTTCCTGGGGTTCACTGACACTTTACGTATCCAAAGTTGTAATTTATCAACGTACATCTTGATGGCATCCCGATGTGTTATTATATTTGAGACTGCAACGCTCAGTCTCAAGTTTATGTTGTTTAACGTGTCAAAAAAGTCTGATAAACAGGCCAAAATCACTTGGTTACTGGGTTTTTTGAACTAAGCTCGTTTTGTTTCTGCAGTGCCAAAAACGTAATCACTTCATCACGGAGCTCAAATAGTCTTCCCAACAGCCTTTTGATAGCCATCGTACTTCTGTATGAAATAGCAGCGTTTCGTGGTCACTTTCTAAATCTTCACAAAAACTTTTAAACAGTCAGGTATTTAATGCACTGTTCTTTACGTAGTTGACCACTGTGATACATAGCTTTAAAACAGCATTCAGTTCGTTTGGAAGCGTTTCTGCTGCCAAGTCTTGGCGGTGAATAAAACAATAAATCCCAAACCACATCAGCATGCTTCTGGTTGACCAACTTCACAAAGCCTGAGCGAGAACCGAGCATTGAAGGAGCACCATCTGTGCATACACCAATAAGTTATTGCCAAGAAAGTTCGTGTTCCTTAAAAAAGTCTGATGATGTGTAGATGTGATGAAATCACATCTACAGCTTTAGTAGTGGTCACCAGCTCAGTAGAAAACATCAATTCATCCATCATTCTTTCATTTAAAATGTAAAGAATATATACAATCAAATGAGAAATTGTGCTACGTTTGCACTCTCGTCAAGCTGGATAGCTGGATAGTGATATTTGTGATGGCTTTTGCCTACTATTAGTTCCAAGGACAACATCGGCTGCTTTTGAAAGGCACGGTTCACCAATAGTGTGACTTTTCTTTTCCTTAGCAATAAGAAGAGATAATTTATAGGAAGCTTCAAGTACTTTTAGAGATGACTGAGCAGATGGATGACAGATCCAGTGCTATCTAACTTCATGCGCTTTAAATTATGAGATTTTGCTGTAAAAAACTCTTTAGGTTTGTCCTTTAAGGAGGCATGTTTGGTTGACAAATGTCTCAGAAGACGATTAGGTCTCATAGAACACCCACAATACAGCAAACACGCTGACTGATATTTCACGGAAAGCACTGGGCCAGAACAGACTAGTTACAACTCAAGTACTGAATAAACTTCAAGATTATTGACATTGGACTGAAGATGCGATGAGGGTGGAAGGGGTGCGGGGACACTCGCACTCACACCAAGCCCAAACGGAGGTATCGGTACACACGGCCATTACCGTCGAGGGGGACGGTTTTGAGAACCTGGAACTCTTGTGTGCTTTGTAGTTTTAAAAACTGTAGCCTTCTTTGATAGAGCTTACAACTTTATGAAAACTCTACAAAAACAATTATTAAAACTCAGAAAGACTTTATTTCAAAGATTTGAGGTAATTATTTTTGTAATTTTTTATCTATTTCATTTGGGTGTCACGCCCCACCCACAGAACATGATTATCTCTATGGGGGTTTGTTGCAGTTTGAAATTTTCCATGGATTCCAAGCAATCTTTCGTCCCTTGGATATTCTGTGAATATTTTGAAATTAATCTTTGGGTGGAGAATGATGGCCGTTTTTGATACTACGTTAAACGAACGTAGATTCATCGGTTTTCTGGTTATTCTAATCTGATGGATGCTCTTTGTATCTAGTTTTGAAAGAATGACTAGTCTGACCTTCACAATTCATACAGGACATTTTGTAATATCCAGTATTGTCAAATTTATCCGATTCACCTTAACTATTGACAAATTCCTGAGAGAGTTTCATGTGGGTCTTGAATGCTTTTTTTTATTCTGTTTTGCAATGACATTTGCAATCTTTTCGCTGATAGGGCCAAAATATGTTAATGAAATATTTTAACCTGTATTAGTTGATTCTATACGTGGGTAAATATTATGATATGCTATTTGTGTTTGTTTCTTTCTGATCATTCCGTTGATTCTATTAGAGGCATGACCATCATTTTTAGCTATTTATTTCATAGTCAACACTTTCCTGGGCATATTTTCTTCGGATAACGGTAGAGAGAAAGCCATATGAATCATTGAATTAAACGCAGCGCTTTTATGAGAATTTGGGTGTCATAGGCGTGCCACTGGGATGAGGGTTAAAGACTAGTTTTAAGTATATTCTCCGAATTTAACCCAAAGAAAGGTAATTATTGTATAGATATATATTAAGAAGAATTCTTGAAGTAGTTCTATCATTTTTATGCATTAGTTAGTAGTTGGTGAAAGTGTTTCGTTTATTTCATCAATAATGTTGGTGATTGTCGCTTCTACTGTTCTTTATTCGCTAATGTCTCTAAGCTTTATAACAAAACTCTCACCAACGCTACGACTATTCAAGGTAACGGCATAGCCTGGTGTTACGAATGGGTAGACAATGCTGACGAGGTCAAACGAGACCGAAACTGCAGTCCATTGTTTCTAATCGTAACATCTGACCGTGCTGTACCACTTCCCTGTGGCCTCGGTAAACGGTGATTATGGAGAGTAGATCAGAAGACTAGCTCCTTTGAGGGAGGATATGTAATATTCTACGGAAGGTTGAATATTGTTCCTTGAATAATAATTCTCTTCGAAATATCGCAATCGACTTACTGACGATTTAATGTCATCATACTTGCGATTAGCTCTCAGTGGTTACGTAGCATCTTATGAGAAGTATGCTGGGGACATGCAGTGCCATGCTTCAACATCCTAAGCTATTCCTTAGTTAAGTTTAGCATCATTTGTAAGTCTTCTGTTTTGTAACAACCAATAAACTCGCAATTTCGAATAACTATGTGATCCCTCTACTGCTGCAGAACTATACAAGAGCTACGTCCGCCCAATTTTGAAGTTCTCTGGTTCAGTATGGCATCCTTGGCTAACTAAAGACGTGAAGCTTTTTGAATCCATTCAAAGAAGGGCTACCAGGATGTCGTATGGTGTCGTATGCCCAAGCTATGAAGAGCGCTTGTCGGTTATGAAAATTCCCATTTTCGTTCATAGGCGACTAAGAGGAGATCTGATAGTCGTCTACAAAACTATGCATGGCCTATTCAACAGTGACTTAAGTGACTTTTTCGAACTAAATATGAATAACTTACGTGGATATCAGTTTAAGTTAGTACGTGAACGGTTTCGTACGGCATCTCGCGAGCACTTCTTTTAGAATAGGACCTTCAGTGTTTGGAACCGTCTAACGAATAGTGTAGTTAGTTCGGCATCAGTGAATGCCTTTAAGAACTCTTTGGACAATTGGATTGTTAATAATAGAGTTGCTTAGTTTATTTCAAATCGGCCAATAATTATTTTAGATTATTTTCTCAAGCTTTTAGTTTTTAGCTATCTTCAAGTTCATTTGTCATTTCACTTTTATTTTTGTCACTGAATATTTAGAGTAATATTTTAGTTTATAGATTTCAAAATCTCAACTCTTTATGAAACTTAATAATAAGAATAAAAATAATAATAATAATTTGATAAGATCCATGGAGCCCTAGCGAAACAGCTCACGTATGTTCTTCAACATCCCAAGTGAACACCCACTTTCCTAACGCAAGGCTTAACATATATGCTACCTAAGAGCGATAGAACACAGGATCCGTCTCAATATAGGCCAATCACTTGCCTTCCAACACTCTACAAAATACTCACCTCATGCATATTCAATCGAATATACCAACACCTTGACGACAACAATATATTAGCAGAGGAGCAGAGAGGATGCAGAAAGAAACACCACGGGTGCAAGGAACAACTCATCATCGATTCTGTGATAATGAAACAGGCACACGTAGGGCATCGGAATGTTCATTCAGCTTTTCTCGATTATCTGAAGGCATTCGATAGTACGGCCCATTCTCGGCTTGTTGAAGTATTGCAGATATACAAAATTCACCCAGCCCTGGTAGAGTTCTTGAAGACAACAATGACATACTGGCGCACGTCTCTGCAGGTCAACATGAATAATAAATCAATTAAGACCCATGAGATACCCATACGTCGTGGAATTTTTCAAGGAGACTCTTTGAGTCCACTATGGTTCTGTTTAGCAATGAACCCATTGTCCTCAATGCTCAATAGACCAGGATACGGATTTAGGATAAAATCAGAAAGGAATTATCATACAATCTCCCACCTGCTGTATATGGATGACATCAAATTATATGCTTCGAACAAGAAGCAATTGGATGATTTGCTGAAAACTGTCAGTGAGTTCTCGGCAGATGTTCATATGAAATTCGGGATTGAAAAATGTAAGACCCTGAACTTTCAAAGAGGGGAAAGTCATAGATGGTGAAACAGAACTTCCAAACGGTGATATTATACAGTGCATGAGAGATGGCGAAACATACAAATATCTGGGTCACCAACAAGCTAGATTGCTAGACCAAAAACAATCAAAGGAGAAGATTCGTTCAGAATACATTCGGCGTCTGAAGTCTGTGCTGAAATCGATGTTGAACTCGGGGAATCTAGTCAAGTCAATTAACACCTACGCCATTCCAGTGTTTCTTTACTCATTTGGAATAATCAGATGGACTAAGACAGAACTTGATGATATTCAAAGGCAGACCCGAACGATGCTGACAATGTACAACAATCATCATCCAAAATCGTCTGTGATACGAACAACTTTGAAGCGGAAAGAAGGAGGACGCGGATTAATAGATGTTGTCAATTTACACACCGAACAGATAAAAAATCACAGAGAATTCTTCTCTGCAAAAGCTCTCACTTCTGACCTCCATAGAGTGGTATCGTTGGCTGATATACACCTCTAAATCTTGCTACCAGAGATGACCTGCTAAATCTACCGTTCCTATCAGATACTGAAAAACAAGAGCAATGGTCAAGAAAGGAATTGCGTGGACGACATCACCATGAGGTTAATCAACTACACATCGACAAAGAAGCCTGCAACAAATGGTTGATGAAAGGAGAATTATTCGCGGAACCAGAGGGATTCCTTATGGCCATCCAAGACCAAATGATCGCTACAAACAACTACAAAAAATTTATAATGAAGGACGGAACATTACAAACAGATAAGTGCAGGAAATTCCATATAAGATCGAAGACTATACAGCATATTACGCCCGGATGCGAACAATTGGCCAATACGGAGTATCTTCACAGCATAATCAAGTGTGCAACATTATCCACCAGAAACTTGCACACAAGTACGGACTTCTGAACACCTTCCAGCCATATTACAAGTATCAACTGGCGCCCGTATTGGAAAATGACTCTATCAGATTATACTACGACAGGCCTGTTATCACTGACAGAATGGTGACGAATAATAGGCCGGACATAGTGGTGTATGATAAGTGAGCCAGAACAGCAATGCTGGTGGATGTCGCCATACCGAATGATAACAAAGTGCTGAACAAGTTCCAGGAGAAAAGTCCAAATACACAGACCCAAAACTTTGCATGATAGCCTCAAGAAATTAGAATAGGATAAGAATACCTATATAGAAATGCAAAAAGCTGTAATTCTTAATATATGTAGGATAGTTAGGAAATTTATGTCAAGTATATTGTAAGCGAGCCTATTCCCTTTGATTGCTGAATCTGGGAAAGGTAAATTATATCCAGCTATCATCTGAGATAGTGCATAAGTCCACGATAATAAATGATAATAACTATGAGTTATTAGAAAATCTATAAACCTAACCCAAACCTTGACTAAAATAATGTATATTGTGTGGAAAGCTAATATCTATATATGCTACGGTACACCCTACCTAGGTAGGTAGATAGGTAAGTAGGGTATATCGTGTATGTACGACAACCCTGCATCACACATACTTGCAGCCTCTCAGAGTCGATCGGTAGTCTAAAAATATTGAGGTAGAACGCGAGCAGTTCAAGTTTGAGCACCCCTGATCCACGTCTTTACCAAATAGACTTTAGTGAAATAAATCACCGAACGATTAGTATGTTTCAACGGTACACTGTGGCAAATACGGAAAAAATACAAGATATTAATCGAAAATTTATAAAGAATTTTTTAAATTGCACAGGGCGTACTTAAACTGTAGTTATGAAAGGCTACGTGACCTCTGAAACAGTACCACCCCGTAGATTTTAATTTATATTGTTTGCGGACATATATTCATAAAAATTTTCGTCACTAAATGACTTGAGGAATCACCTCGTGAAATATTTCGCATTTATTCATTTACACCCTGTATATTTTTTTATTTTATTATGAGATATCTTGGATGGGCAGTTTTTAGTTTTCAGAAAAAATCACCTTGTTTAATGCTATTTAGATGAGGGAAATGTCGATTTAGATGAATAGAGAATATTTTGAATTTAATGAATAGATTCCTTAACTGTTTCGGTCAAGAAATTAAAGAAAAAAACACTGAATATTTCCCTTGCAATTCATAATTAACTGGATAAACATTCATGTTGTTTCTGACGTGATTCGTTGTGTGTGAACTACCTGTCCCTTTGGAAGAGCGATAAGCATTCCTTATCGCAGCCGTCATACCCGAATCACTCGGTACCGACGTAAAAATTTTCGGTAAATAGTCACTGTGCTCTCTTATCTGCGATGTATATCGGATTCCATGAACATAACATTAAACTAGTTGTAATCTTTTTGTACTTTGTCGACAGTTATGCTCTTTACTCTACAGGAAAACAAGGTCATGGCGAACGCCATGATTGCTGACCAAGTTCCTTCCCCCCACCAGAACATAAGACTGACCCCCGTTCCCGAAAAAGCGAAGCAAGACCCGGCTACCGTCAAGTGTCGAAAACTTTGGCCCAGGAGACTTCGATTCACGGTATGCGCGGACATAATAATAACTCTTTTGGGTGAGTATTACAATTATTTTTCACGAGAGATAACGAAATAAATGAAAAATCATCTCTAGAACGAATGGAAAGAGTTTTATGAAAATTTGTCCACGTGTATTTCCGGGAATATCCTTGCAAAATAGAACTATATTTAGTTTACCAAAAATAGCTCCTAACTAATTTGAAATATCTATGGACGCGAGGGACGCTTTTTTGGGTATTACTTTATTTTTCCTACTTAGGACTTTTAGGATGATTCTCGCGAAAGTGTCTGAAATCGACTATCAAATTGTCAATTTTCAACATAGTCGCAATCATTTACTATTTTTCAAATAGTCTAGGATAACTATAATCTTTCCCAAAAGTCAGCATAAGTGGTTTCGTGTTATTTGGATATTTTTTTAATTGAAAAGCTTTCTTTTGAAATATAAAATAAACAGAATAAAAAGTATGAACATTGTGTTCTTCATCTACAAATGAAGAGTAAATCTTGTTGCACAAATTTTACTAGAAAAACATGATGAACAAACTTTTTCACAATATATTAAATTAAAGAGCGAAACAGATAAACGTCTTCTTATTCTCGATTGCTAATGAAAATATATCTTTTATTGCAATAAAACAACACAACAAAAGATTCTTTTCTAAAAATACTGAATGAACAAAACAGAAATCATTAACCATGTATCAGTGGCGTAGCTAACATAGATTGCACCAGGGCGGATTTATAGAAAATCGAAACTGTTAAAATAAAAAAGTTATAATCATTTACGTTTCATTAAAATACGAGTACCTATTACATATATTTGTATATTATCTGAAACAAATTTAGTTTTTTAAAAATTAAAATTTCTTCCTTTTAGCTTTGAAACTAGCCAACTCCGAAATCACGTCTTCAAAATTTATATTTTGTGTAGCTTCATGTTCTATCGTAAAAATACCAGGATTGTTTAATCTGGTTTCAGTCATTGTAGACCGCAAATAATTTTTAATTGATTTTTAATTTGCTGAAACTTCTCTCACATGAAGCAACTGATGCATTGTTGTTGTTATAAATAACTTTAGTGCGACCGTAAGATTCGGAAGAGATTCTCTAAAATCCCTTTCAACAATGAATATCAAGAAGTCCTGTGTCACCCAATTAGAGACAGTAATATTAATCGCTTTTAAATGTCTTCTCAACCTTGGTATTTCTAAAAGGAGTTCTGTTTCTGATACTTCATCGTAAAGGATAGTAAATTTTGATATAGCAAATTTTAACTGTTCAGTTTTTGCCGAAAGCAAGGTCTTTGACTGCACAACCTCGAACAATGAAGCTACGTCTTTAATGGACTTTACTCTTGCTTCAAGTTCAATATTGAATCTGTCAATACATTCTAACATGTCCTTTTGAAGTTCCGCTCTAAGTGTGAGTCCAGCATCGGTGGACGATGCTAACTCACCGGGCATGCGTTTCTTGCGACGAATTCGTCGTTCCATCGAAATGTTTTATTGTTCCGATTATTGTACCGCAAAATCTATTGCCTCTTCTGCTAGATGCAACCGTATCTCTCCAATGAATAGACGAAGTGCTTCTAGTTTTATGATTATTTCATCAACACATAAACCTTTACTTTGTAATGCAATATGAGCATTGTCCACTTCCCTTAGCACATCATTCCAAAAGAGAAGAAAACAAAGAAATGAGAAATTACACACAGCAGGTATAAGATTTTGTGCAGCACCTCTTACGTCTTGGTCACATAGTTCCACAATTGCAGATATTATCCCATCAAAGTTTTCAGCCAATACTTTTACTGCACTGTAATGAGCACTCCAGCGCGTTGTCGAAAGTCTTTTAACAGATGCTTTGCTGTGTGCTCCCAACGGCTTGTGGAAGATGAAAAAAAGTTAAATTTTGTTTCCACTCCTCCGAAAAATGTAACACAAGTCACATTTTGTGCGAACGAATGTTGGCCGCATAAATTAATTGAATGATCTATACAACCAATAAAAATTGCTTTATTGTTTCTTTCTTTTTAATAGCTTGCTCTCCTCGGTGTATATCACTCATGACTGCAGCATTATCATAACCTTGAGAACGACACCTCATAATATCTAAGCCATCGTTTTCAAGCTTCTTTAGTATTTTAGCGCTTAAATCAGCTGCTTTTTTTCCATGTAAAGGAGAGAATTCTAGGAATTCTTTGCCTTCTACTTTTCTATCATTGATTTTTACATAACGAATCACTTCAGACATTTGATCGACATGTGAAACGTCAGGTGTGCTATCAAACATGATTCCGAAATATTTGGCCGATTTAAGTTCGTTGACAAGCTGACATTTTACATGATTAGCTAAAACATTTATGAACTCATTTTGTATTTCTGGCGATAAATATGTTACTTTAGGTGATTATTCCTGCTCCAGATATAGTATATGTTCTTTAAGTAATGCATCATAATTTGATGCAGTCTTCTCTATTTTTCAGTGGCTCACTCTGTATCTTCTACAGTTTTCAATCAAAAATAAAAATTCTTTCACGGGAATGCAGACAAAGATAATACCGTTCTTTCGAGTTATCAGTCGACCCATCTACCCTCTTCAAATTTTCAAGGGTTGTCACCGCTGCTCTAGGGGTTGAAATTCGAGATGAGGATGGTACTTGATGATGACTGCCATTGATCAGCATGGATTCGTTCCATTTTACTTCACTGAAACTTGAATAGTCTCAGGAAAATAGTCTTCCCTATCTTTCAGTTGCTCACCCTGTATCTTTTACAGTTTTCAATTAAAAATGGAAATTCGTTCAAGGCGATGTAAGCAAAGATACCACCTTTCTTTTGAGTCATCACTCGACCCATCTTCCCTATTCAAATTGTTCAAAGATTGCAACCCCCGCTTAGGGGGTTGATATTTCAGGCAAGTTTTGTACCCCAAAAGATGTTTCCCTTGAAACAAAATTGACCTATTTTTGCGTTTTGATCAGAAATGAATATCTTGGTAGATATAGCCTTTGTGTAGTTTTCGTTGAAGCACCCTGTATATATGACTCATGGTAACAAGTTTGAAACTAAATGACCCTTCATTTGCTCCTTCGGAGAGATTGTTTTCAAAATGCTGACTCAAATCGGCATTGTTGATATTACCTTTTGGTATACTTTTGATAAAATACTCATTTATTTCATTGGCGTTCCTAAGATGTAAGGGTATATTTATTTTCTTGTTTTTATTAATAATTTCATGATAACGTAATTCGTTCCACAAATGTTTAGGTTCGTAACGAACTGCTTTAGTTGTGAAATCACTAAGAGATTTGTAATAATCGAAATGTGCTGATAATTTAGTGCGCTTGAATCGTGATTCAGCTTGGTCCCTATTCGAAAACGGAAAACATAAAGGTTGAAAACACGCAAATGTTAGTACCTTCTGAAAATAAAGACGTAGCAGATTGTTTCAATAACTTTTTTGCAAATGTTGGTGCAGAAATGGCTAAAAAAATTAAACCCAGCGATCAAAAACTTCCACTGAAAAGAAATAGGTATCAAATTTTTTCAAATCTTGTCACAGAGAAGGAAGTTATATCTATAATAAACCGCTTGAAATCTGGTTCATCTCCTGGTCCAGATAACATTTCCGCCATGTTGATTAAAATCTGTTACACTCACTTGTTACGTCCACTTGTTCAAATCATCAATTTATCATCATCTTTTAAGTGGAGTTACACCAAAACAATTCAAGGAGTCAGTAACAGTCCCGATTCATAAGTCTGGTAAAAAAAATCCATCGAACTATAGAAAAATAACATTAGTGAATAACTTCGCAAAAATATATGAACACTGCTTGAAGTCTCTGCTTGGCGTTTCTGACCAAATATGACATTCTTAGCAAGAGCCAGTATGTGTTCTTGGAAGACTTGAGTACAGAGGATGCCACTGTTGAACTCTTGAATCCCGTTGTCAATTAAATAATAAATATGTAATAAAAAGTAATAAAAATGAACAATGTCTTGCCATATTTTTGGATTTGGCACAAGCATTCGATACGGTTAACTTTGATATATGATAGACTTGGGGCAAGCGGGGTTCGAGGAACTCCATTAGACATTTTTCGTACTTATCTAGGAAACAGATGGCAGTCTGTCAAAATAAACAGTGTGCAAAGAGATCCTTTACTCGTTACAATGGGCGTACCACAGGGTACAGTCATAGGCCCGATATTATTCTTAATATATATCAATCATCTCATCATATATATATATATATATATATATATATATATATATATATATATATATATATATATATATATATATATATATATATATATATATATATATATATATATATATATATATATCATAGCAGAGAATTAAAAAGCATTCGACGTTAGGAAATAAATTCTACAAAACTAGACAAGCTATCTGTCTCGATCATCCTCTTTTCCACAAGTCATTCACACAAAGATCTTTCTTTTACTTTGCCATAAAATTCTTCAATCTTCTACCCCTGAGCTTGAAATCCCTGTTGCTGTCCACCAGAAACAAAACAAAAATCGGATACTCGTCTAAATCTGAACTAAAACAATTCATCAACATCAATGAAAATCTTCTTCCCTCAATCATGTCTTTATGAAGTATGAAAAAACAATTCAAAATTAGAGATTATATCCGTATTCTTATTTTAACTGCGATTCATACCTATTGCAAGTAAATTTTTTAGTTACCTGCAATCATTTTGGTTTTTTTGGATTGGTCAGACACACACAAAAATTTAGGTGTCAGAATCGGTGAGTTCCATATTCATATTATCTTATTGATCACAATTTTATCTATACTATTAAAGTCGTAAGGCCTTTTTCGGGAATAATCCGAGGGGATAATTATAGTTTGAACCGGGCGGAGAAGAAAAGACGCAGCGAAAAATTGGGGCTCAAGGCCCCCGCTATTAATTTTTTCCTTAGGGGAAGGCTCTGGGGAAGGTTCATGCCAAATTTGGAGCCCATAGCTCGAACGACGGAGCCCTGAGTATTTCTCGAAAATTTTCGCCGAAACGCCGCCGCGAACGAACGGAAAGCCGGAACGGCGAGAATTCTTCGGAATCGGAAACTTCGGTCTTTCGGAAGGCGATCAGATCGATCGATCGAGCGAAAATTCAGGAAGAAAGCCCCGAAAAAGCAGAAATAAAAAAGGTCTCCGATTTTTGGGGAGGGTATAATTTCGTCGGACTTTTATGTCTATACAAATTTCTCCATCGCGTTCGATCGTTTCAAAACCTGGACAAAAAACAAGCCTTGAGTTTCGCATGTTGCGCCGCAATAGTTTTATTCCCTTTAAACGACGGGAAAACTGGAAAATCTTCGATTCAACGAAGGGCTATCGGCGGACTATTGCAAAATTTCTTTCCATTTTCCTCATTGCGAATATCTCTGACGCCCGAAAACTAATGCGAGCTGTTAAAATAAGTGATCATCTTGCATCCGTCCTACTTATACGGGGTTAGCGGGAGAATGGATTCGGGTGTCGAACGATCCCTACATATCTCGACATCGGATCTGCGAAGAGAAATCGTTACTCTACGACTTAATTTTCGAATTTGGAACAATTTTTGAGACCTATAATTTCCAGAAAAAAACGGAAACACGGGGGCGGAGCCAGTCACTCTCCTACCGCCCTTTGGATCGCTATTCAATGTCGGCAGTGAGCTTTAACAACGTGTAAAATTTAATGCACTCTCTCTTTTGAATGAAAATATTGAGATGGAAATAGTTAGTAACTTTTATTTTCACCAACATAATTTCGGTATTACCAACATCTAGAATATAGTGCGCTCTCGCTTCTGAGTGACAATCGAATCTAACCTTATTTCAATTAGACTTATATTCGATCTATCAAAATAAGTAATTCCGAATTTTATTTGAATGAAAAGTTTGACGAAACTTGTAGTTTGATGTTTATTTTATCCATTTTATGTATATTTTGTTTGGGGAAAGAAACGACAAACTTTCAAAATTCATAAATTCAACATTTTGTGGTTATTCTTTTACCTAAACAATGTGATTCAAACGGAATGTTATAGTGAAAAGCAGTTGGGGAGACTTACAATAATGTTGAAAAGGTAAGTGAATGTAATTTGAGGTTTATTTATGTATTTTAATTTTTTTAGCATGCTCAAGAAATGTACTCAGAATTCACATAATTTACTTTTCTTTCATGGTTATTTTATTCTCTATGCGTTGAAAAATGTACTGGAATGACTAGGGTTTTTGAACGAATCAATTGGGGATCTTACAAAATGATGGGATATCCTTTGAACTGCTATTAATAAGTATTGAACTCTTTTGTATAATAATATCTTTACTGGTAGGAACTCGATAAAGTTTTCGTTAGGTCATTTAGAGTATGTATCATATGAATATTAAAAGCTATCCACTGAAGGCTATGTATGTATTACGATATTTCAAACTGGATGTCAATAAGACCGTGCTATTCTAAATTGAATTTTCGTTTCAATTTATTCGAGAGGAAGTACGTTTCTATTCTACAATTATCCAAATGTAAAAGTCAATCAGATTCAATGTGTTTGACAATGTTCAAGTTTGAACCAAATGAAATAAGATCTCAAATTTGCACAAAAGGTAATTATTGTGAGTTCCTTCTATTCGTAACTAGTAGTTACTGTTTTTCAGGAAATTTTATCAAGAATGTTGAATGAATGACAGGAATTCCTCATTGATTTGACGTTGAAAGTTTCTCTGTTACAGGTGTCTGATAGTGGGAAACATGATGTTCAAATATGTAGGAGTTGCATTCGAAGTTTCATTTTGTACAAACGTAATTTTCATTCAAGATTTATGAAAGTCACAGGAAACATGCTGCTGCTTAGGTGCATCATATTTTGGAAAAAAATCAACTACTACTTGGAGAATGCTATGCAATTTGACAATTTTTGTTATAGGTAGTTGTACTATAGATATTTTATATGACTGTGTGAAATGAGTACGTTCATCTCGTAATATGGAAATATGAAGTTGTTTTAATGGAATTGCTTCTTTTCATTTTCATTTCATAGTATATAATTAAGTTTCACAAGAAAATTAATTGGAGAGAAGTGAAATTGAAGAATAGAAATTTCAATTATTAGAGAGCAAGCTCATGAGAAGCTGACTGCACGGAACCAACTGTCAACTCGACAGTTAAGGATTTAAGAAATTACCAGTTACAAGAAACAGTTTCACTGAATCTGATATATAGTTAACATCATTGTATTGTATATGAGGGCCAATAATGTAATTTACAAATTTGTGGATCTCATTTCTGTTTTCCACAAGAACACTTCAATTCAGAAGGTGTTTGTTCTTTGTGGTAAGCAAATTGCGTGAATTTTGGCCAATTTTAATTTATACAAAATAGTTACGTATAGGGCAAACATAACAAGAAATTTCTATGTATTCAATAGTGTTCCTTTATTTGATTATTAACTTTTATTTTCTATTTCATTAATATACTCGAGAAGTATTTTTCAATCTTGCTGTTTTAAGCTCATATTCGTTGTTTATTATAGTTCATGAATCTTATTCGATTCTTATCTGATCGAATACGAATCAGAACTGTTGAGTGAAAATTGAAAATTTGAAACTATAGATCTGCATATATCGATTTTTCTGAAGTTTATATTTAATACTTTTGGAACTTTTGGAATATTGTGAATTAATATTAGAGTTGTCGATGATTAAATTTCTATGCCTAAAGGGTAATTGAACAATTTGTGTTCTTGAATTAGTGTCGGAATGTTTTTAATTTCATCTTATGCTAGCTCAATTGGAGAAAGTTGAGATTTTCAAATTGAATGTATTTCTTTGAATTGGGATAGTAATGAATAGTGTTGGAATTTGTGTGGTTGATGAGTCAGTATCCATAAAACAATACTGGAAACTGCGTTACCATAAGGTTGACTGAGGCAATATATGAGAGAGTCCAATGTAACATAAAGAACTATTTAGTATAAATATGAATAATGAAGTGAATATAATAAGGCGTTCAATATAGATAGAGTTGGGTATGAAAAGGCGTTCAGTATATTAGGCGTTTAGTATATTTGCTATTTAGATATAAAAGGCGATCCTAATGAGCTAACTAGTTTAGTTATAAGTATTGTAAATTAAAGTTTTATATGATTGTAGGTACTGATATGTTATTGTACTCTCATATGTGAATAAATTTGAATTAAAAAAAAAAACATATTCATTTGTTTGAACTCTCAAGGCGAACACGTTATAACTTGTGTACTACTGAGACCGTTTCATTCGTTTTTATCTCACTTATACATTTTCCCTCGTATTAGAATCTAGCAGTCTCCGAAAGGAAAATGCAGACCGAAATTTGTCTAACAAATTCGAGTTTTCCTAGCTATTCGATCGATAGTCATTTGTTGACGTCAGATGTTTTCCTCCGTCGAGCACAACGACCTTGTGTCACAGCAATCATTGCAGTTGATAATTTCGAGTGTCCACTTGATTTATGAAGCGGTGTGTTTATTTCGCGTGTAATATCGCATTTTTTTAGTATGATTGAATGTGTGGAAAGCTAGCGATCAGTCGTAAAATGACACCTACTATCATAGTTAGTCATTTCGATAAGTCGTTTCCTGTGGAATTACTCCGATAATGAAATTTTCGTTATGCGAAAGGCCGCAAACTATTTATCTATCGAATATGCACGAAGATGGAGTTGTGAACGACAATAGTGTTAGTGATCGGCCTTAACCTTGCTCGAAATTAACAATTATATTCGGTAACGTTCCCGAGGAAAGTTCAAAATTGGTTGAAACATTTCAGGAAGTTGCGTTGTGGTTTTGTTCGTAATACACGATGGAAAATGTAGAAGTACGACTGGTTGGAAATGTATACTAGATTCACGTGATGAGTGCCTAGTTAAGTTGTTATGAAGATACGGCGAATAAGGCTCATTTTTTACTGTTGGAATGTCCGAGATGATCCTTTGAGATTGTTGTTATGAAGCACGTGTACAAAGTTTCTGCATGTAAGTTTATTTTTTATCAGGTTTATTCTATTGAGGTTTTTACACGAATGAAATACGATTTTTTTATGATTCTCTTCCTTGAAATTGGAGAATATTCAGAACGTTTGATAATAACTTGAAAAGTTACGTGAAATATATTTTTTTAATGATTTTATATTCAAAACTCGCAGGAATTTGTAATTTGATTAAAAGGACGCGAATTTTTCGCGGTGTTATTTATATTGGTGGGATACTCGAGATGTTATCTACCTTGCGTCATATATGAGTAGTTTAGTTTGATTAGGCGTTGTAATCGACGTCAGTGGCGGGTCGTGGGTTTCATATTTGGTTTAGAATTGAAGAAATCCCTTTCATTTTGGAATTCGGTCGGAATTTTCCGATGCATCATTGTTCAGTCACGACCTAATGATGAATTTATGAAAATTCCTACCCGCAATCGAAATATATTGTCATGTATAAGTCGAGAAGAATGCGGTTGAGATTTTCTGATGATACGTGAAGAACGAAAGAAATAGCGAGCGGAGGAAGTAAGATGAATGAACGTTCTGCAATGCAATGTCAAATATTTGAATTTGGGAGGTATTTACTTGGTAGAATTCCATTATCAGTAATAAAAACAAGTAACGTGTTTTTAGGAATTTTACTTAATAATTGTGATACGTAACGCGTTTCACTACACCGTAGCTTCTTCAGACGAATGAATGTACAGAAATTATGACAACTATACAGGGTGCTTCAACGAAAACTACACAGAGGCTATATCTACCAAGATATTCATTTCTGATCAAAACGCAAAAGCAGGTCAATTTTGTTTCAAGGGAAACATCTTTTGGGGTACAAAACTTGCCTGAAATATCAATCCCCTAAGCGGGGGATGCAATCTTTGAACAATTTGAATAGGGAAGATGGATCGAGTGATGACTCAAAAGAAAGGTGGTATATTTGCTTACATCGTCTTGAACGAATTTCCATTTTTAATTGAAAACTGTAAAAGATACAGGGTGAGCAACTGAAAGATAGGGAAGACTATTTTCCTGAGACTATTCAAGTTTCAGTGAAGTAAAATGGAACGAATCCATGCTGATCAATGGCAGTCATCATCAAGTACCATCCTCATCTCGAATTTCAACCCGTAGAGCAGCGGTGACAACCCTTGAAAATTTGAAGAGGGTAGATGGGTCGAGTGATAACTCGAAAGAAAGGTATTATCTTTGTCTGCATTCCCGTGAAAGAATTTTTATTTTTGATTGAAAACTGTAGAAGATACAGAGTGAGCCACTGAAAAATAGAGAAGACTGCATCAAATTATGATGCATTACTTAAAGAACATATACTATATCTGGAGCAGGAATAATCACCTAAAGTAACATATTTATCGCCAGAAATACAAAATGAGTTCATAAATGTTTTAGCTAATCATGTAAAATGTCAGCTTGTCAACGAAATTAAATCTGCCAAATATTTCGGAATCATGTTTGATAGCACACCTGACGTTTCACATGTCGATCAAATGTCTGAAGTGATTCGTTATGTAAAAATCAATGATAGAAAAGTAGAAGGCAAAGAATTCCTAGAATTCTCTCCTTTACATGGAAAAAAAGCAGCTGATTTAAGCGCTAAAATACTAAAGAAGCTTGAAAACGATGGCTTAGATATTATGATGTGTCGTTCTCAAGGTTATGATAATGCTGCAGTCATGAGTGATATACACCGAGGAGAGCAAGCTATTAAAAAGAAAGAAACAATAAAGCAATTTTTATTGGTTGTATAGATCATTCAATTAATTTATGCGGCCAACATTCGTTCGCACAAAATGTGACTTGTGTTACATTTTTCGGAGCAGTGGAAACAAAATTTAACTTTTTTTCATCTTCCACAAGCCGTTGGGAGCACACAGCAAAGCATCTGTTAAAAGACTTTCGACAACGCGCTGGAGTGCTCATTACAGTGCAGTAAAAGTATTGGCTGAAAACTTTGATGGGATAATATCTGCAATTGAGGAACTATGTGACCAAGACGTAAGAGGTGCTGCACAAAATTTTATACCTGCTGTGTGTAATTTCTCATTTCTTTGTTTTCTTCTCTTTTGGAATGATGTGCTAAGGGAAGTGGACAATGCTCATATTGCATTACAAAGTAAAGGTTTAGGTAAGGTTAGATTAACTACACAGATGCAATATCTACCAAGAGATTCATTTCTGATCAAAACGCAAAAACAGGTCAATTTTTGTTTCAAGGGGGCCATCTTTTGGGGTACAAAACTTGCCTGAAATATCAACCCCCTCAGCGGGGGTTGCAATCCTGACGTTTTGAATAGGAAAAATGGATTGGTAACATCGCCTAGAACGATTGGATGGTAAGTAAAATGGAACAGATTGATGATGACTGCCATTGATCAGCATGGATCTGTTCCATTGATTACCTCACTGAAACCGGAATAGTCTCAGGGAAATAGTCTTTCCTATCCTTCAGTTGCTCACCCTGTATCTTTTACAGTTTTCAATGGAAAATTCGTTCAAGGCAATGTAGACAAAGATACTACCTTTCTTTTGATTCATCTCTCGGCCCATCTTCCCTATTCAAAATGTTCAAGGAGTGCAACCCCCGCTCAGGGGGTTGATAATTCAGGCAAGTATTGTACCCCAAAATATGTCACCTTTGAAACAAAAATTGACCTGTTTTTGCGTTTTGATCAGAAATGAATAGATATAACCTCTGTTTAGTTTTCGTTGAAGCACCCTGTATATAGATACAATTGAGAATATAAATGAAAATGTTCTTAATTAATTAAAAGCTTATTGGGTTGCTACTTCTTAAGTGGTTATTGATGACAGGTGTATCCAATAAAATTAAGGAGTAGATTGCTCCCTGAAAAGATTCTAAAGAGGTGAAGGGCTCAAATCGACTTGTCCATTGATGAACATGAGTGTTTGTGTTTGTTGATTTCTAAATTTATTATCTGTATGCAAAATTTCAAACTGTGGGTCGAAAGAATGATTATTTTCTAAGAGATGATTCGCGTAATTTGAATCTGATTTTTTATTTGAAAAACTGCGTTTATGTTCCGATATTCTATTCTTAAAATTACTATGTTCTACCAATTTAGAAATTATCACAGTCATTGCAATTCAATCTATAAACACCTGATTTATTGTTTTTATCTGATTTGGTTTTATTATTTTCTATATATTTGCCTAAACTATTATTAGTTTGGAAAGCTTTGTTGAAATTATTGCTACTCAAGAATGATTTCAGTTTCTCACTTGTAATGCCAACGTAGGTTAAGGTGTTGAATTTTTGTTTCAATTTCTCGACAGGGTAGAGTTCATTCAATGCGATTCTACTTTGTTTTTATACGGACCGACCGAATTACGAACATTGAAGTCCCACATCTACTGAATAAGGAAACAAAGGTTCTAAATACAATCAAAAAGAGGAAATTGAAATATTTTTATCATGTTATACGTAACGACAAATACAATATGTTACAAATAATAATTCAGGGGAAAATCGAAGGTTACCGCGGGCCAGGCCGTCGTCGAGCATCATGGCTTAAGAACCTTCGCCAGTGGTTCGGACAAAGTGCGACATCTTTATTTAGAAAAGAAGAAGTATCCACCAGTTCAGCGAGGCGAGGGTGACTTTGGGTAGTGGAATCATTTTGAAGAACCAAATCAGCACATGTCATAAGGTTATCAGAAAACTTGCCACTCTACAGCTTCAAATTCTGAGCTCAGCTAGGCTTTCTATACAGTACTACCCCAAGTTCTTAACCGATTCATTCATTTCGGGTCTTCATCCAAAGAAAATGGGTCTTGAGCATGATGAGATCGCATGCTTCCTTGTGAAGACAACCAGTTGAGGAGGTACACCAGCGTTCGATTCATTTTGGAGTAATCTGCAGTGTATTCATAGATCCTTCCCTTTCCGCTTGAGCTTGACTATGAACAACCCCCGTCAGTGACAACACGCCGCCCTGTGGTCAGCCTCGTTTTACCATACCTATGACGATATAATTTCCGAACGTGGAGGTGATTCTCCTTCGCCTCAAGAGCTTTATGGGCCATTCCATAAGAGGAATTGCGGCATCACATGATTTTTCCTCTGAGAGTGGCTCCAGTAGAAACAAACGTATTAACTTATTACTTTCCTCAACCTGAACATCTGACTACGAAGAACTCATTTCAAATTTTTTGTTTCAGTTTTCACCATACTTCTGGCGATAGAATTCGGCGTCATCCCCCAAAGAAAACTCGGATTCAGATGCGGCGATCCGTCGATAAGCTTCCCGTACACTGGAGACACCATATCGGTCGCCCACCTCTTCGTCGGATCATTCTTGGGAGCGCTCCTTCTCATCACCTTCGTCGAGATCGTGAGAGAGAAGTCGTTCAAGGACGTGCGGTTCGGGATCGTGTGGGAACACTACAAAGAGTACCTGGTGGGCGTCTGTTTTGTCCTGCTGATCACCCAGATGGCGAAGGCGGTGATCGGGGAACACAGGCCGCACTTCTTCGACGTCTGCAGGCCGGACGCAAACGAGGGTTGCGAGCTGGGCACGTTCGTACCGAACTACACCTGTACGAATACGGCGTACAGCAGTTGGCTGGTCAGCGATGCATCCAAGTCGTTTCCGTCGGGACACTCGTCCCTTTCTGTCTTCACGTCGCTGTTTTGCGCAGTAAGTATGATTTTCAGATGTTCCCCAAGGATCTATTTTGGGGGTGCTACTCTCCAGTTCAAACTCCTTTCAAAGAGTGACTTAAACCCTTACAATCGCAATAGGGAAAGGGTGTGGTACCTTATGATCATGACCTTTCTTATAACGCCTTTGCTCGTAATGAGACCCATGTCTCATTACCAGTAAAGATACGTTTCATTGATGTGGAATTGGAATTTACTTTTACCCGATCCAAGTTTTGAAGGAAATTCAGGTCCTTTGGAACTACACTCGGAGGCAAAATTAGCGGAACACTCGAAAATTTAACCAAATTCGAAGTCCGATATTTTTCCTAATTCTCAACCGATTTAGATGATTTTTTCGGCAAGTTATAGATCAACTTTTCTGCTTTGTAGAAATTATAAGAGAAAACAAAAAAAAATTGAAAAAAATTTTATACGGGGGCTAAACTAAAAGTGTTTTTTTTTGGTCAAAAATTCGTAACACCCTGTGGAATTTCGTGGTCCGAGTTGAAACGTACAATATCATGGTCTGTCTAGACACATCTTCCTACAGTAACGCCCTTCTTGTTTTATGCATTTATCTCTATTTTTACAAGAGATATCCAATTTGAAGCGAAAAGTCACAAATTTCAAGAATTTATTTTTAATCTTGCGTAGGTGCATAACATCGGAGGTTAGCCAAAAAATAAAATCAAAACTAGAGAAGCGGAAATCTAACGAAATGAAAATTTTTGAAATTCACTGGCCAATTTCACGCTCCGGGAGAACTCGAAGTACACTGGAAAAATCGTTGATTTTGCACATTTATTTTTGAATTTTTTTATGTGACACTCTATAATAATTATCATTCCTGTCCAAAATTGAGAGCAGGTGTGTATCCTGGCGATACACTCGTGAAATGAAATGAACATGTTGAGAAAAATGTTCATGATGACCCACAAAAAAAAACATTTGATTTTAGTAGCGAGTATGACCCCCCCGAGCTCTTATTACAGCGCGCATACGATTTCGCATACTCCCAATGATGTTGTCTATCATCTGTTGTGGTATGTTGTCCCACTCTTCCACCAAAGCCAGTGTCAGCTCTTCAACGTTGCCTGGATTCCGTTGTCGAACCCTTCTTTCAAGAATGTCCCAAACGTGTTCGATCGGGTTTTAATCCGGTGACCGCGACGGCCAGTCCATTCGTGTGATCCCAACTTCACTGAGATATTCTATCACTAAGCGCGCAGTATGAGGGCGCGCGTTATCGTGCATAAAAAGGAAATTTTCCCCTATGTAAGGAGCAAAAGGCACAACATGGGGCTCCAATATTTCTGTTATATACCGATGGGCATTAAGTGATCCATTGTCAATAATCTCCAGTTCTGTTCGTACTCCCAAGTATATGCCACCCCATATCATAACTGACCCTCCACCGTATTGCTCAGTTCCTGCGAAGTTCGCTTGATTGTACCATTCCCCTCGATGCCTCCATATTCTATCTCTACCATCCACGAAATTCACACAATATCGGCTCTCATCACCCAATAAAACTCGTCTCCACTGATTGATTGTCCATGCTACATGCTCCCTAGCAAACGCCAATCTTGCTACCCGATGGGCTCTATCGAGTCTTGGTGCTCTTGCTTGCGCGTATGATCTCAGACCAACTTCATTTAATCGTCTTCTAATCTCACACTGACGTTAATGTTACCCACTGTTTGTAAAAGGTTACGTGCCTGAACAGCAGTAAGACGAGGATTTCTTATGGTTTGATTGACGATGAAACGGTCATGTATAGCGCGGGTTGCCCGATTTCTTCCTTGTCCTCGCCTCCTCACGTACAATCCAGTTTCCTTGTAACGTCGGTAGATTCGATGGATAACCGACGGTGGAGACACCCAACATAGTACCGACTGAGCGGTAGGTGTGCCCTTCCTTGATCAATGTAACTGCCCTTGCTACTGAAGTTGGTGGTAAATCTCTCATTCTGAATGAAAAATACCGTTTCGAATCGTAAACAGTAAAAGAATCACAAAACACCGCAACCGATCGAATTTGTATCAAATCAAAGAATGGAAAACTCTCATTCTTTAAAGAAGTGCAAATGTGGTCATATAAAAAAAAACGTGTGTTGTATTTCATATTTGATAAAAAAAGGTGTGCACATGTGTAAATGAAAAGTTTTATCAATGGTCCCAGAATTCGGTTGTGTATTTTAATACCTACCGACTGTTATCTCCTATGAATTCCTAATTTTCACCAAATTAACCAAATTGTCATCAATAATTAATGCAATTCGAACATAAAAATCGCAAACGACAATTTCGACACGCTTGAGTGGTGATAAGAAAATTCCAAATTGATAGACGAATTTCAATGACAATTTCTTGATTCAATGGAATTTCCCAAAAATGGTGATTTTCCACTTGAAATTAAAAATATTTTGCAAAAATAGAGATAAACGCATGAAACAAGAAGGGCGTTACTGTAGGAAGATGTGTCTTGACAGACCATGATATTGTACGTTTCAACTCGGACCACGAAATTCCACAGGGTGTTACGAATTTTTGACAAAAAAAACACTTTTAGTTTTGCCCCCGTATAAAATTTTTTCAAATTTTTTTTGTTTTCTCTTGAATTGGGAAAAAATCATCTAAATCGGTTTGCTAATTAGGAAAATATCGAACAGCAACGCGTTTCATGCCCAAACAATCGTTTAAAACTGATTTTATAAATTCCCAGTTTTTTTCGACAGAATGTATCTAATATTTCTCATTGAGAAAAATGTTCATTAATATTTTGTTTTCTGTTGCAGTACGTGATACAAACACGACTACCCTCTGCTATAACTGGAAAACTGTTCAAGCCATTTCTAATAGCCTTCTGTCTATGCTGGGGGATCGTGTGTTCTTTGTCGAGGATAGCTGACAGGAGGCACCATTGGTGGGACGTCCTGTCGGGAGTAGTTCTTGGAATTTTGGCTGTGATATTTTTCGCCGCAATTTTTCATCAGAAACAGAAGAGAAAACTTAACAGGACGTCGGAAAAGTCGATATCGTCGACGATGTTGCTGGACGTTAAGAGTAAATCGGCCGCCAGTGCTAGAGTTTGATTGTGACAGAAATCGATTAGTGATGTTTGTACAATGAAATTATTTACGTGATATTGCGAAAGAAACAATTTCATTTAGATGTGATGACTGTTTGAACAATGAATGTTTGTGTTATTGTAAATAGGAAAAGATATCCGTGGAGGTTTCTTGAATTATGCGTTTCTGTGATACCGAAAAATGGGAGGAGAAATGGTACAGGGAAGTGCGGAAGAAGGTGAAGCCGTGCAAATTATTTGTACAGAAAGGATCCTCCATTTAGTCATGTTTACTGAAGTTTTGATATGTTGTACGATTCAAAAAAATTATCACTAGTGTTTGAGATATAAGGTGCCAAAATGGGGCTCTCTCTATGTTAAGGCCATGTTTTTGTATCCTAATTACACAAACCAACTGGTCCTTGCAAGTCTAGACGTTGGTTAATCTATTTCAGAGAAATTATCGTATATAAGGCGAGGCAAAATTCTGAACACTACGTTGATTTTTCATTTCATCTTTGAGACGCTTAGTTCATTCGAGCAACGTTTTGCTATGGTCATTTAAGGTCACTTCAAGGTCATTCGAAAATTCTTTGGGATCGGTAAAATTACGTGCCATTAGAAAACTCTGGAGTATGAAAATACGCTTTGACCTACATTTCATCAGCTGCGTCAAAAACGTACCAGTTAATACGTTCTGATTTTTCAACAGTTCTCAATATTTTTATCCCGTGAAACTTCAAAACAACCTTTAAATAATCCTGAAATAACCTTGAGCCCAAGGAAAGATCGCACGATTAAATCAAACACAGATTCCTACTCAGCGATATCAAAAACGTATGTCTCGATTTGACCTTCAAAAGTCCTTGAACCGGATCTGATAGGTGTTAAGTGATTCCTTTACTGTAATCAGCGACCCTAAAACTCCTACTACTACTTCAAGATCATTCGAAAGTTCTTTGGGATCGGTAAAGTTACGTGCCGTTAGAAAACTCTGAGGCTGAAAATACGCTTTGACCTACATTTCATCCGCTTTAAAGTCATTCGAAGATCAAATCGGGAGAGCATCACCTAAAAACAAAGAAACTCTTACATATCGTTTCAAGATATTCAATGTGTGGTACATGCGTATTGAAAATATGAATTTGCTCAGATGTTTACGCGATGATTTCTCAATTTGTCTTTCAAATGACCTCGAACGGGATGTGATAGAGATCAGAAAAACTTTTCAGCAGTCTCAAAAACGAATATGTAAGTTTTTTCAGAATTTTCTAATATAACCTTGAATCACCACTAGGAAGAACCGCACGAATCAACCTTTTCCGTATTCGTAATCAGCGGTATTATAAACATAATTATGCTTTTTTCTAAGGTTTTTTGGTGATGATTATTTTGATTTGACTTTCAAAGCCATTGAATCGGATGTCCTTGAGATCAAGAGAATTTGATTACATGTTCAGCTGCCTCAAAAACGTACCAGTGAATTCAATCAATATTCAATCCCGTAAACCTTTAAAACAGCCTTACAATAATCCTGGAAATAACTTCGAACGACCTCTTTGAAAGGTCGCACGCATGAACTGAACACAGATTCCAAAAACGTTTTTTTCTGATTTTTGCTCTCGATTTCTCGATTCGACCTTCAAATGTCCTCAAACGGACTTGATGGGTGTTGACTGATCGTTTTTGGTGATGATTATTTTAATTTGACCTTCAAGGTCATTGAATCGGATGTCTTGGAGGTCAGCAGAGATTGATTTCAGAATCAGCTGCGTCAAAAACGTACCAGTTAATATGTTCTGATTTTTCAACAGTTCTCAATATTTTTATCCCGTGAAACTTCAAAACAACCTTTAAATAATCCTGAAATAACCTTGAGCTGAAGGAAAGATCGCACGATTAAATCAAACACAGATTCCTACTCAGCGATCTCAAAAACGTATGTCCCGATTTGACCTTCAAAAGTCCTTGAACCGGATCTGATAGGTGTTAAGTGATTCTTTTACTGTAATCAGCGACCCTAAAACTCCTAGAATCCATTGCCAGTTGGTTTGATTTCTTACATTTCGAAGAAATATAAATCTTCCACCTCCAAACGTAATATTTGAATTTGGCGGTATCAAGCTTGTGTGAGATGAAACCTATATCCTGTAATTTTTCTATTTGGCCAAACATTGGGCGAGGTATGGAGTTCTACAATTTCGAAATAAATCACTACTGCTGAAATGAAAAAATTTAAATAAAGCTCTATTGTCTTTCATTGCATCCGGTTCATGGTCGTTTGAAGGTCAAATCTAGAGAATCATGACGGAAAAATCTGAAAAATTCATATTAATGTTTTTTGAGACCGCTTAGTATCAATCAAGGGCAGTTCATGTGTCCAACGTTTCCCAATGGTCATTTAAGGTTATTTCAAGGTCATTTTAAAGTTATTTTGGATCGGTAAGGTTCAATGCAGTCAGAAAACTCTAAAGAAATCCATCGTCTTTTTTTGAAAATGCCTAATTTGATAAATATGGTCCACTGACCTATATCTCATCTGAAATTGGAGAAAATCGTTCATATGTTTTTAAGATATTCAATGTTTGTTAAATGCCTATTGAAAATTTCAATTTGCTCAGATTTTTGAGTGATGATCTCTCGATTTGTCCTTCAAATGAAGTTGATTCAGCTGTTTTGGAGTTCTACAAATTTTGCTAACTAATATAACCTTGAAATAACCACTAGGAAGCACACGAATCTACAATCCCCGGATTCATACTCGGCTGTCTTATTAATATATTTATGTATTTTTCTAATATTTTGTGGTAATAATTTTCTGGATTTGACCTTCAAATGACCTTTCATCAGTTCTCAATATTTTATCTCGAAAAATGTATATCTTCCTTTTATTCATGATTATAATATTTTTCCAATTGTACGTTCAGGAGAAAACCCGTTCAAAAATATTAGTGATATTTATTTATTATTATAAAATGTTTTGAAATTTTAAATGAAGTTGCAATACAATTGCAGTTGCAGTTCTAATATAATCCATTTCAAAAGTTTACGGAACAAAAATTTTGAAAGCAGTTGGAAAATTTAATAGAGGCTGTATTGTCTGTTATCTATTCAAGGTCATTTGAAGGTCAAATCTAGAAATTGTCACCGATAAATCTAAAAAAAATCATATTAATATTTTTGAGACTGCTTAGTACGAATCAAGGGTAGTTCATGTGTGCGAAATTTCCCTCTAGTCACTTTAGGCTATTTCAAGGACATTCTAAAGTTTTTTGGGATCTTTCAGTCAGAAACCTCGAGAAAAATCGATTGTCTGTTTTTGAAAACGCTGAATTTGAAAATGTCACATCCGGTGTAAGGTTATTTGAAGGTCAAATCAAGACAGCATGTACCGAAAATCAAAGAAATTCGTACATATGGTTTTGAGTTATTCCATATGTGGAACATGCGTTTTGAAAATATGAATTGGCTCAGATGTTTAGGGGATGATCTCTCGATTTGTCCTTCAAATGACTTCGATTCAACAGTCTCAAAACGAACATGTGAGTTCAGATTTTATAACTAATATAACCTTGAAATAAGCTTGAATTATCTCTAGGTAGCACCAAGAGAACCGCACTCATCGGTATTATGAACATAAATATGCACTTTCATGATTTTCTTGATGTGATCTTCAAATGGCCTTGAATCGGACGCTATGGAAGTCAACAGAACTTGTTCAGCTGCCTCAAAAACGTACCAGTGAATTTGTATAGATTTTTCCAACGGTTCTCAATACTCAATCTCGTAAAACCCTAACAGCCTTACAATAATCCTGAAATAACTTTAAACAATCTCTATGAAAGGTCGCACGCATGAACTAAACAAATATTCATACTCAGCGATCTCTAAAATGTTTTTTCAGAATTTTGCTCGCGATTTCTCTATTTGACCTTCAAATGTCCTCCAATTGGACCAGATGGGTGTTAACTCATCCTCTCATTGTAATCAACGCCCCCGAAATTCCTGGATTCCATTACCAGTTGGTTTGAAGTCATACATTTCGAAAAATTAAAAATCTTCCACCTCCCTGGACTTCAAAAATAAAAGCGCCAACACCTTGTCTAAAGCATTTCTCTCTATATTTGGAACTCGAACTTAATCTTTGAAATTGCTGGTACCAAGTTTGAGTGAGATGAAACCTACATCCTGTAAATTCTGTATTTAGCCAAACATTTAGGGAAGCAATGTTAATAACAATTTCAAAATGAATCAATACTTCTGCTGGAGATGATACAATATTTAATTCATATTTTTGCTAAGCACAGTTTATGTGTTAGTTGGTTTTACTTTAACAGGCTGAAAACCAAAATAATGTAATGACTGTTGAGAAAGATGAAAAATCAACGTAGTGTTCTGAACTTCTGTTACATTCTGTATATGTAAATCTCTCTGGAAGTAACCAGTCTAGTTCTGCCAGAACCAGCAGAAAATAATTAGGGGGTTGAAAAGATACAAAATTCAAAAATATTGCTAAAACATAGATTGAGATGAATGTTGGACTTTGGCACCTGTATATAAAAAACAAGGATACGATTTCGTTAAATAATGTTTCGTTGTAATCAAAAGATGAAAAACTTCAACATAGCCATTTATGTGCGTTGTCACAATGCACAACTCACTTTTATCCAATTCATGATCATAACTAAATCAAGCGGAACTACAACAAATTTGAGCTCACTTCTAATTCTGGAAAGAATAATTCTAGGAAAAAAATCAACCACCCTTTCTCACCCGTCAATGAATTTGAAGTTGGGTGATGTTGAAGATGGAGCATTGATTTTAACCTTGAAAATGACCAATTTCCGGAGTTACGAGTCGGATCAAATTTCTGTTGGAACACAGTATATACAGGGTGTTTACATTAATTTGATTCAATTTTAAGACAAGGTTTTCAAGTGTTAAATATTTTCTTTTCACTGTAGAAGGTTCAAAACTTTGATATTAAGATAAGTTTATTGTTAATATCTAGATAGCCTTCAAATTTTTTTTGTCGAAACTTGGCATTGATGTTGAAGTAAGAAGAGGTGAATTTAATTCTACTAATAGAATTCAAACGTATGTTTACTAATAATTTCGTTTAAAATGTTTTTTTGCTAGATTAAGGCTCTAAAAATATTTGTCCTCGTGAACATTCTGCGTATCTAGTTTCGTTATCGCGATAAAAATTTATCTGCTGCCTGTTTTTGGGCCGACATACTCAAAAAATTTAAACTAGTGAACTATATTAGTGGACTTTCCAAAGAGTACTTACAATAAACATGTTTTTCTTGTTAGTTTTAAAAACCAGTAGACATCAAATGAATTTTAATTAGTGTTCGTTTAGTACAACAGTTGTCATCCTGTATCTTATTAACTGCAAAGCTTGCATAATATTGAGAATTTCCGCCTCGTAATAAAATTACTAACCATTCACAAAAATATTTCAGATTATTTTGAGAATTCCCTGTATGTACTGGATGTTTCAGCAAACCTCAAACATTTAGTTCATTAACATTTTGAGATATCTAGTTGGGTCAAAATCTAGATTGTTTGTTTATAAGAACGCTTTAAAATGACGGTAACATTTCAATGGCACCCTGTATATTTTGATATAGTTTTTTCAGGATTTTCAATTTTCTATACACTATTATTTTTCGATTGAAAATCGGTTAATAAATAGATGACAACATTGAAATTTTATATTTCCATCTAGTTAGTCATGAAGAATTGGCTAAATCAAAAAATCCGCACAAGTTTACATTTTATCTACGAGTGAACATAAGAAAGAGACAATGGATTCGAGAGTGTTCGCGGTTGCTGATTATAATGAAAGGAAAAGTCAACACCCAGGTCCAGTTCAAGGTTGTTTTAAGGTCAAATCGATAAATCGCATCCAAAACATTCTGAAAAATTTCACACATGTTTTTGAGATCGCTGAGTACGAAACTGTGTTTGGTTTAGTCGTCGCTGAAGATTATTTCAAACAATGGATTTATTTTGAGTTTTTTTTTACTGCATTTAACTTGTCTGATCCCAGCGAACGTTAGAATGACCTTGAAATATCCTATCCTATATTCACTAAGAAACGTTGCACATATGAACTGACCCTTGGCTCGTACAAAGGGTCTCAAAACATCATCAATATGAACTTTTTCACAATTTTTGGTTATGCTTCACTACCTCGAATCGGACATGATTGAAGTCAACAGCTCTTGGATTCTGTAAAAAACGTACAATTTATTTCTATATATATATATATATATATATATATATATATATATATATATATATATATATATATATATATATATATATATATATATATATATATATATATATATAAAGATGATTCTCTCGATTTGACCTTCAAATGACATTGAACCGGACGTGAAGACGTTCAAGAGAGCTTGTATTCGAATTCAGCGGCATCAAAACCGTAAAAGTGAATTCTTTCAGATTCTTCCAACAGTTCCCAAAATTTCAACTTCGTGAAACTTCTAAATGACCTTGAAATAATTCTGAAATAACCTTGAATGACCACTACGAACGGTCGCCTAAATAAACTGGAATATTTTGGTCGCGAGCTCTCTATTTGACCTTCAAATGTCTTTGAAGCTGACCCAATAAGTTTTAACTGATCCTCTCATTGTAATCAGTGACCCTAGAATTGATTGTCCGTTTTCCATGTTCACTTGCACAAAAAATTTTCTTGTGTTGTCTACGGTAATGTTCGAAATGTTCGCAAGCTTCAAATTTTATCAATGGGTTTCACGTAAAAGTAGCTTTTATAATTTGTAGTTTGAGATCCTCTACATCATTTGGTTGACTCAGACCATATCTTTTAAGGTTCCTTATAAGAAGAAACCCAAAGGGGAAGATACAGGTTTCCTTATCACGGGCGAAGCATTTGCGAGTTAGTATCGAACCTTTCTCAGAAAAATTCAGTAACAATGCGGATTCAAGTAAAAGGTCTTGTAGAAAGTGCAGATTCCTTTCTCGCTTCAAAGTATCTTCATGGAAGTAGAATCCTATGATCCTTCCATTAAAGAAACCACATGGAACATCAACACTCCAAACGTGTTGAAATCTAGTTACCATTCCATGTGGACTGATTCGGACCAATATTTGGGATTATGCTTGTTAGTTTCACCATTTTGTGGAACTTAGCTTCATTACCCGCATAGAACTCTTGTACTAGATGAACATTAATAGATTATAATTGGAGTCTTGTTAAATATATTCAAAGAAACTTATGTTATATCAAGATCTTCAGATAGTTTTCGTATAAATACACGAAGTTTGAAGTATACCATACATCATTTACGATATTTTTTACGTACGTACGATATTCTCGGGATATTGTGATTTCCAATCGTGAAATGAATGTGCGCAAGACATGTTTAAGGTTCCTAATGTATTTGGCCGTCGAAGGTCGGCAAAATGAATACGATATAAGTTTCTTGCTCTTCTTCTATTTTTCAGCACTCGCCTTTTATTAGAATCATATCAAGATATTCTTTTGCTGTAAAAAAGCTGGTATTTCAACCAAATTATGGAATATAAGAAATATGACGCGCAATATGTCATTCAGTTCAGTTTGGCAAGTGTCAAAATGTTTTGTTTTCATGACTAACTTGATGAAACATGAAATGTTAATTTTCTCATCTATTTATCTAGCGATTTTCAATATAAATGAAGTAAGGAATTAGGAATTGAGAATTCAAAAACTACATGAATAATATACATGGTGGCATTTAATATTTTATGCTTAGGATTTTTCGAGATGGTTTGTTTACAAAATTTTTATCTAGTTATTTAAAGTGCACTCAAAGATAAACAATTTAGTTTTTGTTCCAATTAAATATCCCAGAATGAAAATGAACAAGACCCAGGCTGAATTAGTTGTATTTTGTACTAGTTTTATATAATAATAATTCTATAGAATAAACAAGAAAACAGAAGACTCAAGATTTTTGTCATGATTCAGGAAATCTTCCATAAAGCCGAATTATGGATATGAAGATTATTTTTATTCAGTATTGAATATTGAAATATTTATTTACTTTTAATTTAGGTTTAGTATAAACAGAAAATATTATTTATTTCTTGACCCAGTGTTGTAAATATTTGTAGACGAATAAAGAAATTTCCGTTTTCAAAATAAAGTTTTTTTTGTGAAAAACCTATATGGTTTTCGAAAGAAGACCTCTTGAAATATGCGCAAAATCATGATCAGGCATTTCTTTCGAATAATGATTGTATTACCAGGTGGGCTTAACAGTTCGTAGGCTAAGATTGTAAAACACATTTTGTTGGTAAAATTAAATTTTTCTATTTACACCTTCGAGGGAAAAGCAGCGATTATAGCGATCAATAATTTTGTCGATGCTATTTTTATGATAAGACATCTCTTTGACTTTAACATAAATGAGATAAAAAACACAAGGTTTAACTTTAATCTACACTTTATTTGAAAAAATTCGACGACGTTTCGCTGACACAGCAGCTTTATCAAGAATGAAAAACAGAATGAAGAGTATGGTATTATAAACAAATCGTAGAACAAGTTGGATGAATAACAGGAAAATCCACACCGAGCCATTGTACAGTTAGTATGAAAGGTAATAAAAACTAATTAAACAAGTTAAGTAGGGGTGAGTAATTCACATCTACCTGTTCATTCAAAAGCTTGTCGGAATGTTTGTATCTATTTATTTCTAATGCTTCTAGGAGATCTAATTTTGAACTTTTGATTTTATATGTAATATGTCAAAGTTTTTATTGAATGAATGGTTTTCTTTTATTAGGTGGTTTGAATAATTTGAATCGGATTTATTTTTATCGAAGCTACGTTTATGTTCAGATGTTCTCATGCCAAAACTCCTATAGGTCCTACCGATATAAATTTTATCACAAGAACCGCAATTGAGTTTATAGATTCCTGATTTACTTGATTTTTCAACACGAGATTTATTATTTTTAATATGTTTACCTAAGTTATTAGAAGTTTTGAAAGTTATATTAAGATTTTGTTTGACGAGAAAGGATTTAATATTTGTACTTGCAGAACCGCAGAATGTTAAACTGTTGAATATTTTATAGTCTTTATGAATAGGATATACTTCATTTATTGCTTTTTGATACAGTTTTTACGAATGATTAGATCTATCATATCCGGATTATATGAATTATTAATGGCTATCTGTTTGATGATGTTTAACTCTTTATTATAATCTTCTACTGATAAAGGTAAATTGAGTAACCGATGTACCATGCTGTTTAAAGCTGCAACTTTGTGTTGAATTGGATGTAATGAGTAGTTATGTATAATTGTATCAGTATGTGTTGGTTTACGAAAGACCGAAAAAACATGATTATTATTTGGTTTAGTGATTTTTTAAGTCCAAAAATTAATGGAATCGTTCTGTTCAATTTCTATCGTGAATTTAATGTTCAAATGGATGGAATTAATGAAATTAAGAAATAAGTCTAATTGACGAGTAGTTCCAATGAAACATACTAAGATGTCGTCAACATATCTATACCAATAAAGAAATTTGGAAATGAGTGGATGTGTATGAATTTTCTGTTCAATATTATTCATAAAATCTCTGCTAAAAGTGGACTCAAAGGATTTCCTATAATCAAACCATTTTCACTACTGTAATAGATGTTGTTGAAAGAAAAATAATTTTGTTCAATGCAAACGTCCAACAGATTCAATATTTCTGATTTAATTATGTGGTTAACATGATTCGAATTCAACATGTTTTCGATTAATATTTTGACATCACCTGGAGGAACACTTGGGTATAAATTCTCTTGATTTTTCAACACGAGATTTATTATTTTAATATGTTTAATATGAGAGAACGATTCCATTAATTTTTGGACTTGAAAATCACTAAACGAAATAATAATCATGTTTTTCGGTCTTTCGTAAACCAACACATACTGATACAATTATACATAACTACTCATTACATCCAATTCAACACAAAGTTGCAGCTTTAAACAGCATGGTACATCGGTTACTCAATTTACCTTTATCAGTAGAAGATTATAATAAAGAGTTAAATATCATCAAACAGATAGCCATTAGTAATTCATATAATCCGGATATGATAGATCTATCATTCGTAAAAACTGTATCAGAAAGCAATAAATGAAGTATATCCTATTCATAAAGACTATAAAATATTCAACAGTTTAACATTCTGCGGTTCTGCCAGTACAAATATTAAATCCTTTCTCGTCAAACAAAATCCTAATATAACTTTCAAAACTTCTAATAACTTAGGTAAACATATTGAAAATAATAAATCTCGTGTTGAAAATCAAGTAAATCAGGAATCTATAAACTCAATTGCGGTTCTTGTGATAAAATTTATATCGGTAGGACCTATAGGAGTTTTGGCATAAGAACATCTGAACATAAACGTAGCTTCGATAAAAATAAATCTGATTCAAATTATTCAAACCACCTAATAAAAGAAAACCATTCATTCAATAGAAACTTTGACATATTACATATAAAATCAAAAGTTCAAAATTAGATCTCCTAGAAGCATTAGAAATAAATAGATACAAACATTCGGACAAGCTTTTGAATGAACAGGTAGATGTGAATTACTCACCCCTACTTAACTTGTTTAATTAGTTTTTATTACCTTTCATGCTAACTGTACAATATCTCGGTGTGGATTTTCCTGTTATTCATCCAACTTGTTCTACGATTTGTTTATAATACCATACTCTTCATTCTGTTTTTCATTCTTGATAAAGCTGCTGTGTCAGCGAAACGTCGTCGAATTTTTTCAAATAAAGTGTAGATTAAAGTTAAACCTTGTGTTTTTTATCTCATTTATATCATGGATCTACATCAAGTAACGGCCTCCACAATTCAAATGTTTAACATAAATGATTATCTGTTCATTAGTCTTGAATATTTTTCCTGCAAGCATTCTTTTTAAGTCTTAAAACAGAAAAAAGTGTATGGGGGAGAGATCTGGTGGAGAAGGTGGATGGGGAATTAATTCGAAGCCTAATTCGTACAATTTCGCCATGGTTTTGACTGATTTGTGGCAAGTTGCATTGTTTTGATGAAACACATTTTCTATTTTCAAACGAGGCCATTTCTGCGTCATTTGGTTCTTCAACGTAGTAGTCGCTGTTGTTCGTGTGGCTCGTTTTTGGGTAATCGATGAACATAATACCCTGCTCATCTCAGGAAACAGATTCCATCCTCCACCATCTTAAACTAAACAGGCCTTTCGGCACACAATAATTTGGGGCCCTTGTGGAAAGTAAAAAAAACATATTGTACATTTTTTACTATGTATAAACATTTATTATGGGTAATCAAATCAAATACAGTATGATATAATATGTCATTAATAATATAAGGATGCTACTAGTTTTTTGGTTACAATTACGATAACGGTTTCTCTCAGGATTTCTGTTGAACAAAATCTTTTATTATATCCTTAAAGTCGATTTATTGAAGGATATCACTTTCTTTGAGGATAATTGACAAATTACTCAGTCGTTATAGTAACATTGTTGTTCGCAATTCATTTTTTATTCTCTTAAGCTGCGAAAATGACAACTCTCCACCAAAATTGGTAACCATTAGGCATAGGAATATTCTTGTAGCAATTTATACGTTTGGAAAAGTTTCTTCCAAATAAAATCTGATTTTATTAGGTTATGTAAGATTGAGATATTTAAATCCGCTGACTGCTTCGCTATGTTGTTTAAATACTGGCTCAAATGAAAACATTCTGTTTTGAGCTCATCTGCATTAATGTCTTCATGATCAAATTCTGCAAATTCTTTGCATTTATTGGTCAACTCACCAGATTCGATTGTTGTTAACTGACAAAAAAACAGAAGCGACTATCAATTTATTGGTATGCTGCCGAAAGTTTTTTGAATGTGTATTTAATGTGTTAATTATGGGAATAAAGTATCTACACAAAACCTTTCCTTGACTCTCAACTGTGCAGTTGAGATATGTGATTACAGATACATAAGTGAAAATAATGGAAAAAATTTCACAACGAAAAAATAGAACAAACAGGAAACAATGATTTGTTATGTGATTTGACTGAAATATTTCTTTATTCGACGCTTATAGAAATATAACGACGAACTGAAGATGTCTATATTTAAGAAAAAACTGTGAAAATTAAAAACGTTTTCAAATCTACAAATCGGAGAGTTCAGTCCCACATAAGTGCGGTGGAAATCAACTGAGAACAGATCCCTGATTCTTGAGTTTATTCTGGGAGTCCGAAAATGAATTCTAGATAGGAGGTACTGTGAATCTATATGGGAATTTATTATTTTAAGGAGCATACAAAGATCACTCAGGACTCTCTCATGTTCAAGGGTTAAAATTTTAAATTTAGAACGAATGTTTGTGTAGTTATGATTGATTAAAGGAGTTTTCGTTTTGAATACGAGATACCTTAAAAACCTGTTTTGTAATCGCTCGAGGCGTGTAATATGAATATTGTATTTCGTATTCCGGATAACTGAGGCGAAAGAAAGTTTATTATGAACGAACGCGTAATACAAGAAGATAATAGAGTTTGGATTCCTAAAATCCTCTGGGTTTCTTCTAATGAAACCAACCATTCTATTAGATTTAAGGATAACTCTTTCGATGTGTGGTTTAAAACACCATTTATCATCAAGCGTGATGTCAAGGTCTTCAATTTCAGTGACTCTCTTTAAGGAACTATTATCAATGGAGTGATGTAAAAGATGTGCAGAAGCACTTAAAAACATTCAGACTATTCTTCTGATAGTACTGTGCTAAGCGCGAAAGGTTTTGTTGAAGTTTAAGGCAGTCATCTGGGGTCTCAATGATCTCATAAATTTTCAAGTCATCTGCGAAAAGCAGTATTTTACAATGTTTGAAATATCTCCTTATTGAGTTAATGTAAGTTATGAAAAACAATGGTCCCAGATGACTGCCCTGTGGTACACCAGATGTCAGATCTGATCTGATTGATGTTCATCAACAACTCTACTAGTTTTACCTGTGATATAAGAGCAACACAGGTTTATGAACGCGGAAGCCGAGTATTGTTAATTGTTAATTGTTATTGCACGTTTTTATTTTATCATTGATTGTCTTTTCAACGCGATACGTAGCCATCCCCTGCAGACGGGCGGCATGATAATTCAGTCTGTATCATGCTGCGTTTGGAAGAAGAGAGTAAATGCATCGTTTATTCGTTCTTCTGTTATTTATGGTTACTCATAAAACCAACTTATTATGTAAGTAACTTTGCTTTTCAAATCTTTATAATAAGTACCTGACTTCGTCAATCGTAAATGTTTTACTGAATTTTTATTCATACATCTATCAGTCATTTTTATGCATGATTTACATGATTTTTAGACTGTTCTCTGGTTCTCTTGAAATTTTCAGATAAAATTAGTTTTTTCAAATATTTTTTGAAAATTTAATATCCTTCACATTGCTTATATTCTACATATTGTTTCGAGATGTACAATTTTTAATTGAAGAAGATTTTAAATAAATCGAAACGTCGGCGATTAACTGATCTGGTTTAAGTCATTCGACCTGATACCCAGTCATTCAACTGAAGAAAAAAAAGATTGATCTCCTCTGACAATAATGGAGGTTTGTGGCTTTCCAAGAAAATGATTGAACTCCTCCAAAAATAGATCTGTGGGACCGAATGTTGTTGTCCTCTTCAAAAATAAAGCTGTACTTTTGTCCTGCCCAAAATGAGACTGTTGTTTTGTCCTCTCCAAAAATAAGAGTGATGTTTTGTCCTCTCCAAAAGTAAATAAAGCTGTTGTTTTTATCTTTTCCAAAAAATTAAAGGTGTTGTTGTTCTTCCTAAAAAAACTGTAAAAGTTTTCATACATCACCATTTGCTCATGATAAGTACAAGTGACCTCTTTTCTGCTCTTATTTGAATATTGAATGATTTTAACAAATTGAAAATGAAAAATAGCCTAAATTAATATATATATATATATATATATATATATATATATATATATATATATATATATATATATATATATATATATATATATATATATATATATATATAGGGTTTTACCCCGACGAGTTGCCCATATATCTGTTCATGCAATCATACTGATTTCATGAAAAAATATAAATCCACCACCCGATAATTAATACCATTGCCAGGCAATGATTATAATCAAAACATATCCTGGAGTAATTATATATTAGGATAACGTTAAATGTTATGAGAATATATCAATCTACCAGAATATATACATACTATAGCATCATCAGACAATGATATCAATGTACCAACGAGTAATGTCAGAGGCTTTCTCCCAGAAAAATCCAGTGTACGGACCTTAGTCAAATAACACTGAATGTTACTCATTAATAGTTTCCTTTGTGTGAAGTGGTGAACGATCGAATAGAATACTGCTCTGAATATAAATATGACAAAATTGTCAGTTAATTATATTACAATTATATAAACAAATAAATAAAATATGAAATGAGATTCTGAGCAGTATAAACTAAAGAAAACTTATGACTCTACCTCATTATTTTTACGGAAAGAAACCTACGAAGAATATTACAAGATTTGATGACTGTTATCTTTTGTAACTGTTCAAACAAATTTTCTTCAGACCCAAAATCTCAATACTTTTGTGAAGATTTCTAGGAATAACGCCTGTTGTAGAAATAATAATCGGTAGAATAAATATTTTCTTCATTTTCCACATTTTTTAATCTCGTCGCCAAGCATCATATATTTAGAAATTTTTTCATTGTATTTATTTTGTATATTATGTGTGTCGGGTATAGCAATATCAATTATATATGTTATTTGATTCTGTTTATCATTAAGAACGATATCTGGTCTATTGTGTTTTACAGCTCTGTTGCAAAGAATTGTTTTATCAAAATAAAGTTTATATTTGTCATTTTCACAAATAATCTCAGGTTCATATTTGTGAAATTTTTTTCTTTTGGGAATTAGGTCATGTTTAATTCCTAGATTAAAGTGAATAATATTAGCGACGGCATTATGTCTTTCTAAATAATCTGTTGAAGCAAGGACTGAGCAAGATGATAATGTATGAAAAACTGTTTCTGAAGAACAGAAACATCTACGGCAAGAATCATCTATATTTTGTTTGATGATGTGTTTTCTATAATTCCTCGTGAAAACAACCTGATCCTGGATCGCAATTGCCAAGCCTTCTATTTCAGCAAACAATTCTCCAGATACTAACCATTTATTCGATGTAATTTCATCAATATAATCATTTTTCAATTCTTTAGGGTGCTTTCCGTGTAATTCCTTCTGCATCCAACTTTCTCTTTTAGAATTATCATCAAATATATCAAAATCTACCTTTTGCATTGTCAAGTTCGGAGGTGTAAGATTATAATCTGAAGCAGCAACAATATCATGTAATTTAGACGTTCTCTGTTTATCATGAAAATGGGAACGTAGATGAAAAATCTGTTTACTATGAAGATTATTCAAATCAATTAATCCACGACCTCCAAGATGTCTAGGTAGTGTAACTCTCTGAACAGCTGAATTTGGGTGGTGCTTATGATATTTACAGAGCATTTTCCTCGTTTGACATTGTAATTCATTTAGATCAGTTTTAGACCATTTAATAATTCCAAAAGAAGATGTAAGAATAGGAACAGCATAGCAAGTGATAAATGGTGTTAATAAGCAAAATAAATATAAGACGGATATGAAAGAAATAAAAATAAAAAACTATGTCGGGTCATGCTGCATTGAAATGAATAAATCAGTAAAATATTCATATATGAAAATTAAGAATTAAGAACATATGAACCATAGATCCATGCTGTAAGTAAATGTGACCTCAAGAGAATATAAAATTGTCGAGGATGAATATTCAGAAATCTATGCACATGTTGAGAATATTAATTTGAAGATGGAGATTGAAAATAATTACTTAGTTGTGCGAGGGTCTAGGTATTAATTTAATGTTTGCTCAATATTACAAGAAAATAAGGAAATGAAGCGGATGAAAATGGATTATTACTTACCCCTTTTATTTCAAATGGTTATTCAACAATTCAGAAATTATTGTGATTAATTATTTTCTCGTTGTTTCAACGAAGTCTTCAAAGGAAATGAATGAACTCCGGTGTTTTCTCATGCATATCAGTTGTCATCCTTCGAGAGTCGCCGATGGTAGAGGAGATTCTTCACGAAATGAATTGTCATAGAATCAATGTGACTTGCACTATGTTAAACTTGCACCGTGTTAATTTAAATGTTATTCAGATAAGGTAGAAACGGCACATTATCTTGCATAGGAGTGAAATTCCCTTTGTAGGCACCTCGCAAGAGATAAAACCACCTTTAAACATCACACTGCTCCCTGGATATTTCAGGATTTGTCTTGCTGCTTGGAGTCTAGCTTGTCTTCCACGACCGCTTAAAACCCGAATCTAGCGGTCATCTGATCGAACACCAATTCTGGTCCCATCGGAAAAAAGAACATTTCGCCAATTCTCAATATTCCAATTCTGGTGATAGATACACCAATTAAATCTGTTCATTTTTTGTTGTCTAGCTAGCTCTGGAGCTCTTAAGGGTGTACTGCTGTATAATTCCCTTGAACAAAGTCTTTGACGTATATTTTCGACTGATACACTGATGGCTGTTACTTCCAGAAATTGCATTTGGAGTATGGGGTGCCAGCGCTAGGGTCTTTTCTTGCAATTTGGCACAAAAAGCGGTCTGGTTCTTCACAAATGATCTTCCTACGAGTTCTTCTAGGCCTATTTTGCAGAGATTGTAGCTCCACGTATCGTGCGTATGTTTTTGAAATCACCCCCTGTAATCTAACCTAAACAACATTGTGGCCACTATATCCCCCTGTGTCGACCCTTCTTCAACTAGAGCAATTATTCGACCCCTCTGCAAATCGGACAATTAAGGGGTTTTCAATTATGATTAAAGGCTTTTTTAAATACTGAAATTCACAGTTTCAAATCGTAGTGACGACTGAGTACAATATCCTGAACATGGGGTGATAATTCAACCTTCTTTATCATACTTTCTAGTTTTTTCGCAACAAAAAACTTCATTCTCCACAAGTAGTCAAAGATCCATGGTTGAAAACAATCAATAAATTTGGTTGTGTGTATGTTCCAGCATGCAAATCATAAAAGACATTCCTCGTATACAGGCCCGCCGCTAGCGGTTTGAACGCCGGTGTGCAATTCCTATCGTGCCGCCCCTATCTAACTACAAAACCTAGGTGTTTATAAAAATGTGAAAAAAAAATGCTGTACAGTGAAAAACTATGTTATATTAGGTTATTTTATACAAGATAGATACACTAATACGAGATTAAATGAAAAAATGAAGGCAAGAAAGATGCAGTTTATACATATTATGTAGGTCGGTATAGGTATTAAGTTATTTTACAGAAACTGCACCTTTCTTGCCTTCATGTTGGCAAAATCAGCTATAATTTTTTTGGTGTCTAGTCTATTTAGAATCTCATGTTCAATTGAAATTATTGCTAAATTACTTAGTCTTTGCTGGTGCATAGTTGATCTCAAATAGTTTTTATTATTTTTAACTTTGAAAATGACCTTTCACCAGATGCAACTGAAACCGGCAATGTAAGTAGTATCCTTAGCGCTATTGCTGTATTCAGAAATGTTGACATTAATTCATTAGCAAAAATGTATTGCAATAGGGTTTGTGGATCATTAGACTGGTTTTCAGTTAAATGTAACTTCAAAGCAATGATTTCATTAAACATATCTATACCGTCAATATCTGCGTCACTACTTGAACTATCTTTTAGCTTCACATTCAAATCTTTACAATGTTTCATTAAATCATCTTTGGAGTAACTACACAAGTTATTATTGGTGAAAAAGCCAAAAACGTCGGTAAAAGTTTCCAACTCATCGAATCTACGTTTTAAAGAAGTTGAGGTCTGGAGGATCCTAAAAAAACATCTACCTTGTATTTTGTTTTAGGGTCTAGTAAGACTTCATCACTCTGTTCATACTGAAATTGAGTTGGTTTTCTTCGTGGACGAACGGTATCTATAGACGGAAAATCTGCATCTACATTAAGTTCCCGAGCCACAGTGGTAGCTTCTTCTAACACCCTTTCGAAATGCTCATCTGTGCGATATTCGGTGAATTTATGAATCAATTTATTTAACAAATTTATGCAGATTTGAGTATTTATTGTGGGGTTTTGCATCATTTTGCTTATAGCTTTAATTTCGTTTAAAATATCAAACCAAATTACAACTAAGCAAATAAATCTATAATTTTGAATATTCAAAGCAAGCGAATGTGCTTTGTGAGTTGTTGTACAATCCCATTCCGACGAATTGTTATCTGATATTTCAAGTAAAGCGTCAAATATTTCTTCGAGGTGATACCGTAAAGGTTTGACTGCATCGATTCTGCTAGACCATCGCGTGGCACTTAATGCCTTTAGTTTTAAATCAAGTAAATGCTTGCAAATTATGGACCACCTTTTGGTAGAAGACGAAAAGAAAACGTAAATTTCTTGAATTAAGTTGAAAAAGTTGACCGTGTCGTGCGTTATATTTGCCGGATCGTTAACGACCAAATTGAGACTATGCGCCGAGCATGGAACGTAAAATGCACGATTATTCATTTCCAATATTTTTTTTGTAATCCATTGTGTTTTCCACGCATATTAGAACCATTGTCATAACCTTGGCCACGTAAGTTTTTAATATCAAGGTTTAATTGCGAAAATAAATCTAAAACAAAATTTAATAGTCCTTCACCTGTGGAGCTGGTTATCGGACAGATGCCAATAAAACTTTCGCATATTGTAACATTTTTAGTTTCACTGTTTAAAACAACATACCTCAGTATAACTGTAATTTGTTCTGTGTGACTTACATCTGGTGTGCAATCTAATATGATAGAGAAATATTTTGATTCTCTGACTTTGTTCAGGATATAATTTTTTATGGTCGTGCCGAGTAAATCAATGATTTCATTCTGAATCTGATCTCCTAAATAGTGAGTCATGCGAGTTGAATCGAATTTCGAGGCTTGAATTCTGTGAATATGTTCCCACATAGCTGAATCAAAGGATGCTATCATTTCTATTGCTTTGAGAAAATTACCATTATCATGCTCATATAATATTTTGGACGAGCCCCTAAACGCCGGACATTGATGAGATAAAAATTTTATAACAGCTATGATCCTTTCCAATACATCACACCATTGTTTTTTTCAGATTCTAATAGTCTCAGTTGCATTTGATCTACAGTAGTTTTATTTCTTAACATATGATTTAGTTGGACCCAACATTTTAAATTTTCGCTATGGGAAATGCTTGTTTCGTGTCGTTTTAAGGTAGATGACAGATGTTGCCAATCGGAAAAACCGCTTGGAGCTGACAGACTACTTACAGTTTTACTGAATATTTTACAACAAAAACAATAGACTGAATCTTTTGACGTAGGGTAAACAAGCCATTCTCTGTTAATTTTTTCTCCATTAGGAAGATTTCTAGAGTAATAACTGTTTGCAAATTTTCTTCCATCGATATTAGCAGGAAAATTGTGGTTAAACAGCTGCACGGGACCACGGCTAACCAAAATATTAACAATATCATTAGTCATACTGGCGGGCCACGAACCGAGATCATCACCACAATCTAAACAGCTACTTGATGACGATAAATTGCTTACAGGTTCTTTAGCACTACTTTCTCTTTTTTTAGTTTCACTGGAGTCTCCTTCTGAAGGACTAACATTTTCTCTTCAGATACCTCCATAACTTCTAGATTTAAAGCTGCGCTTGTTGAAGCTACATCTACGTCAACATTCTCTTGACATTCAGAGTCCCTATTTTTGGTTTGCTAAAAATTCCTCAAGAGATCCCGCTAGTTTTTTTTCTCTGTATCTTTTTCTCGTTTTTGCCGTCAAAATTGAGCTCCTGAAATTTTTTCCTTTTTGCGGTTCCTGGAATTTTTTGAAAAAGTTTAGTATACGGTTGTACAAAGTAACTTAAATCCCAAAGGGGTCGATCATTCCACCCATCATTGCGAACAACCTTTACTAGGGGTCAACACTGAAATCGCGAAAAAATCAGCTTTTCCATACATTTTGTATGGAATAGTTATTTTTCGCGATTTCACCGTTGACCCTATAGTAAAAGTTGTTCGTATTTATGTAGAATGACTCCTTTCGGGATTTAAGTTACTTTGTTACACCCTATATAGGTATAATTTTAATATTTTTTTTATAAATCTTCACTCTTAAGTTGTATAACAGAAAAGAATACCCTTTAAATCACAATACTACTACAAAAAAATATTCATACCTACTGCACACAAAAGTAATGGAATAACTAATTTTTTTCGCGACTTCAGAGTTGACCCCATAGTAAAAGTTGTTCGTATTGATTAGATGGAATGTCCCCTTTCGTTACTTAAGTTACTTTTGTTACACTCTGTATTAATTTTAATACATTTTTTTAATAAATCTTTACTTTAAGTTTTTTCAGTAAAATAACCTTTAAATTTTACATGAATACCTGCTGTTTAAATGAATGCGCCCATATGCTGATTAATTAAACAAAGACACTTACCATAATTATGATTTTTTGCGCCGACGGATAATATAAATAATTTTCTAAATTATTTTTATAGTCACACTTCGCACAAAATATACAGAATATTATTAATTTTAAGTACCCTGGACCGTTTCCGGATCTCACATTAGGGCTATAACCAAATAATTGAAGTTTGTTGTTCACTCACATCACTTTCGCATTTGTGTTAAATAAATAAAACAAAGAAATGAGTATATAGTTTTAAGGATTTCCCTGATATCTGTGGGATTTCCTATTTCGCATAGAGCACGATACGGATTAACTTTGTTCTCATGAATTTCAATAGATGGCGCTATGTAATGCTACGATATAAAGGAAATATTTGGGCGCCGTTCATCATATTATTTTATAAGGATAATCTTTTTAGTATTGTGAGGTGACAATATCTGAATTTTAGTCGATGATTGTTTGATTTGCCGCCCCCCTGAATGTGCCGCCCGCGTGCATTGCACGCCTTGCACGCCCGCTTACGGCGGGCCTGCTCGTATAATATTTAAACTTCAATAATGAATAAAACTCATTGAAAATTTTTATCACTTTCTTTTCACACTTTCATACATCGTTCTTAACAATTTTTCACAACAGCGTGACAGAAAATTAAACGAAATTGGAAAAAATAACATGGGCTACTTATTACTACCGTTTTCTATACATTTTTCAAATTCACAATTTAATTTTCAACGTGTTTTCGTATCAGTATTCAACGAAGAGAGATAGAGAAAGATTTTCGAAATACAGCAGATGAAAATTGGAATTTCATGGTATCAATGATGAAGCTAAGATTTTCAGTATTCAATACAATACACGAATTCAGAAGTGGAATGAATACTTACTTCATAGTAACTCCGATAGTATTCGTTTGAAATACAAATATTTGATTTTGCCATGTTTTACTACCAAGAATGAAATCTTAACACTGTATCTGTAGTTTCAAACTCGTCAGACATCCCTCAATCACAATCTATATTTTCTCGGTTTTTCACTATTCATTGGTGGTTTGTAAATATAACAGAAAATGAAAACAAAATTAATCAAACACTCAGTCGAATAACAATATTAGCATATTTTCAATGAAATAAAACTAAAGTAATTTAGATTTTCACTATATTAACAAAACTATGACCGGTTTCACCACACTGTGGCTTCATCAGATAGATACAAAATAATGAACAGAGTTATTCCTTATATATTAGTCTTATTTCCTACTTAATATTACAATAGGTACAAGAGGTATGTTGGAGAACCCATCGGGTTGCTTACTTTATGAATTGAAAAAATTGAGTAATGGGGAAGGATTTAGATCTAATTGACTATTAAGTAACCTACCTGAATTCTTTTCTTTGTTGATCTCTAAAATTTCCAATAGATTGAGTTTGTCTGTTATTTTCATTGTGTAAAATTTTGAAATTATCACTAAAATTATGGTTTTCTTCGAGTAAGTGATTAGAGTAATGGGAATCTTATTTATGATAATTAAAACTACGTTTGTGCTCGGATAATCTAACTTTGAAATTTCTGAAAGTTCTACCAATATAAATTTTATTACAATCCCCGCAAGACAGTTTATAAACACCGGATTTATTACTTTTATCAATTTTAGATTTGCAGTTTTTGATATGTCGGCCTAAAGAATTATCAGTTCGGAATGCTATATTGAAATTATAATGCGAGAGAAATGATTTCAATTTTAGACTAGGATTACCAATATAAGTTAAGCTGTTGTATTTTGTGTTAGAACTTTTTATACTTGGAAATACTTCCTGGATTGCTATTTGAAATTTTTTGCGTGAAATCATGTTCTCAATCATAGTTGGACTGTAACCGTTATTGACTGCTATTTGTTTAATGATATTTAGCTCTTTTATGAAATTATTAAACAAATAGCAGTCAATAACTCTTCACTTACTCGAAGAAAACCATTACTTTAATGATAATTTCACAATTTTACACAATGAAAAATAACAGACAAACTCAATCTATTGGAAATTTTAGAGATCAACAAAGAAAAGAATTCAGGTAGGTTACTTAATAGTCAATTAGATCTAAATCCGTTAACTCAATTTTTCAATTCATAAAGTAAGCAACCTGATGGGTTCTCCAACATACCTCTTGTACCTATTGTTATATTAAGTAGGAAATAAGACTAATATATAAGGAATAACTCTGTTCATTAGTTTGTATCTATCTGATGAAGCCAAGTGTGGTGAAACCGGTCATAGTTTTGTTAATTTAGTGAAAATCTAAATACTTTAGTTTTATTTCATTGAAATTATGTATATCGATTTTCATCAAGTAACGACCTCCTCAATCAAATTAGCAAAATTAGCATCAGGGGAAACTGAAGGACGTACGTTAGATAAATTTAGCATTTCTTCGAACAGTTGGTGATCTAGGAGCCTTGTTATAACTAGAGATGATTATATGTAAACTATTTATTTTTATCAAATTTCAACAAAGTTCCATATTTCACGGTATTGTCACGTATTTATTTTCGTCATTTACCGAGATCATGTACCTTCCAAGGGTTGTGAATCAAACAATTGGAAGACAGGTACCTACATCATCCATCGCCTAATCTCCTAAAGAGCCAAACGGTGAAAAAACCATTAGGACATTTGTGTTGTAGAAATCCAAATGACTTGGAGTGATAATAGATAGTAGGTTAGGTAAGGCAATAAAAAAACTTTTATTTTAAAGTCTCAAGAATTGAACCTCGTTAGAATTTTAAATAAAGTTGTTACAGGAAAGAAGAAAAGTGACCTGCAAATAAAAATGCATCTTTTGGAAGACGCCCTCTGCAATTCTTTTCGTACACCTTAAAACCACTGTAACAATCTATAAAATAATTATAATTATGAATGAAAATTTTTTTTTTTTCAATTTAGAGAGTTGAGTTTCCTTCAAAATATTTTATGAAAATGTAGTTCACATCACATGCTCGACTTATGGAGTTAATAGTAACAGAAACCATTCGAGAAAATTTTCATTCGTGATTGACTCAATAAGCATAGTAAAGAAAGTTTTTTCAAAGCCTCCCTTCGAAAACTGTTATATAAACAAAGATTGCCCAATTTGCAGCTATCACCACAATCAATATCGATCCGATGGGGAACACGGTTCAATGCGGCAGTATTTTACGCTGAAAATTTCGAAGGCATCAAGCATCATCATTCCCTCCTCTGTAGTAGCGTCGAAAACTTTATTAGGAAATGAAGAAGGGTAGAGGAGTTTTGTATTCATCCAACCAAATTACAGCTCAATTCCTAAATCAATTTCAACTTTGGAAAACAGTACCATCCTTCAACCGATTCTGAAGGAATAATTGAAGATTTTAAAAATGAATGCGAGAAAGTTAGATGTGAAATTGACTAAATTCTGTTCGGCAGCTGAAAACGGTTTCAGAAAATGAAGGTTTTGAAGAAATTCCAAGGAAATTTCTACTTCGAAATCAAATTCGCCGAAAACGTGTTGCCAAAATTGAAACATACTCCTATCACCTCAGCAGGTGTAGAACAAAGTTTTTCTTTGTCTTAATTTCATTTCAGAAAATCTCGAAAATAATTCGTTTTATAATAAAGAATAGAATAATCTTCAAAATGATATTGAGTCGATCTACATAAGGTGATTTTGTTTCACTTCGTAAATAATATCACTACAATAGGTGAAAAATATTAACAACAATTAACAAACGTAACTATTTCTATATTTGTATCATCATCAGACGCTTGCGAATTGAGAGTTAAAACTAAGATAAAGTTTTACAATTTGACTCAAAACTAGAAAAACAGGTATCAAATTAAAGAGAGAAAAACAACAAGTTTTCTACTATTGGAATATGGATAGGTATTCGAAGATACATTCATAATTACTTGAAAATCCCAAATATTGGGGAAAAACATAGGTTTGTGTTGTCGATAGAAATGGTAAGGTTGTTTCTATTGTGTTTAGCTTTGAAAATTTCCAGAGATTCTAGTTAATTGAGTTTGTTGCTTTTCGAGGCAAGATGCATGATGTTAAAATTATCTATGCTAGGAAAGCGGTGTTTGATATCTGGGCAATGTTATGCGATTATGAAGTCACTTGCTTTCACAAAAGAAAGAGTGATGTTCTTTGTATCTCATGCGAAAAGATCTTCCTGTCTGGCATATTATACAACGTTACAATCAGGAAATACAGTTCGTATACTCCTGGATTGTCTAATTTGTGACTTTTGTCTTTGGCATTTAAAAAAATTGTGGTAATTTACATGTAGGTTCGAAAAATATACCCCCATGTTAAACTATATACCGATATTCAAAAATTCTATCCCTCAACTTATTTTCAATTTCACAACAAGTACCCAATCACATGTCAAGTCACAACATAAAAATTGCTTTCAAACTTATATTTGAATTGTGGAGGCCGTTACTTGATGTAGATCCATGATATAAATGAGATAAAAAACACAAGGTTTAACTTTAATCTACACTTTATTTGAAAAAATTCGACGACGTTTCGCTGACACAGCAGCTTTATCAAGAATGAAAAACAGAATGAAGAGTATGGTATTATAAGCAAATCGTAGAACAAGTTGGATGAATAACAGGAAAATCCACACCGAGCCATTATACAGTTAGTATGAAAGGTAATAAAACTAATTAAACAAGTTAAGTAGGGTGAGTAATTCACATCTACCTGTTCATTCAAAAGCTTGTCCGAATGTTTGTATCTATTTATTTCTAATGCTTCTAGGAGATCTAATTTTGAACTTTTGATTTTATATGTAATATGTCAAAGTTTTTATTTAATTCGTCAAACAAAATCTTAATATAACTTTCAAAACTTCTAATAACTTAGATAAACATATTAAAAATGATAAATCTCGTGTTGAAAAATCAAGTAAATCAGGAATCTATAAACTCAATTGCGGTTCTTGTGATAAAATTTATATCGGTAGGACCTATAGGAGTTTTCGCATAAGAACATCTGAACATAAACGTAGCTTCGATAAAATAAATCTGATTCAAATTATTCAAACCACCTAATAAAAGAAAACCATTCTTTCAATAAAAACTTTGACATATTACATATAAAATCAAAAAGTTCAAAATTAGATCTCCTAGAAGCATTAGAAATAAATAGATACAAACATTCGGACAAGCTTTTGAATGAACAGGTAGATGTGAATTACTCACCCCTACTTAACTTGTTTAATTAGTTTTTATTACCTTTCATACTAAGTGTACAATGGCTCGGTGTGGATTTTCCTGTTATTCATCCAACTTGTTCTACGATTTGTTTATAATACCATACTCTTCATTCTGTTTTTCATTCTTGATAAAGCTGCTGTGTCAGCGAAACGTCGTCGAATTTTTTCAAATAAAGTGTAGATTAAAGTTAAACCTTGTGTTTTTTATCTCATTCAAACTTATATTCAAATTATCACAGTTTTTAATGCCAATGACAACATTCACAAATCAGACAATTCAGGAGTATACGGACTGTGTTACCCTGATTGTAACGGTGTATACATAAGCCAGACAGGAAGATCTTTTCGCATTAGATACAAAGAATATCACTCTTCCTTTTGTGAAATAAAAAGTTACTTCACAATCGCACAACATTGCCCAGATAATAAACCCCGATTTCCTAGCATAGTTAATCTTAATATTATTAATCGTGCCCAGAAAAGCAATAAACTAAATAACCTAGAATCTCTGGACTTTTCAAAGCTAAACACAATAGAAACAATCTTACACTTCTTAAGGACAACAGGATTTTCAAGTACCTATCTATATTCCAATAGTAGAAAACTTGTTATTTTCTCTCTCTTCATGATTTATACCTGTTTTTTACATTTAAGTCAAATTGTACAATTATACTTCAGTTTTAGCTCACAATTTGTTAACGTGAGATGATGTTAGAAATATCTAAATAGCTATTACATTTGTCAATTAAATATTTTCCACTAATTTTCTCATATTTTTACAAAGTAGACTAAAATCAGCGTAGAATAATCTTAAGTTTGGTAAATAAATTCTTAGGCTCTCATTATTCAGCCTATGAAACCTTTTCATAGGCATATTTTTGAAGGATCATTACATTTATAAGTACATATTTTCACATTTCGGCCTTACATATAATTCACCTTTTAGATATCACTAATATTTGTAGACATACATATTTTACTTGCGACCGAGATGAGCTCTTTCAAAATCCTTATATCTGGATACTGGGCCCAGTTGGACACCACCGCCCTAAATATTCCATATTCTCAAATAGCCTTTCATTAAATATTCATTATCCTTTTCTGTTACAAAACTTATAAAGATTTCTGTGTTTCTAGGTAGTTTTATTCGTCTGGCGATGAACGTTAGTTTGAAACTGCAGACACTTTGTTAAGATTTCATGATTTTTGGAAGTAATAAACATAGTAAAATCCAATCTTCGTGTTTCCATCTAACCCACTAAGTAGAGAGCGATTTATTCCTTTAATTAAAGTTTCTGGTACTAATATAGAGTTCACTGTACAAGTGACGCTAAATACATCGAAATAATAAATTAAATTGTGCTTAACTACGTTTATATTCATTCTGAAGAATGAAATAGTATAACTTTTCTTTTTCAAGATTCGTGTACTGTATGTACAATTGCTAACAATGTTTAATTTCTAATAATATTTCAATATATAAAAAGCATTTTGATATAGATTCATTATGAGATATGTGTGATGAACTAACAAATTTATATTGGATATTAAATATATTTAATCTAAGAAGAATATCAATCACTGAAATTCACGTTGTACGTCCAATATCTAGAAAATTAGTTAATATAATTGAATTTTAGGATTAATATTCTCCTAGTTGTAACGTCATTTAAAATAATATATTTTCACAAGAACGAAGAGAGCATAGTATTTGATGTGAGAGAATATGATGTTGAAATATATCCCATTTCAAAAATGCCAGCTGAAACAAGTTGAATCTAAAACAAATGTCATTTTTGTTTTAACTGTTTTGTGCACAAATGTTAGATTTCTTGTGACCCATAACTGTCAAACGGCTAAATCGACCCGCATTGAAATGTTGATGTTACATTACAAATGGAATTTTAATTTATTATTTACATGAAATATTCTACGAATAGATCGCTATTTGAAATTGGAAAACCAGATATCAGGACTGGTTTTAACAACTATTGAAAGGGAGTAATTATTTCAATGTATTGGAAATTTGGTATTTACATAGATCAGTTTGGTCGTTCATTATGTGAATGTGGTTATTGAAACTCACATGATGCAATGATGCAAGAGGCCATGGATACACTAACATTATTCAATAATAGATTGAATGTAGTCAGTCTTCCCTTGGCGCTCTTCAACTCGTAACGTGTTTCGAGCGCGACCAACTAAAAAAATTTTAATTTGTATGTGTTTTCCTAGTTTAGTATGAAGCTCAGTTTTCACATATTTTATTCGAAATTATATTTGAAATCGCGTTGTTCACCACTGCCAGATGCATAGTACTGTTGCCACCCGCGGCCAGACATGCTTAAAACATAATACCTTTTGATTATACTAACGTTATGACTGATTGAATTTTATATAAGTTATTTGGGGAACCAGTAAAAGATCGCAACAGACCAAACGCGCTATTTCATTCGCATCCGTTAGCATAAATATTCCTAGCTCTAGCATCTACAGCAACCTTTTAATGTGTCTGGCTAGATGAAAGAATCAACGAGACGGTCTGGCTAATGGGAACCATATTTTGAGAGTTCCCAACTAACATATATAGGGTGGCCACAATGATTCAAGCAGCACATTGATGCACAAGCAATAATCGATTAAATATGTTCGAGTTGTGACATCTCTAAAACGCTCATAGAAATTATGAATACCTCTTATGCATTCGCAGCGACAGCCAGTCACCTGTTGGCGCTCTACAACTCGTAACATGTTTCGAGTGCGACGTAAAACGTATAAGTGTTTTCCTAGTTTATTATGGAGCTCAGTTTTCACATATTTTATTCGAAATTATATTTGAAATCGCGTTGTCCACTGCCAGATGCATAGTACTGTTGCCACCCGCGGCCAGACATGCTTAAAACATAATACCTTTTGATTATACTAACGTTATGACTGATTGAATTTTATATAAGTTAGTTGGGGAACCAGTAAAAGATCGCAACAGACCAAACGCGCTATTTCGTTCGCATCCGTTAGCATAAATATTCCTAGCTCTAGCATCTACAGCAACCTTTTAATGTGTCTGGCTAGATGAAAGAATCAACGAGACGGTCTGGCTAATGGGAACCATATTTTGAGAGTTCCCAACTAACATATATAGGATGGCCACAATGATTCAAGCAGCACATTGATACACAAGCAATAATCGATTAAATATGTTCGAGTTGTGACATCTCTAAAACGCTCATAGAAATTATGAATACCTCCTATGCATTCGCAGCGACAGCCAGTCACCTGTTGGCGCTCTACAACTCGTAACATGTTTCGAGTGCGACGTAAAACGTATAAGTGTTTTCCTAGTTTATTATGGAGCTCAGTTTTCACATATTTCATTTGAAATTATATTTGAAATCGCGTTGTTCACCACTGCCAGATGCATAGTACTGTTGCCACCCGCGGCCAGATATCCTTAAAACATAATAACTTTTGATTATACCCACGTTATGACTGAAAATTAAATTTTATATGAGTTAGTTGGAAAACCAGTAAAAGATCGCTACAGACCAAACGCGCTATTTCACTCGCATCTGTTAACATACATATTCCTTGCGCTCGCATCTACAGCAACCTTTTAATGTGTCTGGCTAGATGAAAGAATCAACGAGACGGTCTGGCTAATGGGAACCATATTTTGAGAGTTCCCAACTAACATATATAGGGTGGCCACAATGATTCAAGCAGCACATTGATACACAAGCAATAATCGATTAAATATGTTCGAGTTGTGACATCTCTAAAACGCTCATAGAAATTATGAATACCTCCTATGCATTCGCAGCAACAGCCAGTCACCTGTTGGCGCTCTACAACTCGTAACATGTTTCGAGTGCGACGTAAAACGTATAAGTGTTTTCCTAGTTTATTATGGAGCTCAGTTTTCACATATTTCATTTGAAATTATATTTGAAATCGCGTTGTTCACCACTGCCAGATGCATAGTACTGTTGCCACCCGCGGCCAGACATCCTTAAAACATAATAACTTTTGATTATACCTACGTTATGACTGAAAATTAAATTTTATATGAGTTAGTTGGAAAACCAGTAAAAGATCGCTACAGACCAAACGCGCTATTTCACTCGCATCTGTTAACATACATATTCCTTGCGCTCGCACCTACGGCAACCTTTTAATGTGTCTGGCTAGATGAAAGAATCAACGAGACGGTCTGGCTAATGCGAACCATATTTTGAGAGTTCCCAACTAACATATATAGGGTGGCCACAATGATTCAAGCAGCACATTGATACACAAGCAATAATCGATTAAATATGTTCGAGTTGTGACATCTCTAAAACGCTCATAGAAATTATGAATACCTCTTATGCATTCGCAGCGACAGCCAGTCACCTGTTGGCGCTCTACATATCGTAACATGTTTCGAGTGCGACGTAAAACGTATAAGTGTTTTCCTAGTTTATTATGGAGCTCAGTTGTCACATATTTTATTTGAAATTATATTTGAAATCGCGTTGTTCACCACTGCCAGATGCATAGTACTGTTGCCACCCGCGGCCAGACATCCTTAAAACATAATAACTTTTGATTATACCTACGTTATGATTGAAAATTAAATTTTATATGAGTTAGTTGGAAAACCAGTAAAAGATCGCTACAGACCAAACGCGCTATTTCACTCGCATCTGTTAACATACATATTCCTTGCGCTCGCACCTACGGCAACCTTTTAATGTGTCTGGCTAGATGAAAGAATCAACGAGACGGTCTGGCTAATGGGAACCATATTTTGAGAGTTCCCAACTAACATATATAGGTGGCCACAATGATTCAAGCAGCACATTGATACACAAGCAATAATCGATTAAATATGTTCGAGTTGTGACATCTCTAAAACGCTCATAGAAATTATGAATACCTCTTATGCATTCGCAGCGACAGCCAGTCACCTGTTGGCGCTCTACATATCGTAACATGTTTCGAGTGCGACGTAAAACGTATAAGTGTTTTCCTAGTTTATTATGGAGCTCAGTTTTCACATATTTCATTTGAAATTATATTTGAAATCGCGTTGTTCACCACTGCCAGATGCATAGTACTGTTGCCACCCGCGGCCAGACATCCTTAAAACATAATAACTTTTGATTATACCTACGTTATGACTGAAAATTAAATTTTATATGAGTTAGTTGGAAAACCAGTAAAAGATCGCTACAGACCAAACGCGCTATTTCACTCGCATCTGTTAACATACATATTCCTTGCGCTCGCACCTACGGCAACCTTTTAATGTGTCTGGCTAGATGAAAGAATCAACGAGACGGTCTGGCTAATGGGAACCATATTTTGAGAGTTCCCAACTAACATATATAGGGTGGCCACAATGATTCAAGCAGCACATTGATGCACAAGCAATAATCGATTAAATATGTTCGAGTTGTGACATCTCTAAAACGCTCATAGAAATTATGAATACCTCTTATGCATTCGCAGCGACAGCCAGTCACCTGTTGGCGCTCTGCAACTCGTAACATGTTTCGAGTGCAACGTAAAACGTATAAGTGATTTCCTAGTTTATTATGAAGCTCCGTTTTCACATATTTCATTAGAAATTATATTTGAAATCGCGTTGTTCACCACTGCCAGATGCATAGTACTGTTGCCACCCGCGGCCAGACATCCTTAAAACATAATAACTTTTGATTATACCTACGTTATGACTGAAAATTAAATTTTATATAAGTTAGTTGGAAAACCAGTAAAAGATCGCTATATACCAAACGCGCTATTTCACTCGCATACATATTCCTTGCGCTCGCACCTACGGAAACCTTTTAATGTGTCTGGCTAGATGAAAGAATCAACGAGACGGTCTGGCTAATGGGAACCATTCCCAACTAACATATATAGGGGTAGGGTGGCCACAATGATGCAAGCGGCACATTGATGCACAAGCATTATTCAATAATCGATTGAATATGATCGAGTAGTGATATCTCCAAACGCTCATACAAATTATTGATACATCTCATGCATTCGCAGCGACAGTCACCTGTTGGCGCTCTACAAGTCGTAACGTGTTTCGAGTTCGACCAACTAGAGAAACGTAAAATGTAAAAGTTCTTTCCTGGTCTTTTATACTTTCTTGTGAGGCTATATACCGAAAGTAATTTAGGGCGGCTATTTTTATAGATCAGTTTTTTAGTATAATTTGCATTTTGAGGGGAGGACTCATATCATTGCCAAAATGTGCAAGACCTTTTAAAATATAATCTGAAACAACATATGACTTTTTGCCTTTTGATCTTTGGAGGACCCATCCTCAAGTGAATCAGATTTTGTTTCGGGACGAAGCCACTTTCTCGAAAAATGGTTTCAATTGGCACATGAAAACCCCGATTAAAAGGGCAAAACATTTTCTGTGAATGTCTGATAAGTTGGCCATCTCGCTCATCGAATTTGAATCCGTTATACTTTTTCTTGCAGGGTTATTGAGAAAACAGTGTCCGTTAAGCTGAAGTACATTCTAGGGAGCATTTTATTGAAAGGATTAACTCTAGAGCGTTAGAAAATGCCGAAAGAAAAATGAAGGCCATTTCGAGCATCTAATTTTTTGTTTTTTTTCTGTTAGATTTTGAAAGTTTGAATAAATCTGGTTCTGCTATATAGGAAAACTGCGTTGAATAGACCAAATTTAATGAATGTGACGTTGAAATTTTTGCACGAATCTGTGGAGTCGTTTGAGTAATAAGGCGAGAGAAATCTTACACTTTTGCGCAAATTAGCCTGTCCTCATAAAGAAAGGTGCGTTAGTGAAAACAAAGCATCATTCCGACAAGCCACGTATATTCCTTAACACCTGTTGAAATATTTCCGTGTTCTGCTGAATCACGATGTTTAATAAATAACTTAAAATAATCTGCAACTCTTGCGGAAGTTCCGCAAATCTTTTACGAATCTACAGGTTATCTCAAACCTGTACAGGTTGGAATACTAATATTTTCGATCATTTTAAGCTCAAAGAAGAATAGTTTGTTATGCCTTTCCCATAGCTTTATTTGAAATGAGTTATTTTTCAGCGAATGAAACGTAACAAAGTTCTGTACACTTATAATACTCGAAATGGATTCTCTAAATAGTCCTTATCTACTTTTTTCATTATTGTGCTTTTTTTAATATTTGCCATTATATTCTAAAACACTTAAGTGTTAATATCTAGATTATAAGTTAGGGTGAATAGAATATAGCCTGGACGAAACTGATACTAATCAAAAAGTTTTCGCTTTTTGCTCTCCTGTTTTCTTGTGTACTCGTCAAGGCAAATTCTTCAAGCAGTTTTTTAATAGAACTGCAATCTGTCCAACCATAGAAGCGGAAAGGGAAAGTTCCTATAAATATCATAGACGTAAATGCAAAAAAGAATCTTTTCAATAACAGAAAATTCTTCTTTGTTATTCAATTTGAAATCTTTGGTGGTTTTTCCAGATGACCTTTACTCAACCTTGACAACAAATACATGGAAACAAAAACTGAGTTTACGTTAGATTCAGAAGTCTTACAGTTCCCTTTATTAACATCTTCAAATACAACCTTGAATGTGTCCTTGATGGTTATTCGAGATTTACTTTGAATAAAAATGAATAAAAAGAGTTTTCTGGTTCAATAAGATGGTTTTTATATGAGTCACGTGCCAGATGGAGATTTGAACTTCCACGCTAGTTTTGTGACCTTGACGACCATTTGAAGATTATCTTGCATTCTACTGAATGAATTGAAACTTTATCTTGGATAACCGCGAAGGACACTGGATCACTTGGTTGTTTGGAAGATTCCATCATTTAAACTGCATTTTACCTTGAAAATTATCCATGGAATATGTCTCATGGTCAAGCTATTCGAAATTCGGCGGAATTCATCAACATCCAAGCTAATGAACGAGAAAAAACACTTTTGTCAGTTTTCCATTTCATTTGTTGATACACGACTTAAAATTCAAAGAAAAAATATATCTTTGTGCCTAAGTAAGTATTCGTACTCGAAAATGATCGAAGGGCCGAAATCAGCCGTGTATTAACAAATAAACGGAAAGACTGACAAAAGTGTTTTTTATCTTTCATATTTTGAAATGGATTTCCATAAAATATATATGTTATCAATATCGTGAACTTCAAACTGCAAATTTTCAGTTCTTTCATGTTCGATGATTTTCCTGCTATTGAAAACTTTCTTATCGTTTTAGAAGTGAATATTTTTGATGCATAGAACTGTATAATATATTTTATTACTTGGTCTTTTAACTAGAATGAATTCAGGAAATCAAAATCACAATATCCAGTAAAAGTTGATTTTCGAAAAATTTTCCTGAATATTTTGATGATGAATCTCTGGTGAATGGTTTATATCAATTCATCGGTTTGTTGACACCGATCACGTTTATTTTACAGGAAAGTTAAAGAAAGTAGGGAATGGACATTGAGGTTGGACACTTATATGTACATACAACTGAGAATATGACGTTATTTTTAACGGCACGAGGATGGCAGTGTTTCTCGGCCCTATGATATGACAATGAATGTACATTTTTTTGATATACAAAGGCATTTTAAATTATCAACTTGGAACTCATGGAAACGGCGAATGTATACATATTTGCACGAATAAGTACAGGTTGGTATAACTATGTATTAATTTATTTAGGAGAGAATATTTTTACAAATTGAAATGAAGCTTTTCGAACATTTTATGCGATGAAACGAAAATTTTTCGGGTTCATCTTGTACAAGTACTATCTAATGTTAATAGGTAACATTTCTAACCTACCATTTCAAAGTATAAATTCTTCATATTCATGTTAAAGAACAAAATGTTTGAATTAAAATTGAAATCTTCAATAATTCGAGTTGCAATATTTTCAACTCGATATTACAAATTCAGTGGATTTTCAAGCGAAATCTTGTTGGATCGATTTTTGAAATTCTATATTCCATTGAGATTGAAAAATTCTTTGATTTTCATGTCCGCTTCAAATTAGAGATTGCAAATGACCTTACATTTCGTTCAATCTCGAGTTTCAAATTGTAATTTTATGGTCCTTCGAATTTCAACTCGAGTTCAGTGTCATATTTCATCTTGAAAGACCTTATTGGCAATTAAATTCTACTACATGTCTTCATTAAATTTCGAGTTGCGAAGTTCAGTTTTGAGTTGTAAGTTGAAACTCAATCTGATTCCGAGTTGAAAGTGTTGAAATCTTATTGGAATTCGACTTGAGATTCAGTTTTGATGAATGCCTGGTTACAGATTGAAATTTCATTGAAACCGAGTTGCAAATTTCAATTTCGAGTTGGCAATTGCAAATCAAGTGGATTCCAAGCTGAAGTATCTGAAACGTGCAATTGCGAACATTTATCCAATGTGAGTTGCAAATTGTAAATTCAGAACTGCAAATAGAAATTTAATTCAATTCCACGAAATGTCGAGTTGCAAATCAGCATATGATAAAATTACTAAAATTACGAATTAAAGATGTCAACATTTATTCAATATTAGGGTTGAGTCATACATAAAGTTAAGTTTCTTTCAAGGTCGAATTGCGAATTACAATTTAATAATGTTTCGAATTGCAATTCACAATTCAGTTGAATTTATATAAGAGTATGACTTAATTCGATTTGCACAACTTCATTGCTATCCAATTTTGACATTCGACTTGAGATTCAATTTTGATGAATGCCTGGTAACAGATTGAAATTTCATTGAAATCGAGTTGCAAATTTCAACTTCGAGTTGCCAATTGCAAATCAAGTGGATTCCAAGCTGAAGTTTCCAAAATGTGCAATTGCGAACATTCATCCAATATGAGTTGCAAATTGTACTTTCAGAACTGCAAATAGAAATCTAATCCAATTTCACGAAATGTCGAGTTGCAAATCAACCTATGAAAAAATTCCGAATTGAAAATGTCAGGATTTATTCAATAGGAGGATTGAGTCACACATAAAGTTAAGTTTTTTTCAAGGTAGAATTGCGAATAACAATTTAATAATGTTTCGAATTGCAATTCACAATTCAGTTGAATTTAGATATGGGTATGACTTAATTTGATTCGGAAAACTTCATTGCTATTCAATTCTGCTACATGTCTCGTTTCAGATTGAAATTTCATTAAATTTCGAGTTGCAAATTTCAGTTTTAAGTTGTAAATTGAAACTTAATCGAATTCTGAGTTGAAGGTGTTTAAATCTCACTGAAATTCAACGAACCTAGATGATTTTTCCAAACTGAAATAAGTTAAGTGTTGTTAACGAAAAATAATTATCTTTCAATTTCTAGTTGACAATTGAAATTTTGTGGTGCCGTAGTGCAAATCGGAAATGAGCTTAGATTTCATTTTAAAAATCGGTTCACGATTCATTTCTGGTAAATACTCATTTGGATGTTGGAATTTCATAAAATTTCGAGTTGAAAGTTGACCCTTTCAGAGCTGAAGATGTTGAAATCTTATTGAAATTACGCTTACCAATTTGAAATTTGATAATCACAGTATTGAATCTAATTAAACATCCCAAAATTGAAACATAACTCCGTTTCGCAAGCGTTCGTTCAAAATCAAAATGAAATGTTTCGAATTGCGAATCTGAAATTCAATTTCATTTCGAAAGATCGTACTACGATTTAGTCTCACTATGTTGCAGATCCGAATTTCAATGAATTCTGAGTAGCAAATTGGAACAATTGAAATTTGATTAATACAATATTGAAACTATTTAATTCTCCTTATGTTACCTTCCTTGGTTTTCTTTATGGTTTCGAATTGCACACGAGGGCCCAATTTCAATTTTATTTCGAGAAATCGTATTACAATTCAATTTTGATGAATGCGTGGTTGCAGTTGGGAATTTAATTGAAAATCGAAATGAAAATTTTAGTTTCGAGTTGCAAATTGAAAATTAGTTGGATTCCGAGCTGAAGTTCAGAATTTTTATATAATGTGACTTGCAAATTGTAACTTCAGAACTGCTAATTGAATTTGATTGAATTTTACTAAATGTCGAGTTGCAAATTAACATTGTTCGAAATATATTCTATAGGAAGATTAAGTCATACATAAAATTAAGTTTCTTTCAGTTAGAATTGCAGAGTGCAATTTTATAATGTCTCTTATTCCCAATTCAGTTGAATTATAATATGGGTATGACAAAATTTGATTTGAAAGAACTCATTGCTATTCAATTCTGCTAAATGTCTAGTTTCAGATTGAAACTTCATTAAATTTCAAGTTGCAAATTTCCATTTCGAGTTGTAAATTGGAACTTAATCGGATTCCGAGTTGAAAGTGTTAAAATCTTATTTAAATTCAATTTGCCAATCGATACTTTAATGATATTGTATTCAACATTGCCTCTCGTTCGTTTGTAACGGAATTGTCTTCCAATTTCGAGTTGAAAATTGAAATTTCGTGGTTTCGAATTGCAATTCAGATTTCAGCTCTAATTTCATTTTGAGAAACTGCTTTACGATTCAAGTCTAATAAATACCTAGTTGCTGGTTGGACTTTCATAAAATTCCGAGTTGCAAATTTCAGTTTCGAGTTGAAAGTTGAAACTTGATCTTTTTCGAACCATACATATTGAAATTACACTCACTAATTGAAAATTTGAAGATCATAGTATTGAATATATTTAAATTGAAACATTATATTTCAGTTATGCTAGCGCTCGTTCAAGAAGAGATTTTAATACAATTTCGAGATGCAAATTGAAATTTTATGGTTTAAAGTTGCAAATCTCAGTTTCAATTACGATTTGGAAGATCATAGTACAATTCAGTTCTGCTAAACTGCACATTCTAATTTCGAGTTGCAAATTGAAACCAAACATGTTGAATTTGGCCAATTGAGATTTGTTTGTATAGTATTGAACTTATTTGATTCTTCTTGTATTGAAACATTGCATATTAGTTTGGCTAGCATTGGAAGAAACTTCTTCCTTTCTTTTTGGGTTCGAATTGCAAATCGAAAAATTGTATTACAATTTACTTTTATTGAGTGCCAGGTTTCAGATTGGAATTTCAATGATGTCTTAGTTGCAAATTTCAGTTTTGAAATGCAAATTGAATATGATTCCAAGCTAATGCTTTTTCATGTAGAATTGGGAACTTTCATTTATTGTGAGCTGCAAATTGTGAATTTAGAACTACGAATTCAGATCTAATCCAATTTTGCACATTGCCGAGTTGCAAATCAAAATTTAATAAAATATGTCAGGAGGAATCAGTCATATAAAAAGTCAAGTATTCTTCAAGTTAGATTTTTTTCTTGTAAAGGAAATTTTATGATGTTTTGAATTTCAATTCACAATTTAGTGGAATTGTAACTTAAGTATTACTTAATTTGATTTGAAGAATCAATTTCATCAGTTATCCAATTTTGATGTGATTTCACACAAAATTCTATAAATTACTTCCAAATAATGCATATGTTGATTTTAACATTTTTCGAGTTGAAAATTGAAACTTCAAATGAAAGGTCGAACATATTGCGTTTTGAGTTCTAGAATTTGTGGATTTTCAATTCAAATCTCATTTGTAAAATTGGTGAATTTATTCTTGTTTCAATAGTTCAAGTAAAACCTTCGATAAAATGTTCGAAAAGTATCAGAGAATTACCACACATACAGGCTACATTGATGTTGAGTTGATTTCACTGATAATATACCGGTGAAAACGACACATATATATAAGTTTTTGAATATATCTTACATCCTCGCTAAAATTTACTTAGATACAAAATTATAGCCGCTTTTAAAGAGCATTCAAATTTGGGTCGTGCTCAATGATTTGCGACCAAAATCGTCACTCCTGGTTACCTCATTCGATCGAAATACGTTCGAAGCTATTTTGTTTTTGCCTCATAATTTTCATTGAAGTTTTAAATAAGCGGTAAAGCTTAGGGAAACCGCTGTGTTTTGGGATTGATTGTATTTCTTCTGACTGATTTGTCATAAGTTGTTGTTGACTCGGAATCGATTATACTTAGATCTGGTGTATTTGATGGTCACAAAACTTTCAGACTTCATTTGATTTCTCTCTTTGTTTTGACTTCAATGGGCAGGGTTGACAATTGAAGCATGCTCTCAATATCACATCTCCTTCAGGAAACAGCCAAATGATTCAGAAGATGTGGTTGTATTTTAACTGAAGAATACTCGGATGATCGTTGATTTCTCTTATACGGTTTAATAAAAGAATTGGAGGATATTCAAGGCTGATATGGAGAGGACGATATTTTGTATTCATACTTATAGACTTTGTGAAATCTTCATCGAGGACAATTTTTGGGCCATTCATTTCTACATAGTGTCAACTAATATCGTCGAGGGCTGCAATAAGAGTGGCATAATTTTATTGGTTATTGCAGCACATATAGCGATGAAATCAGTTTCATACTAGTTGCGGACAATTTCTATTCCTCGATTGTCCTCATTAGGAGGTTCTTTGTGTTTGAGAACTTTTGTAGTCAATCGTTCAACTACAATTTTGATGAAATTGAATACTGTCAGAGTACGAAAATTTAACGTCATGGTGTGTGTCTTTTGAAGTTCTCATAGTATCTCTCTATATTAGAGACCTAATTATCTGCAGTTGCGGAAGTTCCGCAACAATTTGATGGTAGAAAATGAATATGAAGTTGGTAATAATCAGCTTTCTTATTTACTAATATGCAGGTAAAAGAAAATGTGATCAATTCCCAAAACACTGCAGTAATGTTCCCGTGGGATGTTTAAAATGAACTCAAACTTTAGAAAATGTCAATCCAAGATACTTGAAAGCGTCGTATGCCACAATGTTGTGGTCGTGTAACGTAATAATATTGACTAAACTCTAGACACGTGAAGGAAGAGTGGGAAGCTTCTCTTTCAGCTGGTCCAATACCGTAAGGTAACCACTGAAAATCTGAAGAACTCACAACGTCGAAAACAATTTATTCATCGATATACAACCCAAGTTGGATATTGCCTCATTCTTGCCATTATTATTGTCATGCGTAATGTCTAAACTCACATTTTTCCCGATTACGTATTTAAGGTCTGTGTTTCGTCTCGATTTACACACTGTGTCATTAAAACTAAGAATAAAGGCAGTGCTGCTTAGACTTGGGGCGATCCAGAATCAACTAGTAACGGTTCATGCGCCGTCGCCGATTCTTTGAAACCGGAACAAATTAATTCTGGGTCAACCCTGGTAGACGCGGAGGGTCCACCTTGTTATGCTTATTGCTGAGATCGCTCTGACGCGTCCGGAAGCGTTCTTGGAATTTTTGTCGATTTATTCTGCGTCCGAACTGCTGGAAGATTCGTGGTGTTCGGTTTTTTCACAAAGAGACACGATGAGTTCGTTCTGGAAAAAAAAAACATATTATTGAGAGTAGTGATGTATGATGATGATGAGTTATAATCTTAAGGAGAGCCAGACCTTCGTTGTATATTTTCCGAATATGAAGTTTATGTTGAGGTGGCTTAAGCAGATAACAGGTAGTAAAAGTGTATAGAATTGCTAAAATTCGTTTTATTATAAAGCTCAGTTTTCACGTATTTTATTCGAAATTTTATTAGAAATCGCGTCGTTCATTGCCAGACGCATATTACTGTTACCAGACCTTTAATATAAGTTACTTGGATAACTAGTGAAAGATCACAATGAATCAAACGCGCTATTTCACTTGTACCAGTTAGTGTACATATTACTTGTGCTGTGGCATACTTTTAATGTGTCTGGCTAGATGAAAGAATCATCGAAACGGTCTGGCAAAGCTGTAAAACTGGTAAGCTTTCATGTTATTACAAAGTGAAAGTAGAATTCAATATGGTTTAACATCTTAACTGCCACAATGTTAACGAAATACACTGGTCCGTCAGGTGTGAAAATTTGTCAGAATAAATAAAAACCATTTGTAGCAGTTTATATTCATATTTGGTGTAACGTGTTATATTTGAACACTTTTTTATGGTCATCTCCGTGGCGCAGTGGTGAAAAGTTCTTGCTGTGACACGGCAGGTTAGGTTAGATTCCTGCAAAAGGCCTGGGTGTTGTGTTTGTCCATGATCTAATTTACACAAAATCATTCTGTTGTTGGATGAATATCTTAAAAGACAAGTTCATGGCCTATAAGGTCGAGAAAGGACGGACCTGGGCCAATTTGCTCGCGTCCCTCTTTCCTCTGTTAAAAAAAACATTTTTAATCATATTGGAAATTGAGAAAGCGTGTGATTTTCGCGGCTTCTCAAGGTATTTCCGCTGTGATGCATGCGCTACTCTCAAGACTAGAGTATTATTGATGAAACTCGCTTAGTTTGCCTGTCATAAGGCACATACAAGCGTGGAATGGTCATTTAGCAATCGGTAAATGAAGTAAGTACACTATGCCGTACGAGGAACAACAAGTAGAGTTAAAAAAATTCTTTGAGGAATTCTTTTTTGGCGAAAATAATTTTGTTTTAGTACCAGAAAATGTACCTACCACGTCGCGATATCTCCATGTGAAGAATGTGCGTACAATAAGTATTGTTGAAACTATTGTGAATGTAATTTTCCAGTACCGTTTTTTTATGCGTGCTTCCCAGGAATATGCGAACCTGTTACACCACATTAGTAGGCGCCTGGGAAGAACTGAGGTGTCTGTTCACTCGCTTCTTGAATAGGGCCAAATTGTAAGATGTTGGGAAGATGTTGGACGGAAGCGAGTTCCACAGCTCACCGGCCCTGTAAACGAAGGAATTCTTATAGAGAGAGGTTCGAGGGGTCGTTAAATGTACCGCCATATGATGAGAACTCGTTGCCAGCCTAGTGTTGCGGAAAACATGAGTTTTCACGAAACAAGGTCTTTCAACTCATTAGAGCATCTTCCGTGGAGGTATCTGTAGAACAGAGAAAGATCAGAAACTTGTCTTCTGAGAGCCAGCGGTTGGAGATCGCGGGTGATCTCCGGGTGGTCGATAAGGCGCGCAGTCCGTTTTGGCATACTATCCAACATCCGCAACGAATGTTTGGACGCAGATCCCCATACATGGGAACAATGTTCCGAAGCAGGTTGAATCGGCGCCTGATATAGAAGCAACAGTGAGATGACGTGAAGTTTCGCTTGGCTCTGGAAAGAAAACTAAGTTTAGCGACTGTCGACTTAGCTATTGCTGATACATCTTCATGCCAGCTAAACTTGGAGTTGACCGTTATTCCGAATCTTTGGATGCACTTTGTTGGCCTTGCATTATTAGAGGAGGGTCTCCAGCAGGGACCTTTCTAGAAAACGTAAGTGCTTGCGTCTTGCTCGCGTTGAAGCTCACCAGGTTCAACTGACCCCACTCAGATATCCTCTGTAAGCCAGAGTTTGAAGTATTAATTTGTTGACATCTCTGACTATGAGATTCCGCAGCTGCAATCGGCCGCAGACCACTGAAAGACGAAACCAGGGTACAATCGCCTGCAAAACCGAAGATCTTGTTCTCTGTAGATGACAGAAGATCGTTTATCTGCAACAGAAACAAGGTTGGCGAAAGAATGGATCCCTGAGGTACTCCTGCTTGCAACTGGAAACAATCAGATGTTATACCGTCGACCACAACTTGTATTGATCTAGGCGAAAGAAAGCTACTTATCCAACCTCACAATTTTTCGGGGAGCCCATATGCAGCAAGTTCATTCAACAAGGCTGCTTGCCAAACCCTATCGAAGGCTTTAGAAATGTCGAGGGATATTGCTATAGATTCTCCATGAGTGACGTAGGCGAGCAGATCTCCATTCGATGTTTGCCTGAACATATTACTTCTTCAACTTCAGATGAGGGTAATATAACCCTCATAGCGATAATATTTCACGCTTGGATTGGCAAGATGAACGTGGACAGAAATTGAAACATATCCAGTTTGGGATACCAAATGCGGCTATGAAAGTATAAAAACTGGGCGCTTTTTTTTAATGCATGACAATTCATGATTTTTTCAAAATTTTCGTTACTGACCATGTAATTGATTTAATTGTGGTTGAGATCAATCAATATACGCGTCAACAGAGTATTCAGCATGAGATAAGTGGTGTTTTCAGTACAGTAGATTCAGAAAGGCTTTCTGATGGGGTTCAGGTATGCTAAGACATACTCACTTCTTGTTTCAATCGTTCCACGAGGCGTTTTTTCTCCGTTTTGAGCTTTTCGACCTCATCTGCCTGCTTAGCGTTTCTGATGCCAGTTATCTCCAGTAGAGCCAAATGTGCATCTTTTTCGCTTATTGCAGACTCGAGTGCGTCCAATCTGAAAATGATTGAATTTAAATTAACGTGTTTAAAGCTACAATAATTTATCGTCTTTTAAAGTAGTAGCATTCACCTCATTCTGTTCAGTTCTTTCATGTTCTCCCTCCTCTCGGACGTCAATTTGGAGAGTTTTGTTTCCAAGGTTGTCATCTTCTTGACGAATTCTCTACAAGAATGACATTTCATTGCCTGGGCAGCTTGTAGAGATAAGAGTCTTTGTTCTAATTTGAAAACCTGTAAGAAACGATCTTATGAATAATCAACTACAGTAAAAGAAGAATCTGAAGAAATTCAAACTTCTACTGCAAACATTGCCAAAATTAAGAATGAAATAGGACCAGATAAACAGATAAAATCAATTGACATTCAGGAGTTGGTGGAATCGCAATATGAAGAGTTGACTGAAACCGACTTGGAGGAAATCTTAAATTCACTCCCTATTGAAGACGAGGCTTCAACAAGCACTGGAAGCGTGACATTTAATTTGAGAAATCTAAGTGAAGGTTTAAGAATGGCAAATGAGCTTTATGACTTCTTTATGAAACATTTGAATTGTGGAGGCCGTTACTTGATGTAGATCCATGATATAAATGAGATAAAAAACACAAGGTTTAACTTTAATCTACACTTCATTTGAAAAAATTCGACGACGTTTCGCTGACACAGCAGCTTTATCAAGAATGAAAAACAGAATGAAGAGTATGGTATTATAAACAAATCGTAGAACAAGTTGGATGAATAACAGAAAAATCCACACCGAGCCATTGTACAGTTAGTATAAAAGGTGATAATAAAAAAACTAATTAAACAAGTTAAGTAGGGGTGAGTAATTCACATCTACCTGCTCATTCAAAAGCTTGTACGAAGGTTTGTATCTATTTATTTATAATGCTTCTAGGAGATCTAATTTTGAACTTTTTGATTTTATATGTAATATGTCAAAGTTTTTATTGAATGAATGGTTTTCTTTCATTAGGTGGTTTGAATAATTTGAATCAGATTTATTTTTATCGAAGCTACGTTTATGTTCAGATGTTCTTATGCCAAAACTCCTATAGGTCCTACCGATATAAATTTTATCACAAGAACCGCAATTGATTTTATAGATTCCTGATTTACTTGATTTTTCAACACGAGATTTATTATTTTTAATATGTTTACCTAAGTTATTAGAAGTTTTGAAAGTTATATTAAGATTTTGTTTGACGAGAAAGGATTTAATATTTCTACTTGCAGAACCGCAGAATGTTAAACTGTTGAATATTTTATAGTCTTTATGAATAGGATATACTTCATTTATTGCTTTCTGATACAGTTTTTACGAATGATTGGATCTATCATATCCGGATTATATGAATTATTAATGGCTATCTGTTTGATGATGTTTAACTCTTTATTATAATCTTCTACTAATAAAGGTAAATTGAGTAACCGATGTACCATGCTGGTTAAAGCTGCAACTTTGTGTTGAATTGGATGTAATGAGTAGTTATGTATAATTGTATCAGTATGTGTTGGTTTACGAAAGACCGAAAAAACATGATTATTATTTTGTTTAGTGATTTTTAAGTCAAAAAATTAATGGAATCGTTCTGTTCAATTTTCATCGTGAATTTAATGTTCAAATGGATGGAATTAATGAAATTAAGAAATAAGTCTAATTGACGAGTAATTTCAATGAAATATACTAAGATGTCGTCGACATATCTATACCAATAAAGAAATTTGGAAATGAGTGGATGTGTATGAATTTTCTGTTCAATATTATTCATAAAATCTCTGCTAAAGTGGACTCAAAGTTTCCCATGATCAAACCATTTTCACTACTGTAATAATTACACTAATTACATTCTGTTTTTCAGTAGTGATAAAGCTGCTGTGTCAGCGAAACGTCGTCGAATTTTTTCAAATCAAGTGTAGATTAAAGTTAAACCTTGTGTTTTTTATCTCATTTCTTCATGAAAATTGATCCGTCTGTGGAAGGAAATCTAATTTTCAAGAGGCAAATTACTCGTGCCACTGCTGAATATCAGTTTGAATTGAAGGAGCTTCTAAAACCTGTAATGCAAAAAAAATTATAAAATGCTTCAAACCATTGCCTGAGCCTCAAGATAACAATTAATCCCATGGTCGAAAACTTCAGTTGAATTGATTTTTTTAAATATTTAATTTTTTTGTAAGCTAGGAATGTATTCCCTGTAATCCCATATATGGGATGGACTATGAAACAGAGCATGATAAATTGAATTAGGAGGGATATTGTTTGACAGATAACTCAAAAGGAAGACCTCTCGATCAATAATTGAGCAAACTGATCCACATAAGCGAAGCTTTGGATCCAAATAAATTCCCAAAAACCTTACGAATTCCGCGAAACCTGCTCCCTTCCAAGAAAAGCATGGTTTGAAGCTCTTCTCATTCATGCGCAATTCATTTGAGAGGAACCATAGCAATACAGATGCGATCCCGGCACCGCCAACAGTACCAGTGTTATCGCCAATAGAATTGATTCTACTGACTTGAGACAACCCGGTTTATGAATGTAATGAACAGTAACGGCCCCAAAAAAGAGCCCTGGGGTACCCCACTCCTGATTAAACTTTTCTGAGTCAATTTTCCTGTAAAACAAATCAATTGATAACGATCAGACACACATGATCCTAAGCTGATCCTCTAAGATTTAGCATGTTACAAATCCATTCCGCAATAATATTCGGTACCCTTCTAGCTCTCGCAGCCCCACATAGTGAACAAGTGAAGGGCGCATTAAATGCACCCTCAATGTCCATGACGACTACAACTGCAGCCCCTTGCGGTTCAGAGACTGAGTGATGCTCCAAACTAGGTTGTTAAGTGCCAGATCAGTTGATTTACCTTTATGAAAGCCGTATTGATGTTCATTCAGAGGCTTCAGCTATAACACCTCCATTTTGATGAATCCATCTAACACCTTCAGCAGGGTTTTCAGAACGGAAGACAGAAGACTTACCGGTCTGATTGATTTAGGCTGTGAGTTCGATGTTAGGGATGTATAAAACCCCTAACTTCCGCCAGCTGGTCGGGACAACATTCACCCCTTGCTGTAGCAATTCGGACATGATGTCATCCTTCCCAGGAACCTCAAATGGCTCAAATAAGCAAAGTGCCCATCTAACTGCTCCGGGCTTGATGACCGTTCATGAGTTCTTCAAATCGTCTCTCTTTGGCTTCTTAGCAACACCCTTCAGGGTGATGGTATTACAGCTATCACTGATATTGCCGATAATTTGGGAAGTGTGTTCTCGCAAGAATCTTCAACGTCACGTCTAGAGTCCGTGTACTATTTATCCGGACCCTTTACAGATCCAATGGGGAAAAGCCTGAGTTTTCTTGCACTTACTTTCCATCTCCCCGAAGAAAGTGCGCCAGGACTCCCTTTTTGCCCTCCTGATTTCTTTATTATACGAGTAGAACGATAGTGGTCTCATTTGCCCATAAGCTACAATTAGATCCTCTGTTTACCGGTCCAATATGACTTCATGTGTTTTCAACACAACTACTGTTTTGGTTTTTGATTTTTTTCCACAGTATACTCACGATAGGATCAACACAAAAGTAGTTTTTGTCACTCTGCATCTAAAAAGAGAACCGTAAGTTTCCTGTTCATGATGTATTTGTTGGTATCTGCAGAGATTTTAAGAAGATATCGGAGATTTGGATTCATCAGTTCATGTTCTGCATTTGTTATAGCAAACGATGAAGCAGATTTGAGAATTTTTCATAGGATGCCTAGGAATACTGTCAAGAACTTAATAGTGGTTTAGGTATATGGATGATATTATATTTTAGGATTTGAATTGTGGGGGCCGTTACTTGATGTAGATCCATGATATAAATGAGATAAAAAACACAAGGTTTAACTTTAAGCTACACTTTATTTGAAAAAATTCGACGTCGTTTCGCTGACACAGCAGCTTTATCAAGAATGACAAACAGAATGGATGTTGATTGGATGAATAACAGGAAAATCCACACCGAGCCATTGTAGAGTTAGTATGAAAGGTAATAAAAACTAATCAAACAAGTTAAGTAGGGGTGAATAATTCACATCTACCTGCTCATTCAAAAGCTTGTCCGAATGTTTGTATCTATTTATTTCTAATGCTTCTAGGAGATCTAATTTTGAACTTTTTGATTTTATATGTAATATGTCAAAGTTTTTATTGAATGAATGGTTTTCTTTTATTAAGTGGTTTGGATAATTTGAATCAGATTTATTTTTATCGAAGCTACGTTTATGTTCAGATGTTCTTATGCCAAAACTCCTATAGGTCCTACCGATATAAATTTTATCACAAGAACCGCAATTGAGTTTATAGATTCCTGATTTACTTGATTTTCAACACGAGATTTATTATTTTCAATATGTTTAATATGAAAGAACGATTCCATTAATTTTTTGGACTTGAAAATCACTAAACGAAATAATAATCATGTTATGTTTTTTCGGTCTTTCGTAAACCAACACATACTGATACAATTATACATAACTACTCATTACATCCAATTCAACACAAAGTTGCAGCTTTCAAACAGCATGGTACATCGGTTACTCAATTTACCAAAATTTTTTATCAGTAGAAGATTATAATGAAGAGTTAAACATCATCAAACAGATAGCCATTAATAATTCATATAATCCGGATATGATAGATCTAATCATTCGTAAAAACTGTATCAGAAAGCAATAAATGAAGTATATCCTATTCATAAAGACTATAAAATATTCAACAGTTTAACATTCTGCGGTTCTGCAAGTACAAATATTAAATCCTTTCTCGTCAAACAAAATCTTAATATAACTTTCAAAACTTCTAATAACTTAGGTAAACATATTAAAAATAATAAATCTCGTGTTGAAAAATCAAGTAAATCACGAATCTATAAACTCAATTGCGGTTCTTGTGATAAAATTTATATCGGTAGGACCTATAGGAGTTTTGGCATAAGAACATCTGAACATAAACGTAGCTTCGATAAAAATAAATCTGATTCAAATTATTCAAACCACTTAATAAAAGAAAACCATTCATTCAATAAAAACTTTGACATATTACATATAAAATCAAAAGTTTAAAATTAGATCTCCTAGAAGCATTAGAAATAAATAGATACAAACATTCGGACAAGCTTTTGAATGAGCAGGTAGATGTGAATTATTCACCCTACTTAACTTGTTTAATTAGTTTTTATTACCTTTCATACTAACTGTACAATGGCTCGGTGTGGATTTTCCTGTTATTCATCCAACTTGTTCTACGATTTGTTTATAATACCATACTCTTCATTCTGTTTGACATTCTTGATAAAGCTGCTGTGTCAGTGAAACGTCGTCGAATTTTTTCAAATAAAGTGTAGATTGAAGTTAAACCTTGTGTTTTTTATCTCATTTATATTTTAGGAGTAATTAAATGCTAAAGGTTCCAAATTTCTTACTAAGACAGCAACTAATCTCTCATTTAAGCATATTCTACTTTACCTTTTCCATTATGGCTTTCCTACGGTTTTCTTCGTCCCTCAGCACCTTTTCCCTCTCAGTCGATATTTGTATGGTCTCCCTCAGCGCGTTTTCCAGTTCCTTGATTCGCTTCTCGCTCGAATCCGACCTCTCTAGAATTTTTTCCATATTGATGAAGCTTCCATTGTTCAATTCCTCGGTTCTCTTGTCAAGCTCGTTCTGAAGATTCTTCAGGTGCTCGGTATTCCTCCCGCATTTCAATTTTTCGTCTTTCGAAGATTTCTCCTCAAGGTCTTTCCGTAACGCTTCGATCTCCTCGTTCTTGCTGTCTATTTTTTTCGCGTATTCATCGGTTGCACGTTTCAACTTGTCGATGTGGTCCGTCTTCTCTTCGAGTTCGCGTCTTAATTGTCTTATGTCTTCTTTAATGGTTGTTTTCGCAATGTTCTGAATTGTTGCAAAGTAAAACGTAATCAGAAATGATAAAAAACAAGCTGTGATTGGTTAAAAGGAAATCAGGAATGAGGCAATATCAGTATTAGTATACAACTATTCTATTTGATCTAGAAAAAGCTTTTCAGGAATCCGGCGGGTCCAGCCTGATGTCCATTAGTAAGCGGGAAAAATGAAAAATTTTGTTAGTATCGAATCGAACAAGTCGTTCTTTGTTTTTTACCTCCTCGCGCTTTCTCTGTTCTTCTAATTGTGCATTGACGGTTTGCTGGTTTTTCAATTTTTGTTGTGCATTTTTCAGTGCCCTGCGAAAAGAAAAACGTTAGAAAGAGTCACCAAATTGAACATGTGTGAAGTGAAGTACTTACTGTTGCAACTCCATTATTTGTTTTTCTTTCGTGTTCTGCTCCTCTTGACTCATCTGCACCAACTGCAGCAGCCTCTCCATTTCTCCAGCAGACCTCTTGGCCTCTTCTTGTGCCTTCTCCAAGTTCTTCTCGGCTTCTGACAGTTTCTTGTTTAATTCTCCAGCAGCTGCAGCACTACCGCCAGCCTTGAAAATAGTTTTTTCTATTTAGTCAATAGTTAAGTTCAACTGTTGAGACATTTTTTTGGCAATGTGGACCTGTAGAGATCTATTGGATTTATATCAAGGCGACGAAAACAAAAATTGAATTGTTATAATTTTTTTTTTCGACATACTATACTACCGTATAATGCTAAACTTATGTCCTGGGATTTAGTTAGTTTTTAACCTAGTGTTCCACCTCAGGATTCATTGAAAGTGCTCAGTTAAGCTCTGCAAAACAATAACGTCTCTCCTTTCAATGATAAAATTTATATGAGCAACAACGCCTTAATCGTCTCAGTCCCTTACTTGAAGAAAATTTCATAGATGAATAATTTATGATCATCCACTGTCGAAACACTGCATATCATCTGTTGTCTTACAAAAATATAATTAAGATCCTTTAGCATCTTCACAAATTCAATTCACCCAAGTATGGAGTTTACTTTGTAAATTGAAACTGAGAATTCCGTCAACTTATAGATTTCACTAAACTGGCCAGACATGTTTTTTTCATTTTCCATAAACCATCCCATACAGACATTACCATTTACAATTCTTCCGCACATCCACATCAATGGCTGTTTATAACATTATAATACATATTTTCACCACGAACCAATGTCAGAAAATAAATTGTTGAAAGAGTTCATTATTATAAAACAAATAGCGGTCAATAATGGTTATAGTTTTAGTATGAGGTTTTTCCTGAAAGAGACTAATCAAAACTATATTATATCAACTTATTTTGGTGCACTCATTTTGAATTTGAAGCTAATTGTTTCATCTCATAATTCGAATTTAGCTTCAGAATGGATATATCTTCCTCTTCAGGCAGATATATCAAAAACTGTAAACCTTAAATTCATAAAAAACAAATAAGTGTTCATAAACTCTTTTATGGAAGTTGTGAAATTGTGGAAAGTATAAGATTAATCTATACGACAAGCAAAAAAGTTTATGCTATATCCATATCTCACCTTTTGAAGTGATAATTCTAGTTGGTCCATTTGTTCTTTTCGTTTCTTAAGTTGTTTATCTAATTCAGCTAATTGTCTTTCTTTTTCTTCTACTTGTCTCTGCTTAGAATCTACAGCTTTCTTCTGCTCGTCTAATTGTTTCTTATAGTCCTCTAACCTCTTCTTCTCTTCGTCCAACTTTTTCTTCTGCCCACTGAGGTCTTCTGTTGGCTTCTGAGCGCCAGCGGATTGGAGCTTTTTCTGAGTTTCTAGAAGTTCCATCTAAAAAACAGCTTACTTGTCAGTATAGAAATTTACTGCCCAGTCAGAATTAAACTAGAACATCTAATGCAAAATGATATTACCCGAACTGAAATTAAAATATGGAAGGATATTAAGGTAAAATTAAAGGAATGAGACAATTAAAATAAAACACTTAACACAATGTGAAAATTATATTGATTGAAGGATGAAACATTTACTAAATATATCAACCAAATAAGAATCATACTGCAAATAAGGTCAAAACAACTCACCTGATTTCTTTCCAACTCTTGCACTAACATCTCGAGCTGAGCTTGCAATCTTTCTTTTTCTGTATCCTTGTTTCTGATATCGTTTTGAGCTTTTTCCAATTCTTTTCTCAACTTGTTCAGTTCCTTATCGTCTACCGGTTGCTGAGGCTGAATACCCCTTTCTTTCTGGTACTGAGCCATCTGATTCAGTTGTTGCTGAAGCTGTTTCTCCATGACCTGTATTCGTTTGTGTAGGTCTTGAGCAGTTTTTTCCGCCTGGTCGGCTCTGTTCGTCTCCTGCTCGACCACTTTTCGCCACTGTTCGAGTTCCGAGTCTCCTCTAGCTCCCGATTCCTGAAGACGTTTTTCGGCTTTGTCGGCTCTATTTCTGTGATTATCGCGTTCTTTCTGCACGGCCTGCAACTGTTGCTGTAACTTCTGGATTTCGGCATTTCGATTCTCGAGTATATCTTTGGTACCTCTTTCCATGTCTTGAGACATCTTCTTCTGTTCGTTCTTGAGTCGTGTTACTTCCGTTTTCTGTTTTTCGACCTCGGTCTCGCTGTGGTTTAATTCCTGTTGGAAGTTCATGAGCATGTCTTGACTCTTTTCTAATTGTATCACAAGTTGATCTCTTTCCATGGTGAGTTGTTTGATGTCCGCTTCGTACTTCACGATTTGTTTTTCGACGCTTTCGCCTTGCCTGCCTTGTTTGTCGAACATGGCCGCCATTTTTTCCCGTTCTCTACTCACTTGAGCTAATTCTTGTTGTAGTTTAACGATAGTTTCTTGGGTTCGATGATCCATAGTTCTCCTCTGACTATCCATACCTGTTCGAATTTGCTGCAACTCAGCTCGGAGCACGTCTCTCTCCTGTTCTAACGTCTTCCAGTCCAACGAGTCCCTCTCGATCCTCTCGTGCATTCTAGCGAGTTCGTTCGCCATTCTCTCGAATTCGATTTTGGTTGCTTCGTTGGTTTCCAGAGCCTTCGCCAAGTGTAACTGGGACTTTTCCAGTTCTTGAGCTAGGCGTCCAGCTTCCATTTCGGTAGCGTCTCTGGCTTGTATTGCTTTCTCGAGTTTCTCTTTCAATCTTTCGATTTCGAGCCGTTCATCGTTTCTGACTTTATCGGCTGCTAACGTTTGTCTTCTGTCCGCTTGTGCTATGTCTGTTTTGAGTTTTTCGTTTTCTTTTTCTAGTTTATCACATTGTGCTTTCAGCTTATCGTGTCTGTCACGTAGTTTTTCGCATTCAATCATTGCTCGTTCCAATTCGTGACGTTGTTTGTCATGTCCTCCGGCTACCTTAGCTACCTCTGTTCTTGCCAGTTCTAGTTGGAGGGTAACTTCGTGCAGTTTAGCTTCCAAATGTTGGTTGTTGTTCACGGTTCTTTGCAACTCATCTCTTAACCTCTGTACTTCTTTCTCGTCTTCGTATTGATATTTACCTTTAGCACTTTCTGCCATCACTAGTTCTTTTCTGGATTTATCCAAATCAGTTAGAGTTTTGTCTAACCTCTCTCTAAGTCGATCAACTTCTGAACGTAACCTGTCATTTTCTTCCTTCGTTCTCATATCATCCCTTTCGTATCTCGAGAATCTACTAACCGAACCACTGGACGTTTCTCTCAAGGCATCGTATTCTGCAACAACTTTTCTGAATTCATTCTGTAGCTTGTCGTGTTTTTCGTGTGCTTTTTCAGCTTCTACTTGAAGTCGTGCGATTTCTTCTTGGCATTTCTCGTAGCCAGCTTGCGACTTGGCACTTTGAGTGTGTGCTCTATCCAGTTCGTATTGGAGTCTTTCATGTTCAGATTGGAATTTCTCTTTTTCGCTTTGAATCCTTCTGATTTCAATTTGGGCTTTCTCGTAACGTTCTCTGATCATCTCAATATCTATACTTAACCTCTCGATTTCTTCCTTAGATTTTTCCTCATATTCTTTGCTTCTTCCTAGCTGCAAAGCTGTTCTATCGTACATTTCCTGAAGACGTTGAAGTTCATCTTGGACTTTGCGCTGGTCTTCTCTCACTTTAGCGGTGAGTATCAGTTGTTTCTCTGCCTCAATTTCTAACCTATCCTTGTCTTGTTGAACGGAGTCTAGCTTGTTCTGGATTCTGTACAAATCGTTCTGTGATCTGAAAAAGGTGGAAAATAGTTAACCTGAAGTTTCATCAGCAATCGTGAGTGCCTTACTTATCGTATTTCTCTAAGACTTTCTCGAACTCTCGGTGGAGGTTATCCCGATCGTTCTCAACCTTTTGAGAAGCGTATATTGATTTATCCAACTTCTCTTTCAAGATGTCGATCTCTGTTATAGCGTCGTCTCGTTCGATCTGCAATTTCTGTTGAATCATATGAGTCTTCTCCCATCTTTCCTTCAGAATGTCGACTTCAGATTCGATCTCTGTACGTTCTCTTTGAAGTTTAGCCATCTGAGTGAGTTGTTGCTCGACTTTCTCCTTCAGTTTTTCGCATTCGTCGTGGAAGGAGTCTCTTTCCTTCTGGAGACGACTAATCTGACTCTGAAATATAAAATCATTAATAATTTAATCTAACCCATTGAACCTTGGAACCTTAGAATGAAATCATTCTGACGTCTCACCTGTGATTTGTCAAGCTTATCCCTATGTCGATCTGCTTCGATTTGAGCGGATTCCTTTTCCTTCTGTAGCCGAGCAGATTGTCCTAGAGCCTTGTCCAATTGCGACTGGATATTCTCTAAATCGTATCCGACTTTCTCTTTTTCTATCTGGAGCTGAAAATTTGTTTGAGTATGATTAACAAAATAGGAAACACAAATATTGAAAATTGATGGAGAAAAGAGTATAATAATGTTTACTCACTCTCCTCGTCTCCCCAATGGACTTGTCGAGCTTTTCTTGCAGCTTGTCGACTTCGGTCTGCGCTTTGTCTAGAGCGTTCTGTAGTTTGTCTTGTTGAGATTGAGCCTTTCCCAAGGTCGCCTGTGTACGCTCCAACTCTTCCCTGGCCTTCTCCAGATCTGCGAACGCCCTGTCCTTGTCGGCGTGCAATCTTGATGTCGTGGACTGTGATCTCTCCAGCTCCTCTCGAAGACTGTCTTGTTCTTGGTGGGAATTTTCTAGGCGGGCCTTGAGGCGATATACTTCCCCCTGGGACTTTTCCAATTTCTCCTGGAGCGCTGTAGCCTCAGATCGAGCTCTTTCGCTGTCCGCTTGGGTAACCCTCAGCTCAGCTTGACACCTCCTCAGATCCGACGATGTCTTATCTGCTTGTTCTTGTACTCGATCCAGTTCGTGACTGCTGCTGTACGTCGTCCTTCCGAACGTTGTACTTCTAGGTCTTTCTCGATCTCTGTCTAAAGTCATCCTATCGATTTCTTGTTTAAGTCTTTCATTTTCTAACTCTAACCTAGCCAGTCTCTGTCTTGCTTGTTCCCAATCCTGTCCACTTCGACCTACTTCGATAGTTGCTTTATCTAACTCGGCTTTGCTCTTTCCAAGTTCAGACTGGGAGCTTTCCAATTTCGTTTCCAGCCTATCTCTATCATTTTGAGCTCTTTCTAACCTCGCTGTGAGTTTCTCGACTTCACTATTTAGCGCGTGGATTTTCATCTTATAATCGGCTATTTCTCTCTCGTGCAGTTCTCTTTCTTCTTGTTTTTCTTGCTCAGCTCTATCTCTTTGTTCTCTGAGTTGATTCATTTGCTTCTCCTTATCACCTATAGCTTCTTCAAGTGAAGAAAGAGCTCCTTCCGACGAACAATGATGAGCTTGCATTGCTGATAGTCTGGCGCGAGCCATGTCTACTTGATTATCTTTTTCTTTGAGAAGATCTTCCAAATTTTCTACCTATGACACAATAGTGCAGCTTTTGCGTATTTGATCAAGAATTAAGGAGTATCATCCCGAAACATTGTTTATACAATATTGAAAAATCGTTCTCGTTTGAATAATATACGTCATCAACTTTAATATTAAAAAATCGATATTCAAGAGACTTACCTTTCTCTGCAAAACGTTGATTTTCCTATCTTTTATATCCATATGCTCCCTCATTTCGGCTACCTCAGCAGCTGCTCTGGATCTCTCCTGCTGGTGCTGCTGCGTCTTCTTCTCGATATGTCGATTCTTTTCCTCCAGTCTCTGTCTCATCTCTTCCACGTCAGCTTGAAGCATATTGTAATGCTCCTCTTTGGCGCACAGGGACTCTTTCAGAACTGCGATGTGTCGCTGATAGTCCTGATGTTGTTCCTCCAACGTTTTCATCTTGGCGCCCATCGCTAAGATCTCCTGGTCCCGGCGTTGGATTTCCACCCGGAACTCGTCGAGCTGAAGACATGCATGCACTCTATTTGCTCCATGCAGGAAACACATGCGTGCCAGAGACAAAGAGGTGGTAAGGTGGTCAACCTGATCGCGAAGCCAGGCGGCCGGAGAGTCTTAACATTTAGTTACAGTCGAGGGGTTAATCATTAGCGGTATATTAACTTTTATCAGTTACCAATAATTGTTCGGAATTGTATGGAGATAAAGAAGTTAACGAGACTCAGATCTTAACATTGTTTATGAATGTATATTCAACTCATAATCATCTTTTCGTTCTCTGAAATCCTTGTCTCGTCCACTTTCCATATCTGCTTGTGCGCAATCTACAAATATATGAGGTGACGTTAATGATTCAGATAATGAGAGATTTGGTGTTGATTTTTGAATTCTATCTCTACATTTGAGATTTCAAGATGCTTTGACAGCAAATAGGTTGACGAGATGTGTGATGAAGTAATGAATGCTTTCAAGAAATAGGGAGGCGATAAAATACTTTTAATATTGATTGGTTCATGTTTCATCATTGATACAGAGCTAAATGGGCTGATGATAAGTTGCAGATGACTCTCAAAAATGAGATACTTACTCACATCGGAAATGTTTGGAATTTCTCAACGGCAAATAATTATCTGGGTAGCTAAGACTTAAGATTAATTAATCATCTGCTTCGCTATAAATCTAATAAGGCACTTGTGGTTTCGAACGAGGAAAGGCTGTTCAGAAATAATTCAAGAACAGAAAACTTGATGAATTCGTTTATTTTCAACCACAATATTAGACTTTCGTATGGCTAAAGAACAAAACTCTTCGTACAACATAGATATAATCTTACATAAAGCCTCTCCGATATCAATCTTGTAAAGAACTCCAGCAAAATATGAAAAAAAAATTAATTTTGGATGGAGTTGGCGATACGAAATGTGTATGTTTTTATGTGTGGTAATTTTGAAATGTTTGGTAATTCTGCTGGGTTCTTCACTAAATATAATTTTATATACTCATCTTGATTTAACAGTCTTATTAGTATTGGTGTTTATAACATTTGATAAGCATCGAATGATATCACAATATAAGTATAGAAATACCAAATTAATGTCGAATTTCTAGAAAAAATCACTCATAAATTGTAGAATTCTTCATGAATCTATTCTATACAATCTAATGAAAGCTTCAAACTTGCTTTGATGTTTAAATTAATTGATTTTATATCTCCCTCACATACAGCTAGTAGGAGTGGTTTCAGTATCAATTAAAATAAAATGAAGTTAGAAATTACTCGCTAAACGTGTACATTCAGTTTGCAATTTATTCATTCCGAAAATCTTGATCTGATGAAGTTATTTCATACATGCGGCTGTCAGTATCGGAATAGAATTGAAATGAAAGTTGAGAATACATGAAAATATAGATAAACTTGTGGATGAATCAATGTAGGTGTATTCATATCGCAATTTGACCGTAATTTGAAAGAATCTCGATCCACTGATGAATGTTAATACATGCAGCTGTCAGTATCTGAATAGAGTTGGGAAAAAATTATAATGAAAATTAATTTAAGACTGGGAATGATTGTTTGAAGGTATATTCAATTTCGAATCACATTGATGACCATTGATGTCATCCTGTTACATGGACAGTTCTTCAAAGAAGAGAATTTCTACATGAAGCTAAAGTATTTGAATGAATTTGAAAAGAAAAATTTTGATACATGATACCACTTTCTTGTAAATGTATGTAAGAATTTTCTTTTCTTGTATAACTTATTTATGAACTGGGTAAACGCTCAGATTAATAAGAATCTAAAGTCTTCGATTTACTTTGATGAAGCAGTATATTAGCATCTTAACTTAATTGACTCACTATTGACTATTTGGCAGTAGTTTAATGTAACACCTTCGATCTCAAAAAGTTTGCAGATTAATTTTATGAGAATTTGACGTTCACACTTCGATATGGTTTGTTGAGGAGTAGGTTGAGGTATTCCAGCGAAACTAGGGGAGAGTCCAACGTAGTGTCCTCCGAGAGGAAGTAGGGGAAGATTTATAAGCAGTACCACGCATTGATTAACCCCTCAGTTGTTTAATTCACAGTCTACCAAGTATGACGCCATCCTTCCCGATTTGCACATCGTTTAACAGAAAACTTACTTGTCGTTTGAAAGGCGCGGCTTGGGGGAATTCCGATTGGCTGAGGCTGAGGGTGGGGGGAGGATCTATGCTCCCGCCCAGCCTCCTGACCTCGCTCTCCAGCAGATTGACCTCACGCTCCAACGTCGCTATTCTAGCGTCTTTCGTGTCGAGGAGAACGCGGACCGTACTGCTGGAGGGGGAGGGGACCAATTCCAGCTGAGTTTGGAGGGTACGCAAGGTCTCATTGGCCGCTTGCAGTTCCTGCACAAACAGGGGAACCAGCGGTCAATTGTTTGCGCGATAATTTTGCTATATTAAAATTGGGTTAACCCCCTTTGTCTCTGGGTTTCTGAAGTTAGCTCTTTGAAGTTGCTCAAATCATTTTATGCTACCTTAGTTGTTATATATTGAAAGTTCAACAGAGGTTGACAAGAGTAGTTTATAATATTGCGCTTAAGTGTTATTCAGACCAATATTTTAAACTCCCTGCATGTAATTAACACAAACTTATGATTGAGTTCTAAATGATGAATATGACTGATAAAAGCTTTTAACAAACTACGATGTTAAATCGTTTTCGAAAAGTTAATTCAAAGTTGGAAAAATTGAGAATAATTCATTATTCTGTCGATGAGAAAGCCTTCAAGTTACAATGGTATGTTTAGATCGTTTTCTTCATTGTAATCATTCAGTTCACAGGAACAGAAAATCAATTATGCAATATATACATTATTAAATGATCATTAAATCACGATATATGTGATAACTTTTATTATTCACTGGAACTTTTGTATAAGGGGGCGGGTAACGAGGAAACTGTTATGACCAATCAGAGGACACTATTTACTTGAAGGGGTATAAATACCAGTTCCCAGATGCGGTCGACTCAGTCATTAACCCACCATCGATTTATCAACTCTCCGCATACATTCACTGTACTAAATGTTTAGTATAGGTTGGAGTCACGAAAGTTTTCACAATCATATGTTGCGTGTTATGACTCATTGATGAAAGTAATTTTATTATCTGAGATAAATTTGGAATGATACAATGAGGATATTATTACGTAAAAAATATCACTGTTCAAGATGGAAATGTTTATCCAACGTTATAGCTATTTCGCTCATCATCAGACTTTGAAACTTAAATACAAAGTTAGGAATTTCTTAAATGAGTAAAAACAGAGAAATGGAATAACAGAACAGGTAAAATACATATCAGAGATTGACATTCGGTACTTATATATAATTGAAAACTTTTGAAAAATCCCAAATATTGGGGGATATTATAGATCAGTCAGGTCGTTTAGTAATATTTGATTATTGTCTGTATTGTGTTTGGCATTGAATATTTCTAAGGATTGAAGATAATTGAGTTTTATATCTTTATGTGCTTGGTTAAGGATCGGTAGATTGTCCATTGTTGGAAAAATATGGTTGTTTTCTATGAAATGTTGTGCCAGAGTGGAATTTGTTTTGTTTTCACAAAAATGTGAGTGATGTTCCCTATATCTCATTCCAAACGAACTCCCTGTTTGACAAATATAACTTTCGTTACAATTGGGACATATAAGTTTATACACTCCTAAATTATTTTATTTTTGAGTTTTTTCTTTTCATTGAAAAATATATTTGATATTTTGGTTGTAGATTTGTAGGCTAATTGTACATTGGGCAATTGGATGTAATTTGCGATTTTTTTTAGAAAAGTGGGTGGCTGTCAGAACTATTTTGAGGATAAGTAATGTTATAGGCTTTTTGCAAACATTTTTAAGACCCAAAATTGTCTATTATTGAGGGAGAATAGCCGTTAACTTTTGCGATAGTTTAAACTAATGAAATTCCTTCATTGAGATTTGTAATGGAGAGAGTTAATGTGAGAGCTCTGTGAATCATACAATTGAATGTAGCTAATTTATGTTAAATAGGATGGAAATTAGCTGCCTTCGATTTGTGATATGCTACCAGGTGTCTCAGTGAAGAAACAAAGATTTTAAAATGAAACTTTATTCACAAGTAAAATTGAAAAATAAAATATAACATTCTTGAAATTAAATCAGTTAATTCCTCTTTTATCTTTTTTTTAACACTAATTTACATGGACAAGACTTGAGGTTGGCCCAAGCTCAGTGATTTGGCCCAAGATATGGAGGGACTCGACTCGTTTACTGGGAGAAACGGATTCTCTTGCACTCAACACGTCTATTCAGGAAGCAAGATTCTCTGTCTTAACGTGTCGCATACATTTACTTTAATAGACTTAACACGTCTATTCAGGAGGTAAGATTTTCTGTACTCAACGTGTCGAAGAGAAGAGGAATGCTAAGCTGAACACGCTCAACTAAGGAGAAGGAAGTCTGTTGAACTCAACGCGCTGCAAAGAACTGCCGGTTGTCGGAACTAGCTTGAAATTTATACCGACGTTGTTGGCGTACGCATCACCTCGCACTTTGTCCTGATCATGCGCTAAGTTAGTAACGGTGATCGTCGTTTGCAAATTATATGATTCACAGAGCTTTATTATCACCTCTCTCCATTACAGAAGAAATTTTATCAGCTAAAACTATAGCAAAAAAAAACGGTTATTCTCCGTCAATAATAGCTACACACATTACTATTTGTCATTATTCTTTTTCGGCCCACTTCCTAAAGAAAATCGTGAATAACATTCAAATCAAATTAACCTACAAATCCACAATCAAACTATCGAAGATATATTTTTCAATGTCAAAGATAAAGCTCGAAAATTAGATAATTCAAGAGTGTATAAATTAACATGTCCAATTATAACGGAATTTATATTAGTCGAACAGGCAGGTTGTTTAGAATTAGATATAAGGAACAACACTCACATTTTTGTAAAATGAAACAGGTTCCACTCTTGCACAACACTGCATAGGAAACAACCATATTTTTGAATCAATAGACAATCTATAGATCTTATACCTAGCACAATAAGATATAAAACTCAATTATCTTGAATACCTAGAAATATTTAATTCCAAACATAATATAGATAAAAATAAATTATTACTTAGACGTCTTCGCGCCACAGTATAGAGAAGTCCCTGCTGTGATACGGCAGGTCGCTGGTTCGATTCCGGCAAAGGCCTGGGTGTTGTGTTTCTCCGTTAATTGGTTACAAATAAATTACCCTGCTGGGAAAATGTCGCATATGACAAATTCATGGCATATAAGGTGAAGGATGGACGGACGTAGGACAAATATAAATCAACTCTTCTGCTTTGTAGAAATTATAAGAGAAAACAGAGTGTTTTTTTTGTCAAAAATTCGTAACACCCTGTGGAATTTCGTGGTCCGAATTGAAACGTACAATATCATGGTCTGTCAAGACACATCTTCCTACAGTAACGCCCTTCTTGTTTTATGCATTTATCTCTATTTTTACAAGAGATATCCAATTTGAAGCGAAAAGTCACAAATTTCAAGAATTTATTTTTAATCTTGCGTAGGTGCATAACATCGGAGGTTAGCCAAAAAATAAAATCAAAATTACAGAAGCGGAAATCTAACGAAATGAAAATTTTTGAAATTCACTGGCCAATTTCACGCTCCGGGAGAACTCGAAGTACACTGGAAAAATCGTTGATTTTGCACATTTATTTTTGAATTTTTTTGTGTGACACTCTATAATAATTATCATTCCTGTCCAAAATTGAGAGCAGGTGTGTATCCTGGCGATACACTCGTGAAATGAAATGAACAAGTTGAGAAACATGTTTATGATGACCCACAAAAAAAAACATTTAATTTTAGTAGCGAGTATGACCCCCCGAGCTCTTATTACAGCGCGCATACGATTTCGCATACTCCCAATGATGTTGTCTATCATCTGTTGAGGTATGTTGTCCCACTCTTCTAACCAAAGCCAATGTCAGCTCTTAAACGTTGGCTGGATTCGGTTGTCGAACCCTTCTTCCGAGAATGTCCCAAACGTGTTCGATCGGGTTTAAATCCGGTGACCGCGACGGCCAGAACATTCGTGTGATCCCAACTTCATTGAGATATTCTATCACCATGCGCGCAGTATGAGGGCGCGCGTTATCGTGCATGAAAAGGAAATTATCCCTATGAAAGGAGCAAAAGGCACAACATGGGGCTCCAAGATTTCTGTTATATACCGATGGGCATTAAGTGATCCATTGCCAATAATCTCCTGTTCTGTTCGTACTTCCAAGCATATGCCATCCCATATCATAACCGACCCTCCACCGTATTGCTCAGTTCCTGCGAAGTTCGCTCGATGACTCCATATTCTATCTCTACCATCCACGAAATTCACACAATATCGGCTCTCATCACTAAATAAAACTCGTCTCCACTGATTGATTGTCCATGCTACATGCTCCCTAGCAAACGCCAATCTTGCTACCCGATGGGCTCTATCGAGTCTTGGTGCTCTTGCTTGCGCGTATGATCTCAGACCAACTTCATTTAATCGTTTTCTGACTGTCCTCACACTGACGTTAATGTTATCCACTGCTTGTAAAAGGTTACGTGCCTGAACAGCAGTAAGACGAGGATTTCTTATGGTTTGATTGATGATGAAACGGTCATGTATAGCGCGGGTTGCCCAATTTCTTGCTTGTCCTCGCCTCCTCACGTACAATCCAGTTTCCCTGTAACGTCGGTAGATTCGATGGATAACCGACGTCGAGACACCCAACATGGTACCGACTGAGCGGTAGGTGCGCCCTTCCTCGATCAATGTAACTGCCCTTGCTACTGAGGTTGGTGGTAAATCTCTCATTCTGAATGAAAATACCGTTTCGAATCGTAAACAGTAAAAGAATCACAAAACACCGCAACCGATCGAATTTATATCAAATCAAAGAATGGAAAACTCTCATTCTTTAAACAAGTGCAAATGTGGTCATATACAAAAAACGTGTGTTGTATTTTATATTTGATAAAAAAGGTGTGCACATGTGTAAATGAAAAGTTTTATCAATGGTCCCAGAATTCGGTTGTGTATTTTAATACCTACCGACTGTTATCTCCTATGAATTCCTAATTTTCACCAAATTAACCAAATTGTCATCAATAATTCATACAATTCGAACATAACAATCGCAAACGACAATTTCGACACGCCTGAGTGATAATGAGAAAATTCCAAATTGATAGACGAATTTTAATGACAATTTCTTGATTAAATGGAATTTCTCCAAAATGGTGATTTTCCACTTGAAATTAAATATATTTTGCAAAAATAGAGATAAACGCATGAAACAAGAAGGGCGTTACTGTAGGAAGATGTGTCTTGACAGACCATGGTATTGTACGTTTCAACTCGGACCACGAAATTCCACAGGGTGTTACGAATTTTTGACAAAAAAAAACACTTTTAGTTTTGCCCCCGTATAAAATTTTTTTCAAAATTTTTTGTTTTCTCTTATAATTTCTACAAAGCAGAAGAGTTGATCTATAACTTGCCGAAAAAATCATCTAAATCGGTTGAGAATTAGGAAAAATATCGGACTTCGAATTTGGTTAAATTTTCGAGTGTTCCGCTAATTTTGCCTCCGAGTGTAGTTAGCAATGTTAGTACTCAATATTAATCTCTGATATATATTTCACCCGTTCTGTTAACCCATTCCTCTGTACTGCACATAAATTTAGGAGATTGCAAATTTGTATTTCAGTTTTAAACTCATACTAGTCTTATGATGAGCGAAAGCTCGAAATAGCTATGACGTTGAAGAAACTTTTCCATCTCAAACCCTAATATTTTTTACGTGGTGATATTCGCAATCCTTAAAATATCAATTGCATATCACATAGTAAGGGCCGAATCTATTACATTTTTGGAATAATACGATGGACTGAATAACTCAATTCGTTTCAAAGGAATTGACCTATAATTTGGATATCAGCGAAACCTATAAATAACTGGCGTGGCGCTATTTAACGATTTAAGGTTTTTCTCACGTGTTCAATCATTTCAGTTTATTCTTTACGACTTTCCCCTCCAAATGAACTGAATAATTTCAATGCCGACTATGTATACTTGAAAGCTCAAATATGTGTTTGATGATTTGGATTCAAGGTCTCTAACAATGACGGAGGAACATATGGCAAGGTAGTCTGCGCTCTGCAACGCCTCTAATGTAGTAGATTGTGGTTTAGATAACAGCAATGTGTTTACGCTGTAAGTGTAGCTTGAGTGGTTTTAGTTTCTAATTAGTATGTCACTGAAAGTTTAGATGCATTGAATTGAATTAGACCATATATATGCGGTTTGTTGCACTGCAGTCGGAATTGACGTAGTAGACCACAAAAGCGGGTGAGACTTGTCTTTTACAAGGTGATTCAGATTGGGAGTAACATTAGATATTGCGAATGGGGCGATTTCGAACTGAATTATATTGATACAACCAATTAATTATGGGTAGTGTTTGAGCTATGTATCAGCTGAAATTTCCTATAATTGAGATAGGAAAAGGATTTCTTTTATTTACGCAACCAATATTATGTCAACAAATGTGACAATCCCTCTTGCTTGCTTTAAATCGTGGTATTGATGCTCTACAATACTGGGATTGTTTGATAAGCAGTTTGATATTATAATCATAATTTCATGTGAATGTTCAGGACTAGCCTACAGTTTGTTTCAAAGTAAACAGGACTTTCCCAATAGGGACGCGTCTGGTGGCGTCACCTGTATGTTGCTAGTGGCGTTAGAAAGGTACATCTTTTTCAGACTCCCAGTCAATTTCATGACATTTAGTTTACTGGAACCAGAGTTCTTGAGGCTAAAGTGACCGTATGTTTTGGTAATCGGTAAAAGAATCAAAACTCGGTAAAACGTTCACTGGAACGTTTCAATTGATGCAAGAAGTTTATGGGGAAGATTGTCTATCCCGTGGCAGAGTTCATGAGTGGTATACGCGTTTTAAAAATGATCGGGAAGATATTAATGACGACACTCACGTCGACAAGGCGAAATTCGTTATTATGCCAAAGAGCATCGAAAAAGTGAGCGAATTACCCAAAATTCAACCCAAATCATGGTTGCGTTTCATGGACATGGAATTGGCAATTCCAAAGATTAGATACATCGCGTTTTGACAGAGAATTTAGGCTATCGGAATGTGTGTGTCTGACTGATGATCAAAAATTGCTCCGAATACAACATTGTGAGGATATCGTTAAAGAAGAAAAAAGGAAGAAAGCTTCCCTTGAACATTATAACTGGTGACGAAACGTGGTGTTTCAAATTAGACCCGGTAACGAAACGACAAAGTGCCGAATGAAGGTCAGAAAACGAGCCAGCAACCAAAAAATCTCGATTTGAGAAGTCGAAACTGAAGACAATGCTCATTCGTTCTTACGATTCGAAGGATATCGGTCATCATGAGCTCGTTCCACCGTGTCAAATAGTTTATTATCTTGGTGTTTTGAGGCGTTTATTGCATAGTATTCTCGGTATTCAGCCGGAATATCGTGAGCAATGGAACTGAGTTGCACGATTTCATCGGTCAACCATTCTCCATATTCGCTGGACATATCTCCGTGCGACTGTTTTTTGTTCGGGAAACTTCATTTGTCAATGAAATTAATGCGTTTTGCTGACATTTCGGCCTTCCAAAAGGCGTGTACCAACATTCTCCTAGCTATGCCGGCCAAGGACTATCTAACCTAACCTAACCCAACAGAATAGTGTATCTAAGCGAAAAGAGACTATTTTGAATAAAAAAGAAGCATTTTGCCAGAATAACCATTTGCTTTCCTTATTCCTGAAAAGTCCTGTTTACTTTGAGACTTGGAAACTCAATAAACATTGAAATTACATTGAAAAGTTGTAAGATACCTACATTACACCTCCTCTACACTTATATTAGAAAAAAACTCAGGATTAAACAACATAAATACAAGTAAACGATGATTTTACTAAAATATATTATTAAATGCTCGACGCGTTTCGATACACAGTATTATTATCGAGAGCGAATGAATACTACAAATATATCTTACTAACAAATTTTAATATATACTAAAAAGCAATTCACTCAGAGCTATTCGTACTTGAACTAATGTTTAGGAAATAAATTTAATAAGGGCGAGTTATTTATGTCTACCTGATCATTAAATTTCCGATGAATACCTAAATTTGTTAATTTCAAGTACTTCCAGAAGGTTGAGTTTTATACCTCTATTCTCAGAATGTAGGATTTCAAATTCTGAAGTGAAAACAGTGACCATTTTCCTAAAATGATTTGAATAATTTGAATCAGTTATTCCATTGATGAAACTGCGTTTCATATGGTTCAGATTCTAACATTCAAATTTCTTCCTGTTCTACCTATAATTCAAAAACAATTGCAATCTGCACATTTCATCTATTTTATATCTGGAAGAACTTGAAATTAACAGATTAAGGTATTCATGGTCACTCTTTTCAATTCAGAAATTTTAATCTGAGAATCAGGTAGACGTAATAGCACTTGAAATTCACCCTTATTAAATTTATTTCGAAACATTAGTTCAAGTACGGATAGCTCTGAGTGGATAGCCTCTTTAATTTATATAAAAATTTATTTGTAGTAGTCATTCGCTCTTGATAAAGATACTGTGTATCGAAACGCGTCGATCATTTAATAATATATTTTAGTAGAAATTATCGTTTACTTGTTTTTGTGAAAATGGATTTCTATCACGTAAAAGCCTCGTCAATTGAATTTTTAAACAACATAACACATAATAACAGAAAAATAAAAACGAAAAGAATAATGCAAAGGAAATTATTGTTATGTTAATCTTTAACTGCTGACGTGAGCGCCTGTGAGGTCTAGTAAAAGTAATAATATCCTATTTCATTCTCCCTCGCACGCGACGCATGCGTTTTTTCTAGTAGCTTCAAATTTAGTCACCGAGAGGCCGTTAAAGGTGGTGTAAGTGTCGGCGCGCGCAATTTTGGTAAGTAGATTCATTCAATAGTTTTTTGAGAGCCTCTCAGACCCCATATCATACGTGAGTTTTTGAAGAGTGGTTTGGATTCATATAATAATGTTTTTTTGCAGTAGTTGATTAGATAGTCTAAAATGGAGCCCAGTACATCATTTGGAAGAAAAGGGTCGGTCAACCAATGATAGCTTACATTTTCATGAAAATAAATGATTAGTTATGCCTAGTGAAAGTCGTCGACCGTGTCTTCCTAGATTAAATATGAGGACTCAGAGGCAGGAGATGTCGAAGATACGTTCGTTCCGGAACAATATGGACATGATATAGATTCCCTCACTGACTCAGAGCCTAAAGAACATAAGGATGAAGAGGTATTATCCGAAGACGATGTTCAACTGTTATCATTTTAATTTTACATTAGTAAAAATCGTTCCAAGTGGGCCTGACAACTTCCAACATGAGCAGTAATTACCCTTCGACATAACATTACAACACGGACTAATTATTCTAATCTAACAGTAAGAATACTCTTATTCGATATGGCACAAATTCTTCGACGATGAGATGCTACAAGAAATACTTAAGTGGACTAATGAGAAGATGAACGAATATCAGACTAAATTTACAAAAGAGAATCTCCCAGAACTTCAAGATTTACATGATCCAACTCGATGACTTTATTGATCTTCTTCTTTAACACTTTGCGACTGATGATACTAAAATGGACATATATAGATGTGTGATGTCGAAAAATAGGTTTTTTATTTTCAGTACATTGCTTTCGATTTGATAACCTTTCAGAAATTGAGGTGCTGAGACAGACTAAACAGCAGCGATTTCATGTCAATTTATAATTTGATGTCATCCATATACTGCAGGTGAGAGATTGTATGATAGTTTCTGTCTGTTTTTATCCTAAATCCGTATCCTGTTCTATTGAGCATTGAGGACAATGGGTTCATAGCTGAACAGAACCATAATGGACTCAAAGAGTCTCATATGGTTATCTCGTTGGTTTTAATTGACTTATTGTTCATGTCGACCTGCAGAGACGTGCGCCAGTGTGTCATTGTTCTCTTCAAGAATTCTGCTAGGGCTGGATGAATTTTGTATATCTGCAATACTTCGACAAGCGAAGAATAGGCGGTACCATCGAATGCCTTCAGATAATCAAGAAAAGCCGAATGAACATTCCGATGCCCTACGTGTGCCTGTTTCATTATCACAGAATCGATAATGAGCTGTTCCTTGCACCCATGGTGTTCCTTTCTGCATCCTTTCTGCTCCTCTGCTAATATATTGTTGTCGTCAAGGTGTTGGTATATTCGATTGGATGTGCATGAGGTGAGTATTTTGTAGAGTGTAGGCAGGCAAGTGATTGGCCTATATTGAGACGGATCCTGTGTTCTATCGCTCTTAGGTAGCATATATATTAAGCCTTGAGTTAGGAAAGTGGGTGTTTTCCTGGGATATTGAAGAACATACGTGAGCTGTTTCGCTAGGGCTCCATGGAGCTTATCAAACTGCTTGTACCAGAAGTTGTGGATATTATCTATACCTGCGGCCTTCCAATTGTTGGTTGCTCTAACTACTGTTGTGATTTCTTCCTCCGTATTCCTTCGAAGTCCATATGTTTGATGTCAAGGCGTTGTTTTTCATTCGTGATTCATTTCGCATCTTTATTGTGTTCTTTGGGGTTCGACCATCGTGATGACCAATAATCGGTCAAGCACAGTGCGTCAGGTACTTCTCTGTTATTCTTGGTCGCAGTTTTGTTATTTCCCTTATGAAATTGGCTGCGCTTTGGAGGGATCTTTGGTTTTGATGTTACCTTTCAGTGCACTTGATGTATTTTGAGAGCCTCTTTGCTTTTGCTTCAAAGTGTCCATGTACACGTCGATATGTTGTTTGTGATCAGGGTGTTTTGTGTTCGTACCAATCTTTCGATGAATTTTGCTTATATGGGATTCCAAGCGCATTGAGGGCTTTTTGTTTCTCAGGAATTCTGTGAGGCGACCGATCTCAGCTCTAATATTGTCAATATCCTTCTCCAGTCTTTTTTCCCATGGTGGTTTTCTGACGCTTTTTGGCTCAGATCGGATCAGAGTTGAGGAGACTAGTTGTTTGTGTAGTCGAAGAATAGCTACCGCTCTACAGTAAATCAAAGTGTTACTTTTCTCCAAGGTGTTCTGGTCAGTGTATTTTTCAAACACTGAGTTTATGCTTGCTAGGATGATATTGGTGTTCTTGTTCGTCTTGAGTTTGGGCAGTTCAGGTTGTTTAGTTGGGTTAATACCACTGAGTTCAGTTATTGCTCTGTTGAGTTCTGATCGTGCTAAATACATAAATTCGTTTTGCTGGTTCGTCTCAAGGGGACCCTCTATGTTGATATTCGTTGACGGTAGGTATACCGTTATGAGTATCATCTTCACTTCTGAGTTCCATTATGACCTCTTCTCGTATGCTTTGCAGCATTTCTGAAGATAGTAGCCTATTTTCAACAATTGTTCTTCGTTGATCCGAAATTCTCTGCTCGGATATGTGCTGTAATTTCAGATTTTCTCCACGAATGCAAGATATAACGCGTATCTGTATGCTGTCATTTCCGATTCCAAGTTTGTAATCTTGTAATAGGAACGTATAATGAAGGAATTCATTTCTGGGGTCCACTTCATGCGTTTCCTAGGAGTCCGGCTCTCGTGGTCTTAGGCATAATGGCTTGCGCCAATATCAAATTTGTTCAAAACAGTCAGAAGGCTTATAACGTTAGTGACTACTCAACCGTAGACGAAATGTTGGTACCTTTTCGAGAACGCATGATTTACATGCCTATGAAGCAGGCTGAGTATGGGTTGAAATTGATGTGTTCAAGTGACGTTAAGAATAATTATTTTTATAACAGTTATATATACACAGGATATGGTTTAGATGGAGATGGCTTACCAGATGAAGAAAAGAAGAAACAATATATACCAAGTAAGCCTGCCTAATATGGTATCAAAATGTTTGCTCTTGTTAATTCAAAAACATCGTACACGGTTAATTTGGAGTCCTATGTTGGGATGCAACCTGAAGGTCCATAAATGGTAAATGGTTCAGTAGTTTACCTCTTGTTGAGAAATTACTGAGAAATCATGAATCAACACATTACCAAGGAATAATCAGGAAATTCCAGCAGAATTCTCACCAAGTACAATCACTGAAGTAAAATCTTTGAGTTTTGGGTTCATGGAAGAATGCACTCTTGTTTCATATTCCCCTAAGAGAAACAAATCTATTGTTATCGTCAATGTATCACTGCAATTTAATAGATGCTGAGACAAGAGATGACAAGAAACCAGTTATCATTACAGACTATAACAAAAACAAAACTGGTGTTGATTTAGTTGATCAACTCTGCAACAATTACAATTTTGCTAGAAATACTCGTCGGTGATCTATGGTTGTGTTTTATGATTTACTGAACATTGCAGACATAAATGCATTTTGCGTATTCAAAGCTAATCGCTCTGTTCCCGTAGTGATTTCCTGGAAAAATGTGCTTGAGAACACATAAACTCCAAGTCGAGTTCAGGACAACAATAGAACAATTACCCTCAGAAATGAGGCGCCACGCTCGACATCTATAAGGCATTAATGAGGTCGTACCCCACCCCATCAGAGGCCATAAAATTATGTTGGACGTTGCTACATATGTCCTAGATATGACAGCAATTCGGCAAGAAAATATTGTGCGAAATGCTTCAGGTATGCTTGTAAACATCATATGAAGGAAATATGTGTGAATTGTGTGAGTGAACAAAATTGACTCTTTTCAGGGGACATAAAAGGGGTTAAAATTGGTAGTTTTATAGCTTGTAAACATGTTTTCATTAGCTTGTTATCTGTTCTTTTCAGTTTTTACTGCATGTTTTTTCACGTTCATGTAATTTTGGGTAAATGGAAAATATATTGAGTTATGGCAAATAAAGGATTTATTCTGGGACTTTTTGGTTTTTTCAGTTCCAACGAGAAAAAATCAATATTTTTCATCAGAACTCAAAAAACTTCAATCACAAATGATCAAAGGAACTAATTCATTTCAAGTACGTATTAAAACGTATTGATTTTTAATGCAAAATTAAAATGGTCTACATGCGAGTAAATACGTTCGAGAAGAGGGCGCGAGTAACCGAGGATTAAAATATTACAAAATCTGTTCAAAGTGATCTCCTTCAGCTCGGATGCAAGATTCACCCAGTGATAATCTATTTTTTAAGCCCTCAACATTTGCCACGGGGTAGTGTAAACTGAAGACTTCAAATAACCCCACAGGATGAAATCGAGGGGAATTAAGTCTGGGCACCGTGCAGGCCAAAATCGAGGTGCACCTCGATCAATCCAAAGATTTCCATACTGTTGAATTAGGAAGTCATGAGAAAGCTGAATGAAATAAACAGGTGCGCTATCGTGCATAAACCACATCTTTTGTCTTATAGCTAAAGGTACATTCTCCAAAAATTCTGAAAAGGTGTCCTCCAAAAGTGTCTCCTTGGTAGAAATACTGGTACAATCAGGCAGTTACCCACAATGCCGATCTAAACCATATGTTTGATTTGGATTTTCTTCACACCACTTATGATTATTATGAAAATTCCTTGAGGAATTTCTTGAAAAACTTGCTTCATCAATGAACAGGATCAGCATAAGAAATTTAGGAATTTGAATCAACTCACGCAAAAGTCATTGACAATACGTAATATGGGCTTGTACGCGTTGTATGAGGAATGGATACAACAAATTTTCATGAAGAATTTGCCAGACAATTTCATTGCTGGCACCTAAAGCACCGACCAGGGTTGTCTTGAATTATTGCAAGAACCTCATTTTCCACCTGTACCGTCCATATTTCCCTTGGTCTTGCTGCTCTTTCATGTAGTTTTAATGTGCTTTCTTTATATAAGCATCGATGAATTCTTTCAAAAGTTTTTCAATCGGGAGCAATACGGTTTGGAAATCTTTCGATGTACAACATGAAGTGCATGTCGGTCATCTCAGCATTCGTATAACGATTCATGATAACCGATATGAAATTCAAATACAATATTTGATAAGGTTCCAAGCAAGCGCTTTTTACATAAACCTGAACATTTCGGCGTTCGAGGTTCATTATTACGTTGGGTAGGAGCATTTTTAACTGATAGGCAATTCGCTATTAGGGTGGGTACTGATACTTCTTCTTTTCAGCCAGTTCTTAGTGGTGTTCCCCAAGGGTCAGTTTTGGGCCCTCTTCTGTTTGTATTGTATGTCTCTGACATTCCCAGCTTGTTGGTCTCCCAAAGTGCAGCCTTCGCATACGACATTATTCAATGTTGCCACAGATCCCAATAATACTCTTCAAGAGTTGTGTGTAAGTTGTTCTTCACATGTTGACCTAGGTGTTGTTTTCAGTAGTGACCTTTCCTAGACATCTCATGTAATGCGTACAACTAGTAAGGCCAAACGAAGCTTATTTCTCATTCACAAATGCTTCAGGAACTGTCATTTTTCGACCATATCTTCCCTATACAAAACGTATGTCCGGCCGATTTTAGAATTTGCTGGTCATGTATGGCATCCGTGGTTGACCGGTGACTCCCAAGTTCTCGAGTCACTCGAACCCTTTGGTCGTCAAAGGTCAAAGCTATCAAGAGCATCTTTCACTGATGAACCTCTCATCTTTCGAGGATCGTAGGCTTCGGGGGACTCGATTACTGTCTACAGGGCTTTTTATGGTTTTTTCGGCATCGATATGTCTCATCTCTTCTCTTTGAATTTGTTCATCTCCGAGGACACAATCTCAAACTAGCAAAAGAAAGATTTTCCACGAGATGCCGGGAAAACTTCTTGAGTAACAGAGTCTTCAGCTGCTGGAATCGCCTAAACTCAGATGTGGTGGGCGCTCTTTCCATCAACGCCTTCGAAAATCGATTTGACAGCTGGAGAAGTGATGGATTTGTTTAACGTTGTTCTTTTTTCTATTTTTCTAGTACTTAATTTAAATTTAATTAATTCACCATGCAGTATTTTAAGTTCGTTTCCGATATCTTTAATTTAATTTTGAGTTATATAGGATTTATATCCTCAACTCTGTATTTTTTTATAATAATAATAATAGATTCAAAATTATTGAAAAACAGAAACACTCAAATCACACTGACGTTAATCATCTTTGAACACATTTATGGCTTAGCATAGAACAGGAACTATCAATGGAATCGCAAGGATTTCTAGAAAAACTTTTCAACATTATTTTAATCGAAAAGTAGGCGTCGCTCAAAAAAAATTTCAAGAGATTGTTTTTCTTGAAAAGTAACTGGAAAGTTCCAAACTATTTTTTATTCTGGAAAAAATCAGAAACGTCCTAGTTCTTCCTTTGAGAATAACCTTCGTTGTGCCCATACGCGCTCCACTGATGAGTCCGAAATATTGTTTCATATTGAAAAATAATGTGTCTTTGAAAGTTTTGACATCCCAAAACATTGCCTCAATATCTCAAGTGGTATACGAAAAATTCAAATTTGACTGCATCTTTCGATTGGATTTTAACACCCTGTAAATCAGAACGAAATATTTACGGAACGATGTTTATATGAACTTTTTTTCTGTAATGACCAGCAATACCTTAAATATTCCTGTGTTTTTTTGAAATCTTTTTAACACCTTGTATATAATGATAATATTATAATTGATGGCCGCTTTCCAGTACGAGAACGAATGGGTTTGTCTATAGATTGATGCAGGTTTTCATCTAGAATCATGAATTTGCAGGAAGCATTGTTAAGTAAGATAAAGCCCACTGTATATCAGAACAGTTGAAATCACCTTCAAAACGGATTGTTCATTGAAAGGTAGTGGAAAAAGGTTTATGGAAAAGAGCGTTTCTACTTTTCAATATAATCACTTTTGATGCAGTCTGTTTCCTTTTTGTAATTTCAGATAAGTGGATGGTTTCAAAGCCCATAATATACGCTTAAACGGTTACAATGATTCCTCGTTCGAAGTGAATTTCTTCGTTTCTGATGGAGATGAATGAGGAGGCAGTTCGTGTAATTTGACCATTATTTGAAGGCATATAAAACGACACCAATGACGTCTCTCAATCTAGTTGTTTTACGTAGAGTTACGCAGGGAAATTTCTTTTTTATACTCGAGCATATCAAATATTCTTTTCGTGGATAATTGTTAGTGTACACTGTGATGAAAAAGTATCCGAAAATGTGACATAAAACGCAAAGTCTTAATCTACTTCAATACTTATCGAATCTCCTTCAAAATATGCTCCATTTGAAGCGATACACATATGCGAACGTTTTTATAACATTTTTTTATAGGCGCTTTCAGGGATAGCCCTCAGCTCCTTCTGCAAATTATGTTTTATGACGTCTATGAAATAAATCTGATTCCCCGGAGCGGCAATTTCAGTCTGGAGAAAAAAAAGTCACACGGAGCGAATCAGGCGAATAAGGCGGCTGCTCGATGGTATTTATCGAGTGTTTTGCCACAAATCCGGCCGTTTACGACGCATATTTCCACGCAAACGTTTAATAACGGTTAAATAGAAGTCCTTATTGACCGTTTGACCTCGCGGAAGGAATTCATGATGAACCATGCCACGAATATTGAAGAAAACAATCAGCATGGTCTTGATTTTCCCACCGATTCCGATAATGATGATTGTTGTCTCGTTAGTGTGTCGTATTCATATACCCATGTTTCGTCACCACTTATGAACCGTCCCATCAACGTGGGATCAGAATTCGCTCGATCCCGCATGTCTGCAGCTACCTGCGTCCGGTACTGTTTTTGAAGAAAATTCAGCTCTATCGGAACGAGTCGAGCGGCGACGTTCCGCATGCCCAATTGGTTCACCAAAATCAAACGAGTGGTTTCACGAGAGATGTAGAGATCACGAGCTGTCTCTCTAATACTGGCATGACAATTTTCGAACACCATTTCCTTGATTTTTTGGACGTTATCGTCGTTGCATGTTTGATGAATAAAGAAATCGCAGAGCAGATATCAAGCTGGAAAGCGTGGTCAGCAAGAATACTCACAGTTGAATTAAGGAATCCAAACATGAACAAAAGAACAATAATTGTGGCTTATGGACCAAACGAAAACGAATCAGTTAGTAAGAAAATCGAATTTTGGGAACAATTAACAAAAGCTATAGAAGAAGCAGAGGGCAGTATTTATAGTGCATGTGACTTCAACGGAAGAGTAGGACAGCGAAATAATGATAGTATTTATAGGACAGTTTTAGGCAAACATGGGGCACACACAAGAAATAGCAATGGGACGAAACTACTAGACTTTGCGGTAATGAATAACTTGATAATTAGTAACAGTTTTTTCGAACACAAGAATATACATTAATATACGAGACGAGTAGAAAGTAGAAACGAGAAGTCGACTACATATTGGTAGAGAAAAGCTACCTGAAAAAAATAAAAGACGTTAGAGTAAGAAGAGGAGCTGAAATAGGGAGCGACCATTTTTTACTAGTAGCTTATATCAAAAAGAAACTGGAAGACGACGGTAAAGAGACACCAGTTAAAAAAAAGATCGAATATGCATCGATAAAGGATTACAAACTCGCCTATCCAGAATACGCCAAAATTTTCTAGCTAACCATATCAAGGAAACTAGAAAATATAGAAGATGCAACAGAGAATATGAGCACAGAAGACTTATGGAAGTATTAAAAGCACTCTTCTCGATTCTGCTAAAGAAGTATGTGGAAGCAGCAGAAAGAGAAATAACGCAAAAGAAACGGCATGGTGGACAGATGCAATTGGAGAGGAAGTGAGAATTAAGAATTTAGAAGAGAGCATGGGCCAATTATCTCAACTGTAAAACTATGAGAAATATAAGTTATACAAACAAGCAAGAAAACGAGTGAAAGATCTAGTCTTGGCATCTGAGTAGAATTCGGGGAAAAATAGAAGCCGAGAGAAAAGCAAACCAGAAGCTATTCTATAAAATAGTTAAATCATGTAGAAGGAAAAAGAACTCTGACATTTATAACATCAAGGACAAAAATGGAGAATTAGTCAGAGATGACAGGAAAGTATTGGAAAGATGGAAGGAATATTTTCAAGAGCTACTTGGAGCGAAGGAAATGGATAAGAGGATTGTGAAGTTCGCTTAGAAGAAGACAGAGACCAAGAAAAGAAAAGAAAACAGGAATTACATGAAGCTATAAAACGCCCGAAAAATTGAAAAGCCCCAGGCTATGACAAGATTACGACCGAAATGATCCAGAATATTGGACAATATGGAGAAGACGTGCTTTTGAAAATATATAATAGGGTATGGCAAGAAGAACAAATCCCGAAAGATATATGAACAAATAATAGATATGAAGCTGAGGTTAATTATTGAAAGTATATTGGGAGAGACACGAAGTGGATTTCTAAAAAGAAGAAGTATTCAAGATCATATGTTCAGCATGAAGATATTGATGGAAAAATCTAACAGGATGCAGAAGAAAATATACCTAGCGTTCATGGACTAGGAAAAAAGCTTTTGATAGGGTGCCTACACGAAGATTATGGGAAATACTACGTAGAAGAAGAATCAAAGCAAAAATTATAAGACTGATAATAAATATATATGAAAGTAATAGAAATTGCATTATAGGCGGATACAGCAGATCGGAGTATTTCGAGACAACGGAGTGGACTTAGTCCTCTGTTGTTTATAATCTTCATGGATGAAATAATGAAAAATTTCTCGATATAAGTGAGGAAAATCCAGATTGGATATGGAAACTTACAGCAAGTAGAAGTATCAGAAGGCATACGCGGATGATATAATGATAATGGCCAGAAATGAAAAAGATCTTCAGAAAAACTTTTCGGTATAATGAAATGTTAATCGATATTGTAGACCCTCAAAACACCATTGAGTCAGATGGTTTCAGTTTGGCAATAGGTTTTCTGGCGTGAGGATATATATATATATATATATATATATATATATATATATATATATATATATATATATATATATAATAGAAATTGCATTATAAGCGGATACAGCATATCGGAGTATTACGAGACAACGGAGATGGACGTTAGACATGAGGGGTGGGTCTATTCACTTCACCACTGAGCATAAAGGTGCTTTCATCAGAAAAACAGATGTTATTCTGTTAGGTTTTATAATCTTCATGGATGAAATAATGTTTCACGAAAATTTCTCGATATAAGTGAGGAAAATCCAGATTGGATATAGGAATTTGAAACTTACAGCAAGTAGAAGTATCAGAAGTGGGCATCTAATGTGGCCTCAAACTTTTCATGAAATGTTAATATATAGACCATTTCAAGTTGGGGATGCTGAATGGAAGGGTTGATTGCAGAAATTCTATGACCACACAAGAAAGTCCTATTCTCGGATCAAACATGTTCTCGTATTGAACCAGTTTCAAAAGTTATTTGGATTTTCAATGTTCCTGCTTGGGGACATATGATATATATATATATATATATATATATATATATATATATATATATATATATATATATATGACAAATATATTGAAGTTCTCAAATTTACATATTATCGTATATATATATATATATATATATATATATATATATATATATATATATATATATATATATATATATATATATATATATATATATATATATATATATATATATATATATATATATATATATATATATATATATATATATATATATATATATATATATATATATATATATATATATATATATATATATATATATATATATATATATATATTATTCAATATATATATATATATATATATATATATATATATATATATATATATATATATATATATATAATATATTTATCGCTGAATATATTTCACCAAATATTTACCGACGGAGGTTTATCTCGGAAGCAGAGCACTATTCCAGTGGAATTATTTCGTTCGTTTTCTACTATTGATGTGATTCACGGAACGGCGAAAGATGTCCCCAAATGTTTGAAATTTTTAACGTTTCCATATCTGTTTGTTTTTGTTCGTATCTTTCTCGAAGTCCGGTAGCGGGTTCTCCGTGTCGGTCCATAGAGGGCGACTCTCGTACGTATGTACGAGGTGCGTCCTTTCTGGAATTGATAGGGTACCCCGATGTAGCTTGGTAGGATGCTGAGAAGCGATATTCGGCACTGATGAGCTCCTAATAAGGGCGAAACTGCAGTCTGCCGCTTCGTTTCTGAGCATCCTGCTTAGTTGCACTATTGTGGCGCTTGGAGGCTGCCTGCACAATAGTAGGGAACTAGATCTTGTCAGAAGGATTATTCATTGATCTACGGCTTTTGAACAATTCGTCTGTCTTGACTATAAATATACACATATATATATATATATATATATATATATATATATATATATATATTGATCATGTTGTCGGTTGAAGAGGTAAATCCGGAACGAGGTAAATCTTCAACGATCTCCCGACTGTCTCTAAAGGTACACTTGGATTTTCGATAGAACAGAGTCTCCATAAACCTTCTACAGCGTAAGCAATGGTTCAGCAATTTTTGTTCAATATTTTCTCCATTGTAAAATTCACTGACTACCACTGAGGTCGACTGGTTTCAACAGCTGTCGTGAGCAAACTAGTTGACAGATCGCGCTCATGTTTGGCATAGTTATTAAGAACAGTACTACCAACATATAGAAACTTAAAATACTTAAAATCACTCAACGTGTCCAATTTAAATGAGAATTTCCGGATACTTTTTTGTCACAGAGTATATCCGTTAATACTGAAGATATAAACGCATTTCTAACAATTATAAATCTGATTTTTCTTTTGTTGATTTTCCATTGATAATTCTTCTAATTTGAAGATTCCACTTGAACAACGACCTTCACATAGACGATTAAATAAACAACAAATCTTTCAAGAAATACCAGGAACATTTGTAAAGGAATTAAAAGCAATAACTTCATTGCATTCACTTTCATTGAGGTGACTTTGAAAGAAATGGGCAGAAAACCAATCAACCAAATCTATTACTATATGTTAATGAATGTAAATTAAAATTTCTTCTATTCATCATTGTAGATGTTCTTGTTCAGTTATTGAAGAAGCTACATGTTGTTGAAACATATCACGCGAAATAATGTAAAATATAAAATGTATAACCGCATTCGTGGTAAAAAACTCAATTGTTGAAAAATTTCTTCCAATAAGAAGATTGTGATCTATTTACAATCATTCGCGAATGCATATTCAACAGACTGCCCATCGTATGTTAACCTGGTTGATTGTGTAATGAAAATGTTAAAATAAGCACCTGCTTTTGGGCCATCGCCTGCATTTGCTGGAACATCTGTCTCTCCTCTTCCTTACCTGGAACAAATCCAAGACCCAGGCCATTAGTTCCGTGAAAATCCTGAACGCTTTCACCTAGATCTAAAATAATGTCTTCAGAGCGTGTATCAAGCCAAATTTTTGTTGCACTGTAACTGTTTAAGACTCTTCGCTCGATAGAATGAGAAACGCCTCGTGGGAGAGAGAAACTGGGGTGCACAGGAGAAAAAGCGAAGATTTAAAATATCTATCACAACGATTAAGGGATATACGTGCTATATAAATTGAAATATGTGGTTGGAATGGATGCAATAAGAAAAAAATTTAATTTTATATCAAATGTATTGACTGGTTTTTTTCATTAATTATCACTAACCCGCAAGCTAACCCGTCAGTCGTTTATAGATTTCAAATAATTGATCGTTTAAGCCTGAACTACGTGATAGTTGATATTCATAATGAATAATAAAATACAATAAGTTACTATGTTTTGACTATCAATAATTTATTGATGTAAAGAATGACCGGTTTCGGACATACGTCCATTATCAACAAGCTAATGAAAACTGAATACTCATGTACAATACAGGAATTACCATCAATAAAATGCTAGTAGAGGTCACAGTAACTTGAATAATGGTGATTGGTAAGTAATTAAGTCTACCTGGTCCTTAAGGAGTTTAATCCTTTCTACCCTAGATGCCTTGAAAATTTCCATCGACTCAAAAAAATTGAGTTTATAAGATTTATCACAGGAATGAAGAATTTTTAGCTGTTGAAGTTCTGGAAAAGGATGACATTCATTGAGACAATGTACAGCTATAGCTGAATCATATTTCTGATGTAGGAATGACCGGAAATGTTCTTTGCATGTAGAAAGAGCGTCCTGTTTGACCTATATAAAAGGAATTGCACTCAGAACATGTTAATTGGTATACTCCTGTTTTTTCGAATTTATCGGTTTTATCTTTTGTGTTGAAAAGCAACCTGTTCTGACGTCTCCCTTCCCAAAAACTCTCTAACATTTTTTGGAAGACGTCAGAACAGGTTGCTAGAGTTTTGTCTGATAGTAAAAAAGTTCATTTTGCATTCAAACCAGTTAGCAAATTATCAGGCCTGCTTTTAAACGCAAAAGACGAAACCGATAAATTCGAAAAATCAGGAGTATACCAATTAACAGGTTCTGAGTGCAATTCCTTTTATATAGGTCAAACAGGACGCTTTTTCGAGGCTAGATACAAAGAACATTTCTGATCATTCCAACATCAAAAATATGATTCAGCTTTAGGTTCACATTGTCTGAATGAATGTCGTCCTTTTACAGAACTTCAACAGCTAAAAATTCTTAATTCCTGTGATAAATCTTATAAACTCAATTTCTTTGAATCGATGGAAATCTTCAAGGCATCTAGGGTAGAAAGGGTTGAGCTCCTTAACGACCATGTAGACTTAACTACCTACCAATCACCATTATTCAAGTTACTGTGACCTCTACTAGCATTTTATTGATGGTAATTCCTGTATTGTACATGAGTATTCAGTTTTCATTATCTTGTTGTTGATAATGGACGTATGTCCGAAACCGGTCCAACCAATGTAAAATTTTGTCATTCTTTCATCAATAAATTAGTGATAGTTGAAACATAGTAACTTGTTCTATTTGACTATTCATTACGTTTATAGATTTTCCTAACATTCCTCAATCGAGAACATTCGATACTCGCAACAAAAATTATCAGCCATACATGCCGCCCCTATTGTCATTTGCAATTACGAAAGTGTCTACATCATTACATCTAAGGTTTTTCGAATTCCACGAGCTTTTTTTATTACTGTCAGGAATTTTTAAGTGAGTTCAATAATCGATAAATAAACGAGACTAGAAAGTAATATTTTAAGACAAGTACGTTAGGGCACATTTTGTTACTTGAGGGAGAAGAAAGATATGACGTACGTTCTTCCGGCAGGGAAACACAGCAAAAGAGCATCGATAAGTGTCTATAACTTTGTTCCTGTTGAATGCAGGGTGTCCCCCAAGTTCTATAGTAAACTAGGAGACGTGATACCAGAAGAAATTCTGGATTAGTGACGACAGTACGGTCCTAATCTTTTTAAATTTGAAGATATTCAGCTTCCAAAATTTGATCCTTAAAGGGTTCAATTTTCAACATACAAGAGCGATTCTGTGTTTTTACCATAGATGGAATGAAATACATATCTTGTTGTACAGAAAGTGACAATCTAACCATAGTAAGAATATTAAAGAGAAAAAATAATTTTAGTCAGTTTTCCACGTTTATCTGTTAATACACGACCGGTTTCGATCAATCGGCCATTTGTGCTGAATACTAACTCATGTACATAGATGATAACAACTTATGTATTTTCCTTGAATATTGAGTAGGGGGTGAATTTTTGATTTCGATTTGCCTATTAAGCAGCAGAAGACCTTAAAGAGTTCCAGAGCTAACCAGACAACCAAAAATTAACAGACTTAATTGGTGTATCGAGCACCAAAATTGGAATATCGTGAATTGGCGAAATGTTCTTTTTGCGCATGAGACCAGAATTGGTGTTCGAGCAGATGACCGCCAATGGGGTCGTGGAAGACAAGCTAGACACCGAGCAGTAAGACAAATTCCGAAATACCAAGGGGGCAGGGTGATGTTTTGGGGTGGCATTATGGTTGGAGAGAAATTAAACCAGAAAATATACAGTCTCGACAGTTCACTGAACTCAAGTACGAAACAACTTTATCAAAATAGACTTGATCGGAAATTGAACGACGAGTTCCTAACAAAAAACACAGAAACACTGTACAGGCACATATCTGAAGCTCTGCACTCTGGGGCACTAGAAGCTTCAGGAGGAAAGAAAACACCAAAAAAGAAGAGAAACGACACACTAACCTGGGATGAAGATTTGGAAGACCAGCAGAAATAGGAAGATAAAGCTTATAAAAAATGGTTGAGCACAAACAACGCACAGGACAAATTAGCTTATAAGGAGGAACTCACTAAGTTCAAGAATATGATCAACAAAAACAAAAATGAAACATGGGACAGGAAATGCTCTGAGATAGACTGTTATATTGGAGGCTCCAAATCAACCGAGGCGTGGAAATTTATCAAATCTCTGAAAACAAACACAATAAATAAAATCAATATACAGCCCATACAATTAGAAGAATGGAAGGAACACTTTTCAAAAGAACTAACAGAAAACAGAGAAGAATACCTCACAAACCATCCGAGGCCTTATCAAGTGGAAGGACCATACTTTGAGCTAGACAGCGCCATGATAGAATAAGCCATTACATCAATGAATAATAGAAGAGCGTGTGCACCAGGCGGAATACCTGCGGAATTGTTAAAGAACGGAAGGGAAAAACTAATAATTTACATGAAAGAACTTTTTTCTAGAGTAATAAATGGCGACAAAATGCCATATACTTGGAAGGAAGCGTGGATAAAATCAACTCATGAGACGGGAAACCGACAAAGTTATTATTATTATTATTATTGAAGTTATTTAAGGCTGAGGACAAGTCCTATAAAAGCCTAATAAAAAAAAATAATTTCTATAGTATTGCAAGCACAGCTTAGCCATAATTAAATATGCACACATATATAATAACTAAATCCTCTTATGTCAAAAACGAAATCTAATTAAACAAAGGAAAGTCCAACTTATTTTTGAATTCATTAACCGAATTTGAGTCCACCACATCACTAGAAAACCTGTTCCAATCATCGAACACCCTATTCACAAGAAAAAACTGTCTTTGTCTCGACGAAAATTTTTCTTTTTTCAGCTTCAGATAATGACGCAAACGAGTATCAGCACCCAAACTAAACAAACATCTCAGGTTGGCGTAATTGTGTTTAATTATCCGATAGCACAAGATTAGATCTCTGCGATGTCTTCGCTGCTCGAAAGTTATGAGACCAGCTCTAGCCAATCTTTCATTATATGAAGGACGAACGACCCCAAAAGTCATACGTGTAGCACGGCGCTGGACACCCTCAAGCATGCTTTTATCCCGAGCGAGAACCGGGCACCAAACCGAGCCTGCATACTCCAAAATAGGACGCACATAAGTTTTATAAAGTGTAACCGAACTAGAGAAGGACAACTTAACGAACGATCTACGAATGAGATAAATTAAAGAATTAGCACGTTTACAAACACTTAGGACATGTTCCGACCACATAAGGTTTGAAGTAACGGTTACTCCTAGATCTACATGTGAAGTAACTGAGCGAAGTGGATGATTGTCAATCGAGTATTGACGGGATGGATTATTGGGTCCTATATGGAGCACAACACATTTATCAACATTTACTGGTAGGAACCAGTCGTTGCACCATCGGTTTATTGCGTCAAGATCGTCCTGGAGAATCTGTCTCTCGGTGAGCGGGTTTGCATACAACTTGGTGTCGTCAGCGAAGAATGACTTGCGAGATTTAATGTGTAATGAAAGATCGCTGGCGAAAATGACAAATAAAAGTGGCCCCAGGACGGATCCCTGAGGCACTCCGCTCACAACCGGTCTTTCCGAGGAAAGAACACCACCAACCCTCACCACGAATGTTCGCTGCGACATATAATTAGTAGTCCAGAGAAGCAACTTCCCGCGAATACCAACGATGTCCAATTTGTGAACTAATCTTCTTCAAAAATCTTGGCTCTAATTATAGATGTATCTCGGTCACAAGTACCTTTAGCCGACTCTACGGGAAAATATCACGTAACATCTTAGAGGGAGAATTTGGACCATGTGAAATTGTACAGCAAGCCGGGTTTCGGGCTGGTCGCTCTTGCATCGACCACATTTTTAGTATCGTACAGATAAATGAGAAAACAGTAGCAACGAATGGTGAATTATATTTACTGTTCGTTGACTTAACAAAAGGATATGAAACGGTGCCTGTCCAAAAGATATTGCAAGTATCAGAAAGATCTCTCATCAAAGCGATGAAACAACTCTATCATCAAGCAACATCTAGAATTAAACTGGGTACTAGAATCTCACAAACTTTCGAAGTTACAAAAGGCTAAAGACAGGGGTGTTGCCTTTCCCCAACATTGTTTAAAATATTCCTTAATGAACCCCTCAAACAATGAAGAAGATTTTGCAGCGGAATGGGACTGCCCTTAAACAGAGACTCCACGCTAGGGTGAATCGTTTTTGACTTTTTTCGAAATTCAAAAAAGTATAGTGCGGAAAAGTTGCATTTGCTGGCACCGAGCATCTGTGATTTTTTTCAGAATTTTTGAACAATCCCTAGGGGTCGCGCAATGCCCTCAAAGTTTCTTATGTTGTGTATAGGCAACCCGCACAACAATCTTGCGTTTTCAAGCTTTTAGGGTTCTAAAGTCACATTTCTGAACTCTTTCTCTTGTTTTTAGTTGTATTTGTTCATGGAGAATAAATGAAAGAAGGATTTCGCTGTATTGTGTAATGATAATGGAAGATTAATACAATTAAAGCCAATTGAATATTGTGTCAAACAAGTGTTAATAAAGCATGGATACAATTTAACGTTAATGCAGCTTTGGTAAAATTAAATTTTGAAAATCAGAATTTCCTATGGACGCTTCCGCTCTTCTTGTGCAACGGCGTAGTCCTTTTTGGTATGTAGAGATGGCATCCGTTGTCTGGACTCCAGTTTTGCTTTCACGTACGCGTCACGAGATTGTGGCCCAAAAACAGAGGAAGAAGCTTCTGTTACTAATTTTACCAGCCTTTCGACAGCCTGAGTGTGGCAAGGGAAAGCGGTTAATTCCTTATCACAGAATGCTCGACTCCTAATACTTTCTTCTATTTCTTCGGGTGAGAGTGATCGGGTTAGAGAGGGCTCGGTCATAGGGTGCGGAGACCAGTCTATGAGATCGTAGTAGTGCTCAGCGTTAAACTTAAATTTGGGCAATTCGAGGGCGCGTATTCCCTTCCGTGTTGTCTTCGTCGATCTTGCCTTTTTTATTCTTCTCCAAGCAAGAGTTCTCGTGTCGGGATTGCCATCGTTGATCAAAGCGAACAGTACATTCTCAAGGTGTCCAAAATAGGCATTGTTCTGAATAACCTTGTCCACAATATTCCGCAGTTTGAGAGGCAAGTAGCGTGACAGTCGAATCACCTTCCATAAATGTATTAGACCCTGGGCAATCGAGGGTTCTTTTTTTACTGAGTACCAAACGGGAGCGTAAACTTTCATTACATACGAATCCAACTGGCGAAGCGCCTCCGAAGGCTACTCTACTAGCTGTTGTTAACCACCTAGATTGTACAACAGGGCCTGTTTTCTGCTTGCTGAGTTCTTTTGGACAATGTCCACATGAGACAGCGGTACATAAACGTAGGAGGTATTTCTGATCGGTGCTAATATCTGTCAAACCTTCCGTGTCTTCTATCCAATCAACGGGGATGGCGTCAAACTTCGTCACTCGTCGATTTTCGCATTGTAAAATAGCTTCTCCAATGGGTCCACCGGTTGCTTGTGGATTTTTAGTTTCTCCGTCTAAATATCGCATGAGATGTCGGAAAGGTAGCTCGTTCAAATGGAGTTGACAAACAACATGCTCCACAGGAGCGTTGATAGCTATCTCTATGAGTCGCATCACATCTTGGATCCGACCAGTATTGACATTAGTGCCGTCACATCTAAACCCAGCACTGTTAATTTAGAAATATCGATTTTCTGTTGATCAAAAAAAAATCGCATACTTTTGACGATATCATCAGCGGACCCTGATGAAGGTGAAACATGGCCAAGAAACTTCGACCCTGGTTCTTCTACTAAGCATACATGTTCCTCAGCCTCGTCTTTGCGATAAAATCGACTTCCTTTCTTCTCTTTTTTAAGAGTTCGGTCCTTACGTCCGTCAAAATACAGACCTTTAATGAATTTGGTTTCGGTTTCAGTATTCCTTTGAAATTTTTTTTTCAACTCGCCCATAGCTCTTGTGACTTTGCTTTTATCTATAACTTTTTCTTTTTCTTCTGAGGAAATTATACCAGCGTTTTCTAAAGCGGCGCTTGCTATCAACGCAACATGTCTTCTTGATACACCTGATCTGTAAGCAGCTGACGTCACATTTTTGATGGACAAACGTGTGTTTCTAGATGTCGAGGTTTGTGGTTCAAAATCGGAATCGTTACCGCTGGTATCCTGATGACTCGAGGAAGACTCTTCTGCTTCTGACGCTGTTTGCTCTTCTAGCTTGGGACGCTTGCGCAATACAGGATGAGAATCCATGTCTGAGCCAGTAACCTTTTTCGCGTTTCGTTTTTTCCTTTCTTCTTTCTTCATTTCTTGACATTTAATAAGAAAAGAGTAGCCTGTTCCTGCTTGACGCACTTATATATATATATATATATATATATATATATATATATATATATATATATATATATATATATATATATATATATATATATATATATATATATATATATATATATATATATATATATATATATATATATATATATATATATATATATATATATATATACAATAAAGAACCTTACCGAACCAAATACGAGAAAATAGCACTCTGGTATTTATAACCTCTGAATTCTTCCTCTAATTCGTTACATCGTAGTCTTTTATTCCTTTATACCACAAAGACAACAAATACACAAAAACAAACTGCAAGAAAATCGACTTTAGACCTCTGAAAACACTTGAAATCGCAAAATTGTTGTGCGGGTTGCCTATATACAACAGGGTATTGTTCAAAAATTCTGAAAAAAATCACAGATGCTCGGTGCCACCAAATGCAACTTTTCGCACTATACTTTTTTGAATTTCGAAAAAAAGTCAAAAACGATACACCCTACTCCACGCTGTACTCCCTACATTTTGCAGATGATCTAGTGGCCATTGCACAGCGTAAAGACGACTTGGAATACATGACCCGAAAATTATTTCAGGAATACAAGGGATGAGGACTAAATGTGAATCTGAACGAAACTAAATATCTTTGTATAGGAGGAAATGAAGAAGACTTACAACTAGAAGGGGGTGAAAAGATAGAGGCATGCGAGGAATATATGTATTTGGGGACAACGATTTATAACAGCGGGCGCACAGAACAGGAAATCAGAGGGAGAATAATTAGAGGAAAGAAGGTTTTAAGGTGCCTAAATTCAATACTATGGTCGAAGAACATATCGAAGAAAAGAAAACATCTTCTGTATAGCTCCATATTTCAGAGTATTGTACTGTATGGTTGTGAGACATGGCAACTGAATAAGACATTAGATCAAGGATTACTTGCGCTAGAAACGGATTTTTGGCAAAGAGCTGCAGGAAAATCAAGACTCGAAAGAATAAATAACACCAGGTTGAGAGAAATGATGAGCGTGGAGACAATAATGATGAAGTTGAAAGAAGGCAATTAATATGGTACGGTCATGTGGAACGTATGGCCGACGAACGCATTCCCAAACAAACTTTGAAATGGACACCAACACAGAGACGGAAAAGAGGAAGATCAAAAACAACATGGATAGCAGGAATAAGGAAAGCTATGTCAGAGAGAAATTCACAACAGGGGGACTGGGAAAAGAGAAGAGGCTGGAAGTTGGGGACCGGAAGGCGGAAGACGCTATAACACCGGTATATATATATATATATATATATATATATATATATATATATATATATATATATATATATATATATATAACCGGTGTTATAGCGTCTTCGAGAAATTACGTAGACCTAGTTCTGGAGCCCATAGTGAGACTGGCGAGGTGCCCACGGTAAGCATTTCACTTTTTACGTGCAAAATTCGAAGGCAAATCAAAATCCTACCTTTGAATCATTGGCTTTAGAAAGAGGACATATTCAGGTGATCTTATTCATTCTTTTTTCATTATTCTTATTGGGAATTAACTGTCAAAATATTTCCTTGACAATGTGGGGTTATGATGGATGGGAGTAGGGCAAGAAATTGAGAGCGGGATACGTAACAACTACCGTGGGATGTGCCCTTGTTCGGGAGTGGAAAAGTTACATTTATAGAAATAGAGTATATTTAAGAACACCTCGCCGGAGCATAGAATTCAGAGATGTTACAATGAGTGAGAGACTGCATGGCGAATCTCACGTGGGACATTCCTATTGGCTATGATTGCCACGTGCAACTAGTATGAATGGTTATTGGTCTTTCTTGAGGCTGAGGAAGCTGTTGAATTTTCTTTTCCGGTTTCATTTTGGTGGTGCACGCTTGTGAGTTATAGTGAATGAAAAAGGAAACTTTTCCTACCCGTTATTGGGGATTTAATCCTACTGAACTCCTATTGCTCGGCCGAGACCGTTTGAGTATTGCGTGAAACGTAAAACTGGCTTCGCTTATGAGGAACGTATTCAACTGCACGCCATCTTGGGTACATGAGCCCTTCGAACATCTAAAGGTGAGTGTTGTCAGAGTTTCTGATCGTTTTCTATTCACTTGGGGTTGTGAATGATGGGTTGTGAGACAAAACGTTTGTTATTTTTGCAGCTGCTACTGTTAGATAGAAGATTCTGTGGTGAAGTAGAAGATCCTATTGTGGAGTAATATGTTCTACAATTGGTTGAGTAATCCAGTGTGGGACTAGACCGAGAGTGCATTGGAAGTCCTAAGGGGACGTCAGCGAAGTAAACCTCACTTTGCCACCTACTTGACTATCCATTCAGTTACCAAAACTGCTTACATTCTATTTGTTATTGGAAATCTTCCCAGCAATTGTGAGATACATTAAACACGGCAACGTTATTGCAGCATCCAGTGCCCACTTCCATCGAATGCCTGAGGATAAGGTTGTCCTTTTCTTATTCATTTATTTTGATAACAAATAATCAGTCCTTAAGAATATTGCCAGTCTATGTAAGAGTAATATCAATTTGAGAGTCAGTCAAATTCTGTGATAAGAGGTTAATAAGGTTAAGTTTACTTTAAATCGGTAACTTTATTCATCTATTGTAAGACCACTGTGAACTTTATATAGCAGCTTCAAATTGTTATGTGATTACAGTGTTGATTTGACACTTAGTGAATCCTGTTCGTCTAACGTTAATAGAACTTATCAAGGAGGTTGTATGACTTTGATTGTCCGAACAGGGATTTTTGTAGAGTAATATCACATTTCATTCAGTGCATAGATATCAGATAGATATTATCTTTTGAGTGAGAGCTGCCTAGCAGCCTGGCCACTGCGACCCAGTGGTCTATTGTGGCAGACTCTGTCCTAAATTTCATCCACGAGCTCCATCCTTCTCGTAAAGGATACGAGTTTTGTGGGTAACGGCTTAATAAGCTGAGTCAGCTTCAGTTTGCAAGATCCAAGTTCATGTTTCATTGATTCTATATCGTCTTCACATAGTATCCTCAACCAATCCTAATTTATTTAGGTGTTTCCTGAGGCGACAGTGCCCCGTTAATATGGCAGTTAAAACTTTCAGTCCCAACCTAGAGAGTTTAAGTCAGGCCTTGGCTTTTGTAGTGGAAGGTCCATTGATGGCACGTCGAGCGTGTCTGAGACCTGGGAGGCTCATCCAATGCTCACGTACCCTAAAGTCCAGCCATCAGTTGTTTTCCATCCTTGCAGTTTCTAGGGGAATTTCGAGCTCAAGTTCAGGTCCTATGAACTCCAGGTTAGTTCCTCAAGCGACCTATGAGTCCGCTTTCTCATTTTCCTCAATGCCCGAGTGACCAGGAACCTATATGGGACGGAGCCTGCTCCGCTCTCCTAGTTTGGCAAGGGTAGAGCCACTTTCCTGCAAGTGAAGTACAGGTATCGGATAACAATGCTTTCAGTGCAGCTTGGCTATTGGTGAGGATAGCAAGAGGTTAGCACAGTGGTCAATGGCGAATATTTCGGCTTGAAAGAGAGTAGCATGCCCTTCAAGACAGATCGACTGTTCCTTGGCGGCACCTCGACCGTAGACACCAGCTCCAACACCTTTCGCAGTTTTTGAGCCATTCGTGTACCAACTGGGACTCTCAAGTAGGCGGTGCTTGGAGCTGATCCATTCCTGTCTATCGGGAATGATGATCTGGAATGGCCTCTCCATGTTGGTTTTAGGTGTTGCTATGTTCGACCTCATACTCAGCACTTCATTATCTTCAATTTCAGACTGTAGGGCGCCAAGCACAAAGCCGAAGTTACCCGCTTCATTACGGGAAAGATGATGGAATCTGAAGAAAACCATTCTAGCCACTCCTTTTATCACAAGATGAAGAGGGGTAAGGCCCAATATCAGTTCCATGGCCGCAGTGGGTGTAGAGCGAAAGGCTCCTGTAATCATCATGCAGGCTCTGTAATTTAGAGAGATTGAGTTGGCATTGCTTCTTAAGACTGCACTCCTCCAAGCAATGCAGCCGTACGTAATACGTGGTCTAACCACCATCACATATAGCCACTTGAGTTGCTTTGGGTTTTTTCCACAGAACTTTTGACATGCCCATAGGTCTAGCTTTTTGCATTGTGTTTTCCAGGTGCGAATTCCACGTAAATTTGCTATCCAGGGTAATCCCCAGATATTTCGCTTCTTCTACAACAAGAATAAACACCCCGTCCAGGGTTGTGGGGGAAATAAATATCCTCCTCTTCCTGGTAAACGGTACCATAAGGGTTTTGTAGGGATTTATGCTAAGTTTCTCTCCTTTACACCACCGCTGAATTGCAGAATAGCCTCCTGTAGTCTGTCGGAAACATCGCTATCATCTCCGACTGCCAGAATGACTATATCATCAGCGTATGCTTGTACATAAACATCCAGTACGCCAATTATTGCTGGAAGGTCACCAATTAGCAGAGACCACAACAGAGGGGATGGTACTCCTCATATCTCCTCCTCATAGTTTTCACGGTATTCAGAATTCACTTGAACAGCCAATTTTCAATGAACGAAGTAATAATATATATTGAACATTGTTTCAAACGCTACGTGATATATTGGATTCATAACAAATGAAAGCTATGTAGTATCATCATAAATGCCCAAATATATCAAATATGAAGATATACGCGTGCATAGTTTCAACGAGACGGTGATTGAACATAGTTTCATTACCGCTTTCACAAAATTTCACGTAATATCAAATTTTTAACGATATAATCGCCTTTTCGAACGCTTTCATATTATAAAATATTGAGTGTTATATACATCTGTAGAACTTCCAGCGAATAGAATACCTTCATGGTGAAATATACAGGATGTTCCATTCAAAAAAATGTAAGTTTGGGTTATAATTCATAAGTCGTTCCCCTTAAAAAAGTTGTGCACGCCAATGAACTCAACATAAAAAGCCCTACAAGAAGCAGTTTTCACCTTTGTGTTTAGCTATAGATAATATAGAGATACGAGGATTTTTCGAAAGTGGAACATTTCGATAATCAGCCTGTATGTCGGAAACGAAGACCGCTATGGAAATTCTTTGAACGGCATTTTCCGTTTCATTAAAAAATAGCGCAAACCGGATCTTTCTATCTTCAACAATTTAGGAGATGACAGCCTGTACAGAGACATTGTCAATTTAAAAACCAACTGCAACATACTTTTCCATTTAACCCCTGTGTCCCAAACTGAAGCGTATAAATGACGATGGCCGATAATATTTGAATATTTCCGCGGGCACGAGCATTGTGTTATACCTTTAATAATCTAATGTGAAGTCTCCTTAATTTGGAAGGTACGGAACGAAGAGTAACCTGGTTACATAGCTAACGTTCTTTTTTCCTATTGCATCCATGTAATGAGGTCTTTTATATTCTATGTACAATTCCACTCACCCATCCCTTTATTTTGCAACATCTCTAGCAGTTTTTTTATGCTCTCGTCTCTAGCCTGTAGAGTCTGCTTTTGAGTTTCGATCCTGAGTTCCAGTTCCTGAAAAAATGAACAACTTTAAATGGTATCAGAAACTTATCTTTTAACTAGTCGAATTTGGGAGGCTTTTACTTGGTAAAATTCCATTATCACTAATAAAAAACAAGTACTGTTTTTCAAGGAATTTTACTTAATAATTGCGATTCGTAACGCGTTTCACTACACCATAAGCCGTCACATACAGGTATTTTAATACATAACTCGTCGTGTCATACGTATCAACATAAAATGTCAGCATTCAACAGAAAGAATTAAATTTGATTAAAGAAATTGCCAAAAATAATGGTAACAATTCTTAACTAATAAATAATATTTTAAATAAAAACAAAATAGAATCGCATTGAATGAAGTTTACCCTGTCGATAAATTGAAACAAAAATTCAATATCTTAACCTACGTTGGCATTACAAGTGAGAAACTGAAATCATTCTTGAGTAACAATAATTTCAACATAGCTTTCCAAACTAATAATAGTTTAGGCAAATATAAAAAAATAATAAAACCAAATCAGATAAAAACAATAAATCAGGTGATTATAGATTGAATTGCAATGACTGTGATAATTTCTACATTGGGAGAACACATAGAAATTTTAATATTAGAATATCGGAACATAAACGCAGTTTTTCAAATAAAAATCACATTCAAATTACGTGAATCATCTCTTAGAAAATAGTCACTCTTTCGACCCACAGTTTGAAATTTTGCATACAGATAATAGATATTGGAAGGTAGATCTTTGGGAAACTTTAGAAATCAACAAACACAAACACTCAGGTAGACTCATCAATGAACAAGTCGATTTAACCCCTTCATCTCTATTGAATTTCTTCAGGGAGCAATCTATTCCTTAATTTCATTGGATATATCTGTCATCACTAACCACTCAGGAAAGAGCAACCCAATAAGCTTTTAATTACTCAGGAACATTTGTATTTATATTCTCATTCTTATTCTCTCTACATTTATTCGTCTGAAGAAGCTACGGTGTAGTGAAACGCGTTACGAATCGCAATTATTAAGTAAAATTCCTTAAAACACAGTACTTGTTTTTTATTAGTAGTCGATTGAAGTTTATGTCGATTTTAATGCAAATTTTCATGAGATAATCGACATCTGTAGACGGCGCCGTAATCACATTGTGGTGAACAGAGTTTTCATCTCTGTTTCCGTTGTAGGTGAGACGGAAGATCCCAAAGGCTAATAGAAACATGGAAAGGTTTTGTTACCCACTTGAAACTATATTGATAACCCATTCTACTTCTACATGATATGTAAACCCTGATTTAGTATATCTATCACTATCCTATTGTCGTCTATTCAGCTTCATACGAACGAATCATTATTGCCGAGTGTACACATTCGGAACTATTTCTAATGTATAATTATCATAGTAATCATGCACTTTTTACAGCCTAGCAATTCGGGTGTTGCAATTGATATATTTCTTAGTTCACTGAATTGTAACCTTATATCAATTCAATGAACTTCCTTTATTATAATTTACTCATATTGGAATGTATCCATTACACCTTTCTCGTCACTCGAAAAAAAATTTTATTTGAAACGAAAAAAAAAGTATTTTGCTTACACCAACCTACATACGACTCAACTCTTTTTTTATGTACCTAACTATTTAAGCATCTATATCTATGATATGTGCAAAGTGTGCAATGCACACGGGCGCCATCCTTTAGAGGCGCCAAAACCCAGGGTCCAAAAAAAATATTAAAATGAAAGTTGAGAAATTAAATCGGATTAGGTATAAATACACACGAAATTTTATTAGTATATCATCCAGTTACTGCCGATTCCTATGTTGCGAGAACATGTCAGGCGGCAGTTTCTTGATTTTTCCTGTTCAGACATCAATAACGCCTGGAGTGCTATAAAAGCGATGCATCGCCACAGGCGTTTTTAAATCAGTTAGTTCACTGGACCATGCAACAAGTGAATAAAAACAAGTAATCCTATTAATTTTTACATATAAAGTTAATTTTATTTTGTCATGTGTGGTGTTGTGTTGTGTAATATTTCGTTTACTACTTTTTTTTTCAATTAAGTGCCGAATACATGCTCACTGCAATTTCAACGGCTTGATTTTTTGTGAAATGGTAAGTGTTCTCTACTTTATATTATCAACATTAACCCTTTATAGGATACTGGTTATAATTAATTTTTAGTTTTAATTTTTATGCTATTGATCTTCTTAAAAACATTTTGTAGGGTTTTGAAGGGTTATAAAATCAAATTAGTTTAATATCTTTTTGCCTTTATTTTTGAAAGGATTTAAGCTGAAAGTGCGCGAACAAATTGCTTCTTACTTAACAATAGTTTGCCCTATGAAAGGTTAAAAACTATTGGCTACTTAGTTAACTTTTTAAGAATATTTCCTTGGTGCTATTATTGTGGTCACTTTAGAAGTTAATTCCTAAGTCCCATGAGTACTAATTATTTATTTGTTTGTTCAGGATAATAGAAAGAGACCTTCAGGTGCGAAGTTTCGCGAACAAAAAAAAACTGAGTCTACAAAAAAGGGGAAAAATGGTTGGATCTTCAAAGCATTTCTTGCAAAACAATCGAGATTTCACGGAGATTATCGATACTGGTGCGACCGAATCGTCCTAATCTCAAGATTCTAAATCCGTTATATCAATAACCGTGAGTGGACCTTTTGAAATTTCAACAGTAACATCAGGTCCTACAACAAGTGTCAGCGGTTGTAGCAGAAGAACAGATTCTACTGATGCAGAGCCCGATGAAGCGATGACACCGTCCTCGTCTACAGCGCTTGAACAATCCACTTCAGGTTATTCAACTTGTGTAAGAAGTTCGGTGATGTCAGCTACCGAAATACCTGCTGTAAGTGACACTTTCGATGACGGCTGTAATGAGGCTAGTATCGATATAATTCCGTCCGACCCCGGTTTGTGGCCCGAAAGAATCACCAATGAGATGGCTAGAATATTGGTTAAATGTGGTCAACCCTTGATAGACATCAGTTATAGCTTTCCTAGTAATAAAGATAAGAGAAAGTTTTTGTGCAAATACTTTGAAAGAAATCTAGCAAATGGAGAAAAAGTCGAAAGGGCTTGGCTTATTTACTCTATTTCTAAAGATTCTGTATTTTGTTGTTGTTGTAAGTTGTTTTGTAAATGTAAAACTCCTAACGCTTTTTGTGATAAAATTGGAGTATCTGATTGGCAACCCTTGTATTTTCTAATTAAGAGAAACGAAACGTCAATTTTACACAACAGTTATATAAACACTTGGATAAATTTAAAAAAAATGTTGGAGACATCTATGACTGTTAATGCTCGTTATCTGCGGATTTTAGAAACGCAGACGTGTTGGAAAAAATTATTGCGATTGTTAAGTATTTATCTACACAATTCTTGGAATTTCAAGGTTCTTCTCAATTGCTTTTCGAACATTATAATGGAAATTTGCTGAATGCTGTTGAGATGATTGCCTCTTTTGATTCAGTGATGAGACAGCACGTTAGCTGAGTGTATAACGCCCAAAAAAAATCTTTTAAAGTGACTCATTATTTAGGCGCGCAAATACAGAATGAAATAATTGGATTATTGTCGTCCAAAGTAAGAAATAATATTTTAGAAATGGTTCGCAGCTCAGAATATTTTTCAATAATATTAGATTGTACACCAGACACTAGTCATACTGAGCAAATTAGTCTTGTTCTTCAAAAAAGGTTGAAGTTAAGGAAAGTTTTATTGCGTTTAATCCAATACTGGACTCTACGTATCTTTCAGGTGGAATGTATGCTCTACAGGCGACTTCGAATCCGTAATTTTGTATGCATAAATTAATACGAGTATGCACGTTATGACGGACTGGATCATCCCATTGTTTATAATAATAATCAGCGATGATGTGCAGTATGTCATAAAAACGCAAATTTTCTCTGCCAAAAATGTGATGTTGGTTTGCATCCAAAAGATTGTTTTGTTTCGTATCATACTATTTAATGTTTAGATGTTCTTTTGATGAAAATAGAGACTTTGTTTGAAATCAATCGATAATTTCATAAGAGTATGCTATAGTACTACTGTCCTTTCAAAAGGACGCATATTTTCGACCAATAGCAACACTTGAGAATTCAAAAAAATTGTGGATTATACTTTATAGTCCCCCTTTCAACCTCAACCCACGAAAAAATTCCATTTATAAAAAAACGATAGCTTCAGGGTAATATAGGTTAATTAGAGGGAAAAACAAAAACTGTAGAGTATCACCAATAACTCTTAAAAAATTAAAAAATCTGTTGGCCTATCTATAATAATCTGATATCTCAATTTTCATTCATAATATGGATGATGGTCAATTGGGCCTGTCTCTAAATGATCTGATATTTCATTAAATTTATTTGAAGACTCCAAAGATTGCAAAGAAAACAATGCAATATAAATGTTGCAAATATCAAATAGACATTGTAACCGAATCTGTTTTCGATTTTCTCAATTTTTCACTTATAGTTTGAGCGACGAAGAATTGGTCGTATCACATCAAAGCTCACGTAAAAGGACTTGAATAGGTTAGTACAAATACACAACAAAGCAGACGGTTCAATTTTATAAAAAGAACTGCAAGGCGAGATCAGGTACTAGACGATCACATGGCTTTAATTTGAGCGATCTCATACGGTCTCAGGTGTAATTAATATGGAGATGAAAATAAAATAATTCAGATAATACAGTTCTCATAAAAGGTAATTTGCATCGTCTGTTATTGACCGGGGTATGGGTTGTTTCACTCAATATACTTCTAATGTTCCAACTCTCGTGGTCGCCCGGTATATGGCCTGATATAAAACATGATGTTCACAAATTTTCAACAAAATATCTAACCAAGCTTAAAACCAACACTGCTCCTGGACCTGATAACGTTTCACAATATTTCTTACAATGTTTTTCAAAAAAGGTGATAAACTTTTGAAACACCCCAACCCCAGTCTGTGAAAGTCGATGCGAAATGCATCGCTTTTATGTAAATTGCAATACCTGAATTTTCTAATTTTCTTCCCCATATTAATTACACCTGAGACCGACTGAAATAGGTCAAATAAAAAGCCATGTGATCGTCTAGTACCTGAACTTGCCTTGAAGTTCTTTTTATAAAATAGAACCCCTTTCTTTTTTGTATTGTGTATATGTAGTTACCTACTCAACAAGTTCTTTTATGTGAGGTTTGATGTGGTATGACCAATTCTTCGTCGCTTAAACTATAGGTAAGGAAATTAGAAAATCAAAACAGATTCAGTAACAATGTCTATTTGATCTTTGTAGCATTTGTATAAAATTATTATCCTTGCATTCTTTGGCGTCTTTTAATGAATTTAATGAAATATCAGATCATTTAGATAGAGGCCCAATTTGCCCTCACCCATATTTTGAGTGGAAGTTGATACATTAGATTATTATATACAGACCTAATTCCTCCTCACCCATATTACGAGTGTAAGTTGGAATATTTAATTATTATGAACAGACCTAATTGGTCTTCACCCATATGTCGAGTGGAAGTTGGAATATTTAATTATTATAAACAGGCTTAATCGGCCCTCATCCATAGTCTGGATGGAATTCGGATATGAGATTATTATAGACAGGCCTAACCGGCCCTCACCCATCTTGTGAGTGATAACTGACCCGATATAAGGGATTTGGTAATATATCATGTTTTCTGAAGAGGTCGTTGCCCTGATACTCCAAACCCTGGAAGATTTGCCTTTGAAATTCTAAGGAACAAGTCCACAGCTAACAACTTGCAAGCGTTAATTCGCTCGCGTATTTTTAATCGAATTCAGTAATTCGTATAGTATTAAAACGTTATATATGGAACTAGAGGTAAGCCCGTAAAGCAATACGTGATTCTTTTTGCTCAACTGAGCGCCAACTGGCAGTATCATTATTATTATATTGTGTCACTGACTGCAGATCATATTCTATTCCCATATCGCGGATTTTCTAACCAGGGAATCATGCCCTCTGATCATACACCTGTATGTACCACAAACGTCCCATACATTCCACCAACTCAGACATTTGAATTGTGGAGGCCGTTACTTGATGTAGATCCATGATATAAATGAGATAAAAACACAAGGTTTAACTTTGATCTACACTTTATTTGAAAAAATTCGACGACGTTTCGCTGACACAGCAGCTTTATCAAGAATGAAAAATAGAATGAAGAGTATGGTATTATAAACAAATCGTAGAACAAGTTGGATGAATAACAGGAAAATCCACACCGAGCCATTGTACAGTTAGTATGAAAGGTAATAAAAACTATTTAAACAAGTTAAGTAGGGGTGAATAATTTACATCTACCTGCTCATTCAAAAGCTTGTCTGAATGTTTGTATCTATTTATTTCTAATGCTTCCAGGAGATCTAATTTTAAACTTTTTGATTTTATATGTAATATGTCAAAGTTTTTATTGAATGAATGGTTTTCTTTTATTAAGTGGTTTGAATAATTTGAATCAGATTTATTTTTATCGAAGCTACGTTTATGTTCAGATGTTCTTATGCCAAAACTCCTATAGGTCCTACCAATATAAATTTTATCACAAGAACCGCAATTGAGTTTATAGATTCTTGATTTACTTGAGTTTTCAACACGATGCTTAGCATTAGAAATAAATAGATACAAACATTCGGACAAGCTTTTGAATGAACAGGTAGATTTGAATTACTCACCCCTACTTAACTTGCTCAATTAGTTTTTATTACCTTTCATACTAACTGTACAATGGCTCGGTGTGGATTTTCCTGTTATTCATCCAACTTGTTCTACGATTTGTTTATAATACCATACTCTTCATTCTATTTTTCATTCTCGATAAAGCTGCTGTGTCAGCGAAACGTCGTCGAATTTTTTCAAATAAAGTGTAGATCAAAGTTAAACCTTGTGTTTTTATCTCATTTAACTCAGACATTCTTCAAAACTTTCATACCGACAACATACAAGTCTCAATGCCTGTGGGTTCATACATGCGTATCGTCCCTTAAGCCATTTATTGATACTAATGAGTTATGATATTAATCGTAGGTGATCATTACACCTGAAGGCAGGGAAAGTTCCCTTATTGAGCTTAAGAGTATCGGACATCAAATGAATAATTTGAAAGCACCCTCACTTCCCTCTGCCCTTGGTACTCAAGTACCTGTTACATAGTCTTTTACAAACGCGTTCCTTCGTCGCGACGTGGGAGTTGCTGTTTTAGAAAATACCAGATGTGTGGAATCGTGGATACGAAAGGGTGCTTTAAGAGCTTCGGTATTAAAGGCGAATATTGTTTTCGCTGGGTTTCTTATCTGAGTTTAGATGAATTCCTTCGACTCGGCATTCACACTCTTGGGTGATTTTAAGTTGCTTTGAAGATACGTAATATTCCACCATATTGAGAATTTAAAATAAAATTATTGAACCATTCTGGTAAATGACCGTCTTTTCACTGTAATTGTGAATTCAGATGAACAATATGAAATGTTATGCAGGTAGATCTACAAAATAGAGTTATCACAATTGATAATAAAATAAGATAAAAACCAAGAAATATATGGATAGTTTTAGCAAATTAACGAAAAAAATACCCCGGTTCTGGGTCGTCTCACTTTCTGCCACTTATTATCGCTCTATAAGCCTCGTATCTGCGGTAGGCTAGGTCCTGGAGATAATTATATGCGACCAGATCATCATATTCACTCTATACAACAATGTTATCCCTAATCAACAGCACCGTTTTCTTCCTGGTCGATCGATCCTCACAAACCTAATTATATCAAACAACGACTGGACGAAAGCTTGGGATGCTAAAAATCCTATAGATGTGATATACCTTGACTTTGCAAAAGCGTTTGATCGTGTACCATATCGTCGTTTGCTGCATAAACTCGAGCATCTGAGGATTAGGGGTGAATTACCCTCATGGATTAGCTCGTTCTTGTCAAATAGATCCTTCCATGTGAGGGGCTGTGGTACGTTTTCCTTCAAGGAGTGGTCTGTTGTTAGTGGTGTTGCCCAAGGTTCTGTCATTGGGCCCATACTTTTTCTTCTATATACCTCCGATCTGCCTTCCTTGATCAGGTAAAATGCGTACTCTTTGCCGATGATACTAAGCTCTACAATTTCCCGCTATCAGATCCACGCACTCTATAGGAGGACTTGTGTAAAATAGAATGTGAATGGTTACTTCCACTAAATTTGAAGAAGAGTGTCGTTCTACACATAGGTAGGACTCATCCAAACTTCATCTACACCATTGAGGGCCACACTCTAAAAACTGTTTCAATACCTAGACCTAGAAGTAACAGTCACAACTAACCTTAGCTGGTCAGAGCATGTTGCAATTGTTACGCCGAAAGCCCGAAGAATCACATATATGTTGCAGGAGAGTTTTGGTGGCTGTGACGTGAAGATAGCCTGCTATATCAAAATTATGTTCGTCTTCGGTGCAACGGTGAAAGGATTCCTTTTGTTTGGCATCGTCCTGATTACACTGTTAGGCTGTCCATGTTTGGAATTCCTACGTACTCAGACCGGCGGATCAGAGAGGGCATGGTATTCACCTACTTGTCTACACATGAATTTCTCGGTACAGCAGTCAAGAACCTTTTTCCTTGAACACTGGCAATTTGCGCAGTCACTCATTCAAACTGACGAAAGAAAATTTTAAGACAAATCTACGCCAGAATTTCATTCCGAACAGAATTTTCGACTTGTTGAATCGTCTACCTAGTTCGGTGGTGAGTGCAAACACAGTCAATTAGATTTGCATTGTGGAGGCCGTTACTTGATGTAGATCCATGATATAAATGAGATAAAAAACACAAGGTTTAACTTTAATCTACACTTTATTTGAAAAAATTCGACGAAGTTTCGCTGACACAGCAGCTTTATCAAGAATGAAAAATAGAATGAAGAGTATGGTATTATAAACAAATCGTAGAACAAGTTGGATGAATAACAGGAAAATCCACACCGAGCCATTGTACAGTTAGTATGAAAGGTAATAAAACTAATTAAAAATTTAAGTAGGAGTGAATAATTCACATCTACCTGCTCATTCAAAAGCTTGTCCGAATGTTTGTATCTTTTATTTCTAATGCTTCTAGGAGATCTAATTTTAAACTTCTTGATTTTATATGTAATATGTCAAAGTTTTTATTGAATGAATGGTTTTCCTTTATTAAGTGGTTTGAATAATTTGAATCAGATTTATTTTATCGAAGCTACGTTTATGTTCAGATGTTCTTATGCCAAAACTCCTATAGGTCCTACCGATATAAATTTCATTACAAGAATCGCAATTGAGTTTATAGATTCCTGATTTACTTGATTTTTCAACACGAGATTTATTATTTTAATATGTTTACCTAAGTTATTAGAAGTTTTGAAAGTTATATTAAGATTTTGTTTGACGAGAAAGGATTTAATATTTGTACTTGCAGAACCGCAGAATGTTAAACTGTTGAATATTTTATAGTCTTTATGAATAGGATATACTTCATTTATTGCTTTCTGATACAGTTTTTACGAATGATTAGATCTATCATATCCGGATTATATGAATTATTAATGGCTATCTGTTTGATGATGTTTAACTCTTTATTATAATATTCTACTGATAAAGGTAAATTAAGTAACCGATTTACCATGCTGTTTAAAGCTGCAACTTTGTGTTGAATTGGATGTAATGAGTAGTTATGTATAATTGTATCAGTATGTGTTGGTTTACGAAAGACCGAAAAACAAGATTATTATTTTGTTTAGTGATTTTGAGTCCAAAAATTAATACAATCGTTCTATTCAATTTCTATCGTGAATTTAATGTTCAAATGGATGGAATTAATGAAATTAAGAAATAAGTCTAATTGACGAGTAGTTCCAATGAAACATACTAAGATGTCGTCAACATATCTATACCAATAAAGAAATTTGGAAATGAGTGGATGTGTATGAATTTTCTGTTCAATATTATTCATAAAAATCTCTGCTAAAAGTGGACTCAAGGAATTTCCCATGATCAAACCATTTTCACTACTGTAATGGATGTTGTTGAAAGAAAAATAATTTTGTTCAATGCAAACGTTCAACAGATTCTATATTTCTGATTTAATTATGTGGTTAACATGATTCGAATTCAACATGTTTTCGATTAATATTTTGACATCACCTGGAGGAACACTTGGGTATAAATTCTCAACATTGTTCTTCAACAACAGTTTAACATTTTGCGGTTCTGCAAGTACAAATATTAAATCCTTTCTCGTCAAACAAAATCTTAATATAACTTTCAAAACTTCTAATAACTTAGGTAAACATATTAAAAATAATAAATCTCGTGTTGAAAAATCAAGTAAATCAGGAATCTATAAACTGAATTGCGGTTCTTGTGATAAAATTTATATCGGTAGGACCTATAGGAGTTTTGGCATAAGAACATCTGGACATAAACGTAGCCTCGATAAAAATAAATCTGATTCAAATTATTCAAACCACTTAATAAAAGAAAACCATTCATTCAATAAAAACTTTGACATATTACATATAAAATCAAAAAGTTTAAAATTAGATCTCCTAGAAGCATTAGAAATAAATAGATACAAACATTCGGACAAGCTTTTGAATGAGCAGGTAGATGTGAATTATTAACCCCTACTTAACTTGTTTAATTAGTTTTTATTACCTTTCATACTAACTGTACAATGGCTCGGTGTGGATTTTCCTGTTATTCATCCAACTTGTTCTACGATTTGTTTATAATACCATACTCTTCATTCTGTTTGTCATTCTTGATAAAGTTGCTGTGTCAGCGAAACTTCGTCGAATTTTTTCAAATAAAGTGTAGATTAAAGTTAAACCTTGTGTTTTTTATCTCATTTACAGTCAATTAGTTCAAAAGTAGATTCGACGCTTGGAAAATGACTTAGAGGTTGGGATATATTACTTTATGTCAAGTGCGCGCTTGTATACGACCATATTGTATAGCTCAGTCTTATAAATATTTTTTGAGTTTATAGGATTTTCCTCAACTCTTGTTCAAAATAATTGATAAAATTAATAACATTAATGAAACTCTAGAGGGGTTATGACCATATTTGACAGCTATTATAACCTCACTCAGACAATTTGTATATAATTATCACATTTTATTTTCTGTTAGCTAACATGTTTCCATTCTTCTTCGTGAAAAAGTTGCAGCTTCAAGTCGCCAAATAAAACGAAGATATAAAATTTTACTACCCATCCCGATAACTAAACTTTAATCACGACATGAGCGATGCTTTCGCCCAACTTCGAGACGGCTGATTATTCTATTACAGATATCACGGCTTTCGTTCAATAATAGCTATAAACAGCGTTAGCACTATACATGGGGCTCGTAAATTTACAGTAAATCTCGTGTCATTTCGATTTTATTGACAGCAATAATGTCATACGTTCAGTCAATTGTGAAGATACATAATAAATCAAGGGAGAATTTTATGTGGGGAAGATACTAAGGTTCATCCCTAGGCTAAGAATGATTCGTTGGTGCGTGAACACTATCTGTAGAACTAGACTAATCGAGTTCAGGAAATACCAGGTGTGGGTAACTGTTTCCCTACTTTCTTGATAAAACAAGCTACTCACAACAGGTACTTAAAATTCATTATTTCAAAGTCTTAACTACACACAACCGAATTTATATGGAATCACCCGATATTTTAATATTACCTCAGGGATTTTGGAAATTTCAAAGGATTGTTAGAACCTTTTGAGATATTTCAATTGAAAACAAATAAATTAAAGTTTATTCTAAGAAAGAATTAAATAAAAGAAAATAAGAGACTCTATCTGCATGTAGTAAAAAAAATTGAAAATTATTTTCTCACGAAGTAGGTGTTTTTTCTCGACCTCCTCTTGCCCTGATACAAGCCTGAATCCGTCTAGGTATGCTTTGGATTAGGTTTTCGACCTCCTCTGGGGTGACATTCTGCCACTATATTGTGGCGGCTTGGATGAGCTGTTGAAGGGTTCTTGGATTATCCTGGCACGATCTAATTTTCCTTTTAAGATTATCCCATAAATGTTCAAAAGAATTGATATCTAAAGATATCATATTCACCAAAGCAGACAAAGGTCATACAGTCAGAGCCTTAAATAAAGCAGATTATTTATTGAAAACCCAAAATTTCATTGAATCAGGTTGTTATGGAAAAATTGATAAAGATCCAACTAATAAATTTCAATCCATAGTAAAAAAACGCTTTAGAGTATGCCAAGTCTATAATACCTACCAACCAAAAATATAAACTTTTCATTGACAATCCGCAATCACTAAAACTTTACTCCCTCGTCAAACTCCATAAAACAGGGTATCCCATTAGACCAGTAGTTTCATATTTTCAAGCTCCAGCTGCAAAAATCTCAGTACGCTAATTTTGAACCTAAATTCTCAATAAAAAACTCTTCAGTCCTAATAAATAAAATTCAGCACACAATACTTCCACCGAACGCTAAACTTATGCCATGGAATGTAGTAAATCTCTTGCCTAGTGTTCCACCTAGTGATACAGTGAAACTCTTCATGAATACACTTCAGATTAATAAAGTCAATCCGATAATTCAATCAGAAATCTTACACCTTTTAGAAATTTGTTTAGAACAAAATTATTTTAACTTCAATGGAGTATTATATTATAGTAAAAAATGTTTAATCAAGGGTAATCCTCTGAGCCCTCTGCTCGCTGAAATTTTCATAGATACTATTGAAAAAACTATCCAAGAACATCCGTTATTCAAACACTTTATTTATAGGTTCAGATATGTCGACGATATCATTTGTTGTTTCACTGGCACAAACAGACAATTAGAGTCATTCAAAACATTCATTAACCAAATTCACGATAATATTAAATTCACGTTAGAGATAGAAACAGAAAACTCCATTAACGTTCTGGATTTAACTATTACCAAAATTAACGGCAAACATGATTATTCTATTTTTCATAAGCCATCGCATACAGATATTACTATTCACAGCTCATATACACATCCTTATCCACATAAATTAGCAGCTTACAATAGTATGGTACATAGACATTAATATCCCAATGTCACAAAATAATTTCATGAAAGAGCTGAATATAATTAACCAAATAGCAGTCTAAAACGGTTACTATGATTGAGAACATGATTTCACCCAAAAAATTTCAAAAAGCAATCCAGGAAGTATTTCCAAGTATGAAAAGTTCTAACACGAAATACAACAGCTTAACTTATATTGGTAATCCTAGTCTAAAATTAAAATCATTCCTCTCGCATTACAAAAATTGCAAATCTAAGATTGATAAAAGTAATAAATCCGGTGTTTATCAACTGACTTGCGGGTATTGTAATAAAATTTATATTGGTAGAACTTTCAGAAATTTCAAAGTTAGATTATCCGAGCACAAACGTAGTTTTAATTACCATAAATCAGATTCCCATTATTCTAATCACTTACTCGAAGAAAACCATAACTTTAATGATAATTTCAAAATTTTACACAATGAAAATAACAGACAAAAACTCAATCTATTGGAAATTTTAGTGATCAACAAAGAAAAAAATTCAGGTAGGTTACTTAATAGTCAATTAGATCTAAATCCTTCTCCTTTACTCAATCTTTTCAATTCATAAAGTAAGCAACTCCGATGGGTTTTCCAACATACCTCTTGTACCTATTGTAATATTAAGTAGGAAATAAGGCTAATATATAAGGTATAACTGTGTTTGTATCTATCTGATGAGGCCACAGTGTGGTGAAACCGGTCATAGTTTTGTTAATATAGTGAAAATCTAAATACTTCAGTTTTATTTCATTGAGAACAGTCAATTAGGTTAAATACCTTGTGATTCCATATAAATTTGGTTGTGTGTGCTTCTATACATTTGGCTAAACTTTCTGGCAATTTATGAATGCCTTTTCGAAGTAATATATCCCCAAAAAGATTTTCTGAGTTATTCGTCAAGTTGCCTAACATTCTTTTAACCGTTGTCATCTGATTCAGAAGTGGCAGAGAGTTTTGCGACAGAGCCTCATCATCTTATAGAAATGATACAAGTGGCGTGCCGCAAGAATCGGTCCTTGATCCTGTGTTGTTTGTAATATATACAGCCAATCGGCAAATGATACTCAAATCTAACTTCTCACAATTCGCTAACGACATAATAACCCGCAACAACCCTATTAGCAATTATACTCTACTGCAGGAGGATCTGGATGCTGTGGAAAAATAGTGTCATGTCTATTCTTTATTCTTTCAAACTTTTTGCTTTATCAATTGTTGCGTCACAAAATGTTTTTGAAAATCACATATTCAGCTTAAGTTTCATTTGTTGGATTTTTTCCCCGTTCTTATGAGTTTTTAAGTGTGACAGATTCTTGACAGTTTTTAGGGAGCCGCCAAGGCTTTTGTGCGGATAGTTCTATGCATTCAAGAAAAATTTCAGTGACAGATTCAGTGCAGACAGATCAAAAGCGTAATCCTTCAATGAATCCTCTCTCTGGAATGCGACGTTCGATCTGACAAAACACAAAGACAGTCAGTCATATATTCGGGAAAATCATTCATAAAAAGCAAAAACAGTAAAGGTCCAATTATAGAGCCTTGTGGTACTCCTACAATGATAAATTCCTTTTTTGACCAACTGCCATTTGCATAGACACACTAGTAACGATTTGATAAAAATGAACTTATTAAGGCTATGCTCCCGCCATCGAAACGATAACGCTCCAGTTTCGACACGAGAGCTGAATGAGAAACGGAGTCAAAGACCTTCGTGAGTTCTAAAAACGGCGACAAGATCTCTCTCTTCATTCTTTATCCTCTCCTGAGGATGTAGCGACTAATGAAATGTCATCAATGAAAGTTTTCCATTCCTTTCTATCCTGTGCCATTACAACTAGAGAATGCATGGGTCGGCCTGTTGTTTCTGTAATTTGATCCATCCATCGTGTTGGGGACCTTCCTCTTCCTCTCTTTCCATCTACTTTCCCCTGAATAATGATTTTTTCCAAATTCTCTGGTCCTCTTCTCATGATGTGTCCGAAGTATCTCAATATTTTGAGTTGAATTGCACTCGAAAGTCTTTGTTTTATGCGGAGTTGCTTTAGAATCGATGTATTCGTTCGGCGTTGTGTCCATGGGATGTTAAGCATCTTTCTCCAACACATCATTTCTGTCGCGTCGATTTTTCTTCTTTCGCTCATTCGAAGGGACCAAGATTCGCAGCCGTATGTGAGAATTGGAAAGATGAGGCACTTCATAAGCCTGATTTTAGTGGAAATAGCGATATTTCGATCGGCCCAAATTTTATTCATTTTTTTCGTAGCTACCTTGGTTAGTTCGCATCTACGTTTAACCTCTCGTTCTACGTTTCCTACGTTTGTTATCAAGGATCCCAGATAAAGATATTCTTGCACTACATCAAACCTATCAATTTGCTTTTTTTCTGGTTGATTGTTGTTCATCCTGTCCACGATCATGATTTTTGTTTTAGAAACATTCAGTTCCAAGCCAAGTTCCGTACTCTCTCTCTCCACTCTGCTAACAAGCTCAGTCAGTTCTTCCTCACTTGTTGCCAGGAGGACCGTATCATCCGCGAATCTCAGATTATTTACACATCTTCCGTTAATTGGTATGCCGCCCTCCATCCGTCTAATGCCTTTCTCATTATGTATTCAGTGTATATGTTGAATAACTGAGGAGAAAGAATACACCCTGCCTCACTCCCTCTTTGGTTTGAATTCTGATGACAGTATTTCATTTATTTTCACAGTATTCCTGGTTTCATTATATAGGTTGATGATTAAGGCACACAAGTGATCCGGTACAGCCATATTCCTAGAACGATCCACAACTTATTCCATTTCACTCTATCGAAAGCTTTTTATAATCAATGAAACATATGTATAGGGGTATATTGAACTCTCTGGCTTTTTCTATTATTTGCCTTAAATTTATCAAATGCTCTCTAGTCCCTCTTCCTTTAACAAATCCTGCTTGCTCTTCCGGGATTTGGTATTGTAAAAGTTCTTCAGTCTTTCGTTGATTATTGTCAGCATTATTTTGCTCGTATGTGAAATAAGTGTTATCGTTCTGTAGTTTTCGCATTTTCTGTTACTCCCTTTTTGTGAATTGTGATAATTGTGCCTTGTGTCCAATCTCTTGGCCATTGTGTTGTTTTCCATATTTTATTACACAAGTGGTGTAGGCTTCAGGTGCCCTCTTCTCCTATTCCTTTTAGTATTTCGGATGTTATTTTATCGTTGCCTGAAGATTTGTTATTTTAATTTTATGGATAGCTGACGTAATTTCGCTCTGCAGTATGAAAGGTTCTTCTTCGTATTCTTTTATTTCGTATTCATTAATTTCCTCGTTTTCGGCGTAGAGTTTCTCGCAATAGATCCTCCAAGTCTCTGCTATTTCTTCTCTGTCTGTAACAAGTTTACCATTTTCATCTTCTATAGGCCATGTTTTTGGTTTGAATTCTCGGGTCAAGTATTTAATTTTTCGAAAAAGATCTCGTGGTTGGTTAGAATGGCTATGAACTTCTATTTCTTTGCATATGTTGGAAAAATACTCGTTTTTATCTCTTTTACATGACCTCTTAATTTCATCGCTTATCTCTTTGAAGGCTTTCTTGTTGTTAGTATCAACCTTTCCTTTATTTGAAATTTTTCTTCTTTCTTCGACCAGTTTCAATGTATAGTCAGAGATCCAATGTTTTCGTTTGAGAGGAGGTTTTGAACGTTCTGTCTCTGCGGCGTTTCTTATCCAGTTTTTTATTTCTGTCCATTCTTCTTCCGGAGTTGTTTCTTCTATCAGAGTTGGCTTAGTTGTCCTCAAAGTGTCTTGGAAGCTGTTTCCAGGCCCTACGATCAATATTTTTTCAGGCTTTCTCGTCACGGGTGTTTTGAGTTTCAACTGTATTTTAGCTGTTAAGAGTTGATGGTCTGTACCGCAACAAGCTCCCGGATAGGTCTTGCAGTTTGTTACCGAAGATCTCCATCTAGTTCTCATCATGATATAGTCAATTTGGTTTCGGAACTTATCGCCTGGACTTTTCCATGTATAAAGTTTTCTAATATGATTCGTGAAAGTAGTGTTCATGATTGTGAACTCATTGTCAATAGCAAATTGTATTAATCTGTCCCCTCTTTCATTCCTCTCACCGATTCCGTATTTACCGACAATGTTTCGGATATGGTCATCTGTATTAGTGTTTCCTACTTTAGCGTTAAGATCTCCCATAACCATTGTGACCTCTCTGTTGGGAATCTTGCAAAGCGTCAATGAAAGTTTGTTATAAAAATCTTCTATATCGTTCTCACTTGCATTAGCTGTGGGAGCATACACTTGTAATATATTCAGTGCTCTTGGTTTTGTGTTTAGTCTTATGTTTATTGTACGGTCGTTGATTGTCTGGATGTCTGTTAGGAAGCTTTGTATTCTGGGTGTCACTAATACCGCTACTCCGGCAAAATTTTGTCTATCGTCCGATGCAAAGTGGATAAAGTTGTTGTTACTCGTATGGAAAAATCCCTGACCAATCCAATGCGTCTCTGCGAGACCCAGGATGTCTATTTGGTGTTTCTTCATTTCTCCCTCTATCAGCGCTAATTTTCCGGTATGGTTCTTGAGACCTCTAATGTTCCATGTGCCAACATGAAGTTCTTTCCTCAGTTGTAAATCTGTTCCAGTAGCTGAATTTCCAGACGAAGCCTGGTTCCCTACTCCTGTCTGGCCGGTCGCCCATTTCACACTACTCGACCCGGAATCAAGGTAGCGCCGGTTGTCAGTCGGATCGCTTGACTGATCTATTACTTTCTGTGACATTATCCATTAGTTCTCTTGGGAAGTTTTATGAGATGGTTTCCCTTTGCCTTTCTCATCGCATTGCAGAAACCATTGAGACTGATGCAGTCGTGCCCTCTGGTGTCCATCATTGAGCCATTCCAGGATCATTCCCTGTGTGCCTCAACGTGGTATTGAAAACGAAACGAAACGCTCCAGTTTCGACACGAGAGCTGAATGAGAAACGGAGTCAAAGACCTTCGCGGGGTCTAAAAACGGCGACAAGATATAAAGACCAAAATCAAAGCATTTGATCGCATTAGAAATGAATTCAAAAATTGCTTCGGTTGTGCTTTTACTTTTTCTGAAACCGTATTGCTGTTTCGAAAGAAGATCATTTTGCTCAAAATATTCTACTATCTGATTACTCATGATTTTAGAAAGAACGGGAACTAAAGAAATAGGACGGTAGTAAGTAACATCATCCGAGTTTCCTTTCTTCAAGTATAGTTTTAGATATCTCCAGACACACCAACATCTAGACACCTATTTAATAGACAAGTCAAAGTTATCATACTATTAATATTTTTCGTTAATGGTATTACCAACATACCATAATAGTCAGCTGATCTGCTATTCTTCACTCCACAAATAGTGTCCATAACCTTGATCTGACCCACCCATCTGAAGGAAAAATGCGACATGCTCGAAATTTCCTTGACAAACACTTCATCCGTACTCTGAGAAACATACGGTATACTCCCCACAACTTCTCCGGCAGCAGACGAAAAATGAGAACTGAACTCATTCGCACAAATACTTGAGTTGCCACTACTATTTTGATGTTTTCTTTTGGCATTAATTATACTCCACAATTTGCCTTGCTTGTTCGATGCCAATTGGATGGCCTCATCACTAGCAGCTATTTTAGCATTTTTACATTTAAGCTTATATTCGAGCCTTGCACTGTACCTTATACGCTTCAGATTATCAGTTTTATATCTATCAAACATTTCCGAGATTAAATCTAAACGCGCCTCCATGTGTCTCAAAGAATCTGTATACCAAAGGACACCAGTTATACGTCCACCAATCTTCATCCGCTTTTCCGGAAAAGAAGTTAGGGTGCACAAGGTTTCATATTATTAAGGAACTATCTTGGTTTATTGAAAGAAGTAGGTGAAATTTCTGCGAGAAAGCGTTTAAGGAATGTTCGGAATTTTAGACATGGGTCACAAATTCAATTGGAAATCGATGCAATTTGAAGAAAAGTATTAATTTTTGCGTTGTATTTATTATGGGGGATGATGATGGCGGCATTGGATTTATCTTGTTAGATACAAAGAAGATAACTCTTCCTTTTGTAAAAACAAAAGTGAATCTATTATCGCATAGCATTGCCTAGATGACAAACACCGCTTCCCTAGTATACAGGTATATTCACCAAGACCGTCCGTTAAAAACTTTTTGATTTCCAATTACAATATCAAGCTGAAATTTTATACGCGGCCATAACTATCGATTTCCAATTGAAGTGAAATATTTTCGAAGTGATACTAATTCCGGTTATACGGGAAGTGGGTCATCACTTCGTTATTTCAAATAGCAATCTACCTTTTTTATTGTTGTTAATTTGAAGTGAAAAGTTTTTAAAAACACCAGATTGATAATAAAATGCCTGATTATTCCAACGAGGATATGTTTAATCTCTTTTTGATTCATGGCGAATGTCAAAAAGTGGTGGATAGAACTTGCAGGCAATTCAATAATCAATTTCCAAATTTGGCGCCGGAGTAAAACAATATTTCGAAGGATTAGAAGCAATTTTCTGCAATTTGAAGGAACAAAATACATTAAAACTAGAAGAAAACCAATTCTCGAGGACGACGACAATCAAATTAATACGCTAGCGTATTATCGTGCCAATCCACATGCCTCCATTGAGTCAGCATCAATGGATATTGGATTGAGTTATACTTCCATTCAAAGGATCCTCAAGAAACATAACATGCACCCGTATTCTTTTATCAGACTACAAAAACTGAAACCAACTGACCTTCCCAAGCGGCTAAATTTCTGTGAAAATTTATTAATTCGACTTCAAGAAGATGAGACAATTCTGCAAAAAATTATATGGTCTGATGAAGCCAAGTTCAATGAAAGTGGAATAACCAACAGGAGAAATCGTTATTTTTGGGCCACAGAAAATCCACATTTCATTGAGGTTATTGATTCCCAAAATAAATTCAGCGTAAACGTTTTTGCAATTTAAATGAATGATTTGTTGGCTTATCACATTTATGAGGAAAATCTTAATGGACAAAGATACCTGGAAATTTTGAGAGGAACATTAGCAAATTTTGCAGATGGATTATCCCTTAACATTCTGAGAGATTGCTATTACCAAATGGATGGTGCACCAGCACATAAAACACGAGCTGTAGCTCGGCAGCTAACAGAAATGTTCTCGGATAGATGGTGGGGTAATCAAGGACCAAATTTATGGCCTTCGCGTTCTCCGGACTTGACGCCCCTTGATTTTTAGTTATGGGGCAAAGTCAAGAGTGAAGTGTATCTTATTCCTGTAAGAAGTAAAGAAGAGTTACTATAGTGCATTCATAATGCTTTTCGTAATATTGATCCTGAGGAAACTAGGAGGGCAACTCATCATGTTCGTATACGAGCTGTCAAGTGTATCGAACAAAATGGGCCCATATTGAACATTTATTCAGATCGTAAATTAGTTTTCTCATATGATGTTTGCTATCATTTATTCGTATTGATGTATTTATCTTCGATGATTGGTTTTCGCTTAGTTTCTACAATTTTTATTCATAAATTGTAGAAAATTGCTTCTAATGCTTCGAAATTTTACTCATAGACGGTAAATATGGAAATTGGTTATTGAATTGCCTGCAATTTCTACCCACTACTTTTGACATTCTTAAATGAATTAAAAAAGGTTAAATATATTTTCGTTCGAATAACCAGGGTTTTATTCCAATTGTGTTGTATTTTTTTGGATATTTTCAATCTGAAATAACGACAATTCTTGTTGAAATATTAAATTCGAATGAATGAAGTGACAAGTACATTAATTTTAGGCATCTGTCAGGTGAGCGTAGCCAGTTCCGCTACTTGATTCAAATATTTCAAAGCATTCTCTGTAAGTTCTTGCAGAATCATCAAAATTCAATATAATCCCGAATTATTTCGGAACTATAAGAGATGGGTATAGTATAGATGCCGATATAGAAATTGGCACGTGCAATTTGAAAAAATTGAGTTATTGCTATTTGAAAAAGGCCAAATTGAAAAAATCATACAAAACAACGCAATAAACATTTGACATGTGTAGATTGCTTAAAAAATTCCTTGATCCTTCTTCTATCCACTCAAGCAAAAATTGTGTCTGTAGTGCAAAAGTTCTACGAGCTACAATTTTTCTAAATGTTCCTCAAAAATCGAGTTTATAACAAAAATAATTAAATCTGTCAAAAGTTTTGACAGATAAGTGCCAACAACTTGGGTATTTTATGCCTTGCTCAAATGTCGGTTCTAGATGTATAATAAAAAAGGTAGATTGTCATTTGATGCCAAAGTGATGACCCACTTCCGGTATAACCGGGAATAGTATCACTTCGAAAATATTTCACTCCAATTGGAAATCGATAGTTATGGCCGCGTATAAAATTTCAGCTTGATATTGTAATTGGAACTCAAAAAGTTTTAACGGACGGTCCCGGTGGATATCCCTGTAGATAATCTTAACATTATTCATCGTTCCCCGAAAAGCAATAAACTCAATTACCTAGAATCTCTGAGAATTTTTAAAGCTGAATACAATAGAAGCAATCTTACCCTTCTTAACAACAATACAGATCTATGTTCTTCCCCAATATTTGGAATTTTCGTGTAGTTATGAATGTATATATATTCCAATAGTAAAAACTGTTTTTCTCTCTTTATAATTCATACCTGTTTTTCTATATTTGAGACAAATTGTACAACTGCACCTTAGTTCTAACTCAAAATTTGTAAACGTCTGATGATATAGAGATATCGAAATAGCCTTTAAGTTTGTTAGTTGAATATTTTCCACCTAATTTTGTGATATTCTCTTCAAAGTAAACCAAAATCACCGTACCAGAATTGTCTTTGAGAGCAAAGAGCTGACGATGATCACTGCCAGGGTATTCAACATAAAAGGCTTAGATCATGTGAAACGGGCCTAAATATAAAATGTGTTATAATATCGTACTGGAGGAAGACTGTTTTATTTTTAATCGATCCTTCATGGATGGAATCAACCATTCTTTGAAGGAAAATGATTCCAAATATGAAAGAGTTTTCAACTGGTCTATATCAGTACGTTAATTCCGTTCATTGAAAGTTGGCTTTCAACGTAAAAACGAACAAAGGAAAACTTTTTTCTATTGCTAATTATTCAACTCGATTATTCGAATATATCGAGAAAGAATCATGAATATTAGGCGCGGTAATATTTGCAATTACACGCAAGCCATAGCTTTTTTGCAGGCACAGTATGTAGCGTTGCGGTAAATAGTCGATCTTTTGTGACTTCTTGAGGCTTTCTCTTCGATATTTACTCTTTGTTTTCATGGTCTCCCGGTGGCAATAATGGTGAGTAGCCTCTGTGTCAATTATCATTCTACGTAAGGTTGAATATTGTTCCTTGAATAAATCCATCAATATTCTGTGAATAATTTGTTGTTATATGGGTCGAAAATGATGGCTATTTTCGATACAATGTGACGCGAAAGTAGATTCGTCGGTTCTCTGGTTATTATAATCTGATTGATGTTCTTTGTGTCTAGTTTTGGGTGAACGAACAGTTTGATCTATATAGATCCCTTCACAATTGATAAAGGACAACTTGTGAATTCCACTATTGTCAAATATATCAGTTTTATTTTTACTATTGAAACATTTTTGGGAGAGTTTCATGTGAGTCTTAAAAGCTACTTTTTTATTCTGTTTTGAAACGGCATTTGCAATATTCTCGCTGATAGGGCCAAAATATGTTAATGAAGTATATTCATCTGTATTAGTATTAGTCTAAACGTGGGCAAATATTGTTATATGCTATTTGTGTTTGTTTTTTCATTCCGTTTATTATATTTGAGGAATAACCATCGTTCTTAGCTATTTCTTTGATAATTGACACCTACTTGAACATATTCCCTTCGGATAACGGCAGAAAGAAAGCCCAATAAATCATTGAATTGAACGAAGCGTTTCTATGAGATTTTGGTTGTGTTGAGTCATAAATGATGCAAATAACAGTAAAGGAGGGTTTTCGATATACAGGGTGCTTCAACGAAAACTAAACAGAGGCTATATCTACCAAGATATTTATTTCTGATCAAAACGCAAAAACATGTTAATTTTTGTTTCAAGGGGGACATCTTTTGGGGTACAATACTTGCCTGAAATATCAACCTCCTAAGCGGGGGTTGCAATCCTTGAACGTTTAGAATAGGGAAGATGGGTCGAGTGAAGACACAAAAAAAAGGTGGTACCTTTGTCTACGTCGCTTTAAATGAATTTCCATTTTTAATTGAAAACTGTAAAAGATACAGGGTGAGCAACTGAAAGAAAGGGAAGACTATTTCCCTAAGACTATTCAAGTTTCAGTGAGGTAAAATGGAACAGATCCATGCTGATCAATGGCAGTCATCATCAAGTACCATCCTCATCTCGAATTTCAACCCTTGGAGCAGGGGTGAAAACCCTTGAAAATTTGGAAGAGGGTAGATGGGTCGAATGATAACTCGAAAGAAAGGTATTATCTTTGTCTGCATTCCCGAGAAAGAATTTTCATTTTTGATTGAAAACTGTAGAAGATATAGAGTGAGCCACTGAAAAATAGGGAAGACTATCTCCCCAAGAGTATTGGAGTATTAGTGCGAAAAACTGGAATAGATTCATTTTAGATCCAAAGCTGTCATCTTCCGAAATCACCCTCATCTCAAATTTCAACCCCTAGAGCAGGGGTAATATTTCGATCCAGTGATACCTTTCAAGTAAAGGATTTCGATTGCCTTCATGACTGTTCGCAACAATTCTATTCTCATTGAGTTCCATAGGAGTTAGAGGATGCAAAACGGAAAAGTGACTGAAGATGCAATGCATGGTATAACATCTATCTTTGACCAGTATCTCAGAAGGTTATAACTGGACCTATATTCTGCTTTAAAAATAACTAGTGGTTGAAATTTGAGATGTGAATGGTGTTTCGGAAGATGACAGCCTTTGATCTGGAATGAAACTGTTCCATTTTTTTGCACTAATACTTGAAAAGCTCAGGCGATAGATAGTCTCCTCTATTTTTCAGTAGCTCACTCTGTATCTTCTACAGTTTTCAATCAAAAATGAAAATTCGTTCACGGGGATGCAGACAAAGATAATAACTTCCTTTCGAGGTATCACTAGACCCATCTTCCCTCTTCCAAATTTACAAGAGTTGTCACCCCTGCTACAGGGGTTAGAATTCGAAATGAGGATGGTATTTGATGATGACTGCCATTGATCAGCTTGGATCTGTTCCATTTTACCTCACTGAAACTTGAATAGTGTCAGGGAAATAGTCTTCTCTATCTTTCAGTTGCTCACCCTGTATCTTTTAAAGTTTTCAATTAAAAATAGAAATTCGTTCAAGGCAATGTAGACAAAGATACCACCTTTCTTTTGAGTTATCACTCGACCCATCTTTCATATTCAAAATGTTCATGGATTGCAACCCCCGCTTAGGGGGTTGACATTTCAGGCAAGTTTTGTACCCCAAAAGATGTCTCCCTTGAAAGAAAAATTGACCTGTTTTTGCGTTTTGATGATAAATGAATATCTTGGTAGATATAGCCTCTGTTTAGTTTTCGTAGCAGCACCCTGTATATCAAATTTAGTGTTATTTATATGAGTGATTGTTAGGTCTGAAAAGTTAATCTGATTATCGACTTCTCCCCCTATTTTGAATTTAATTTTGGATTGAATGCTATTGATGTAAGTTAAAAATTGATCTAGTTGTCTACATATCGTCTACATATCAATACCAAAAAATGTACCAATTTTGATTTGGTTGAATATGATTACTTCAATATACGTCATGAAAATATCAGCTAGTAAAAGCTCAATGATAATCCTATCGGTAGACCGTGAGGTAGTTCATAGAATTCCAATAGAATTCGATTTGTATGATGTCAAGGTGCGAAATGACATTAGCAAATCTATTGACGAAAAATTTTAAGATCAATCCAAGAAATCAGAAACTCTAGAAGCACAAAATTCTCGTTTTACGAAAGAATTCAGTTAATATTCAGAATAGGACATCTGTAAGATCATTCAGTGGTAGGTTACGAATTATCCTCAATTTGTTAGATGAAGGGCACAAATTCAACTCCAATATCTCTTCCAAAATCATGAAATGTTGGTAACGGAATCCGCTATTTAACTAAAACAACTAGATAAGCCTCATTTAATAGCATTCAAAATTGCCGATATTCTAACAAAAATCGCTAAAAAATAAATCAAAAATTCACAGATAACGTACTGAATTTGAAACAAACAATTGAAAACAACGAATTAGTTTCAACCAAAGCAAACAAATCAAACGACATAGTCATTTTATCGAAATCATCATATCAAAAATCACAGATTCTTCAAAAAGAGAACATAAGTGAAATACCCAAAGATAAAACTATAGATATCCGAAAAACATAAAAAATTGCTCTAAAAGAAATTTAACAGATAACATTAGCGAAACCAGTCAATCCTTTCATAAATATGAATCTTTACGGCCTTATAAAAACAAAGACAATGCTCTAATCTGTCCAGTAGTATTATTCATGAACAGCAGAGTATATAAATTGGCAAAAGAATTAAATCTTGTACTCGAAAATTCAACAAATGTCACACCTGAATATTCGATGAAAAACTCAATTCAATTAACAAAAAAAAATTGAAACAGGTTCATACCCTAATCAAATCATATTTAATCAGTTTGGATATAGATAACATGTTTTCCAATATCCCACGAGACAAATGTTCCGTGGGTCTCAGACATCTTGAAAAAATCACTCATAACATTATTTCAAATTCAAAAACAAATTCTATGAACAACCTGATGGTCTACCGATAGGATAATCATTGAGCCCTTTACCAGCTGACATTTTGATAGCGTATATTGAAGAAATCTTATGCAATTCCTTCAAATCAAAGTACATTTTGGTATTGATATTGTAACGATATCCAATCGTCCCTGAAACCGATCCTGTCACCTCCCGGCCGAAAGACGAGTACGGGGCACTTTCGGGAGACTTCGAGAAAGATTCAAAGGTTTCAGCGCGCCGTATTACGAAGAAATGTGTTGCCGTTTGCGGTCCTCGGTTTTTTGAACGTTTGAAAGAAGGTGCCGTTACATAAGAAACAACAGGTTTAATAGGGTAATTAGGTTTATAAAGTTTTATCAAAGAATATAAGTCGGGGGATTGTGGATTGATAAAACTTCATAAACCTAATTACCCTATTAGACCTGTTGTTTCTTATGTAACGGCACCTCCTTTCAAACTTTCAAAATTACTCAACGACTTGCTAATAAAACATGGCAATTTTAAATCTAAATTTTCGGTCAAAAATTCATACGAACTAATTGCCAATATCAAAGATATCATTACACCAAATAATTCCAAACTCATTTCTCTCGATGTTAAGAATCTATTTCCCAACATTCCTCCGAGAGATACGTACTACTTAGTTGAAGAATTATTAGAAAAGAATTATGTCAATACAATCATTGAATCAGATATTCTTTCATTATTACAAATTCGTTTAGATCAAAATTATTTCCATTTCAATAACAAATATTATACTAGTGAAGACGGTTTGATTATGGGCAATCCGTTGAGTCCTTTGTTAGCAGAAATATTCATGAATAATTTAGAGAAATTAATTCGTAATCATTCACTTACTAAATATTGTTTATACTGGTATTGCTATGTAGACGATATCATTATTTGCTTCACAGGAACAGATAGACAGTTAAAATTTTCGAAAATCATGTAAATTCATTACATCCAAAATTGGATTAACAACTGAAATAGAAAGCAATAATTCGATAAATTTCTTAGACGCAACAATTTCGAATGAAAATGGAAAACATGTTTTCGCTATTTACCATAAGCCGTCACATACAGATATAATACATAACTCGTCGTGTCATTCGTATCAACATAAAGCATCACAAGTGAGAAACTGAAATCATTCTTGAGTAGCAATAATTTCAATATAGCTTTCCAAACTTATGAAAGTTTTGGCAAATATATAAAAAATGATGAAACCAAATCAGATAAAAACAATAAATCAGGTAATTTGATTGAGGAACTAACTTTTCATTGACAACCCGCAATCACCAAAGCTTTACTCTCTCGTCAAACTCCATAAAATAGGGTATCCCATTAGACCAGTAGTTTCTTATTTTCAAGCTCCAGCTGCAAAACTTTCATGCTTTCTCATAGACATCATTCGACAGTACGCTAATTTTGAACCTAAATTCTCAATAAAAAACTCTTCAGTCCTAATAAATAAAATTCAGCACACGATACTACCACCGAACGCTAAACTTATGTCATGGGATGTAGTATATCTCTTCCCTAGTGTTCCACCTAGTGATACAGTGAAACTCAACAAGAACGCCCTTCAAATTAATAAAGTCAATCTGATAATTCAATCAGAAATCTTACACCTTTTAGAAATTTGTTTAGAACAAAATTATTTTAACTTCAATGGAGTATTATATAATAGTAAAAAAGGTTTAATCATGGGTAATCCTCTGAGCCCTCTGTTCGCTGAAATTGTCATGGATAATATTGAAAAAACTATCCAAGAACATCCGTTATTCAAACACTTTATTTATTGGTTTAGATATGTCCACGATATCATTTGTTGTTTCACTGGCACAATCAGACAATAGAGTCCTTCAAAACATTCATTAGCAGAATCTACGATAATATTACATTCTTCTAAGCTTTTTGGATTTACCTATTACCAAAATTAACGGCAAACATGATTTTTCTATTTTTCATAAGTCATCGCATACAGATATTACTATTCACAGCTCATCTACACATCCGTATCCACATAAATTAGCAGCTTACGATAATATGGTACATCGACTCATTAATATCACAATGTCTCAAAATAATTCCATAAAAGAGCTAATTATAATTGGACAAATAGCAGTCAATAACGGTTACAGTCCAACTATGACTGAGAACATGATTTCAGGCAAAAAATTTCACATAGCAATCCAGGAAGTATTTCCAAACATAGAAAGTTCAGCCACAAAATACAACAGCTTAATTTATATTGGTAATCCTAGTCTAAAATTAAAATCATTCCTCTTGCATTATAATTTGAATATAGCATTCCGAACTGATAATTCGTTAGGCCGACATATAAAAAACGCAAATCTAAAATTTATAAAAATAATAAATCCGGTTAGATAAAGTTAGATTATCCGAGCACAAACGTAGTTTTAATTATTATAAATCAGATTCCCATCGTTCTAATCAGTTACTCGAAGAAAACCATAACTTTAATCATAATTTCAAAATTTTACACAATGAAATAACAGACAAAAACTCAATCTATTGGAAATTTTAGAGATCAACAAAGAAAAGAATTCAGGTAGGTTACTTAATAGTCAATTAGATCTAAATCCTTCTCCTCTACTCAATCTTTTCAATTCATAAAGTAAGCGACTCTTACTATTGTAATATTAAGTAGGAAATGGGACTAATATAGAAGGAGTAACTCTGTTCATTAGTTTGTATTTATCTGATGAAGCCACAGTGTGGTAAAACCAGTCATAGTTTTGTTAATATAGTGAAAATCTAAATACTTTAGTTTTATTTCATTGAAAATAAAAAAATCAGGTGTTTATAGATTGAATTGCGATGACTGTAATAATTCCTACATAGGTAGTACATATAGAAATTCAAATATTAGAATATGGGAACATAAACGCAATTTTTCAAATAAAAATCAGATTCAAATTACGTGAATCATCTCCTAGAAAATAGTCAGTATTTCGACCCACAGTTTGAAATTTTGCATACAGATAATAAATATTGGAAGGTAGATCTTTGGGGAACTTTAGAAATCAACAAACACAAACACTCCGTTAGACTCATTAATGAACAAGTCGATTTAAGCCCTTCACCTCTACTGAATCTCTTCAGGGAGCAATCTATTCCTTGATACTATTGGATATACCTGTCATCAATATCCACTTAAGAACTATCAATCTATAAGCTTTTAATTACTTAAGAACATGTATTTATATTCTCATTCTTATTTTTTGTACATTCATTCGTCTGAAGAAGCTACGGTGTAGTGAAACGCGTTACGAGTCACAATCATTAAGTAAAATTCCTAAAAACACATTACTTGTTTTTTATTATCGATAATGGAATTTTATCAAGTAAAAGCCTCCCAAATTCAAAAAGTATTATTGTTATTTTTAGTGTAATTAGAAAAGTCGACCCAAATACGAACTTCCCTAGGTGTTCTCTAACTACAGTTGAGCAATGAACGATTACTCATAAATCACCCTGCATAGTCAGTACATACGCTGTGGGAGTACAGTAACCACGCACTGACTCTCAAAGGATATTACTAACGCCAATTCCAGATACACCTACAGCAGACCTTCTATACGGTTCACTTCGGGAAATACGAAGTTGATGGGGACAAACAAAAATGTTCCTGAATAAACTTGCATGCTCCGCACACCACCTCCGCATTTTCCATCGTCAAAACAAAAACGGATCCTCGAATTCGTGCAACATCAAAGGAGAATAGCGGTATATTCCGCAAATTAGTTACCCCACGCGCCGCACATGAAAGAAAATTCCTAGAGAATTATTTCCATAATTTGTTTGTGCGGTGATCTTTTCCAGACAATTCCTTTCGGAATGGTTGATTAGATTGTTGGAATTTATTCGAATTGCCCGAATAATTTTCCGCGAATGTATTCTTTTATCTCGCCCGGGCGAACGTACGTCCGCTAAATTCTCGGCCGTTTAATTTTCCAGTTATTTTTCGCATGCCGCTGATTATCGCAACGTGTTCGTAGCGAAAACGGCAATTTCAACTGTTAATTTATAGTCCGGGAGATAGTTAACATTTTAATCGTTGCAGGGATGATGTTCAGAGAACGAAAAATGTTTATCAGTACTGAAATTAGAAGAAAAATCGTGGACAATCACTTTGAATCAAGTTTTATGATTACCCACTGTGTGGCGCTTCAAGTCAGTCGATCGTATGACAGATGACATGTTTCAATGTCAGTGAACATATTACACAGCTCTACAAAAAAAAATTTTTTTTATTGTTACCCTGGATATCATCGCAAATTTTTATGTTTTCAAGTGCCCAGATTACGAATATATTCATGAAAGTTCTCAATGTGCTCGTATTTTCATGATTTTTGCATTTCTTATATTTTGAACAATTATAAGCTTGATAAGTTAGAAATAAAATTTAATTTTCCAGTCATGATTAGGCTTCTGCGCAACTTTTTCGCGCATACAAACATCACCTGATCCCCACTCTCAGACCCCTTGCTCCACAGAACAGCTGAGATCTCAGTTATTTGACAATATTGAAGTACATATACACGTAAATCTGGATAAAGTGTCATGGATTAATATTTTGTTTCAATTACTGAATGTCCATTCTTATATATTTGTCTTCTAGCCTAAAATATGAGTTCGTCACGAAGAAAGTGTAAATATTGTAGTGATTTATTTTGTTATATTTGCGGTGTTTATATACCAAAAAAACAAAAAAGAAATATCACAGACTTTGTCAAGGAGACTTATGTTGAATATTTTGGTTTCAAAATGGACAAATTAGGTAAACCATGGGTTCCTAATAAAGTTTGTAAGTCCTCTGTTGAGTCTTTACAGTTGTGGAAAAAAGGTGAACGTTCTGGATTAGACTTTGGTATTCCTAAGATCAGGATGGAGCCTACGAATCATTTAGATGATTGTTACTTTTGCGTAGTAAATGTTAAAGGTTTTAATCGAAATCAAACGTGGAGATACCCAGACTTACAGTCTACGAAATGTCCGGTTCTACACAGTGAAAATCTCCCTCGGCCCATATACATTTCAAAAGTAATTCGCATGCCCTCAGAAACAATGATGTTACCAAATTCACAGAAATCGGGACCATCTACTAGTGGAAGTGAATGGGAAGGTGAAACATCTACGCCAAAGTTATTTTCTCAAAATGAAGTGATTTAATACGTGATCTCAATTTATCAAAACAAGGATCAGAACTGTTAGCCTCAAGATTGAAAGAAGAGTTATTACAATTTTTTAGTGAAAATGAAGAATTAGTATTGTAATGATATCGCGAAGCTGCTTATAGACATGGGTTTAAAAGAGTACAAATCTACTGAATGGCGCCTTTTTATTGATAGTTGCAAAAGAAGTTTAAAATGCGTCTTATTGCACAATGGAAATAAATTTGCATCAATTCCAATTGCCCATTCAACGAAACTCAAAGAAGAATATGAAAATGTAAAATTAGTTTTAGAGAAAATTAAATACTTTGAGCATCAATGGCCGATCTGTGTGGATTTAAAAATGGTTAATTTTTTACTTGGCCAACAAAGTGGATATACAAAATACCCTTGCTTTATTTGTATTTGGGATAGTAGAGCAAAGCAACTTCATTGGGAACAAGATGTTTGGCCTGTAAGAAATTCTTTAACTGTCGGTAAAGCCAACGTAATAAGGGAGCCGCTGGTGAGCAGAGACAAAATCATACTTCCACCATTACATATTAAGTTAGGTATGATTAAGCAATTTGTAAAAGCGTTGAACAAAGACGGAAATTGTTTTAATTACATTTGCAGAAAATTTCCGAAGCTTAGTATGGAAAAATTGAAAGGTGAAATATTTGATGGTCCTCAAATACGGCAATTGATGAAAGACTCAGATTTTATCAAAGTTATGACTGTTCCGGAAAGTAAAGCTTGGAAAAGTTTTGTGTTGGTTGTCGAAAATTTCCTAGGTAACCATAAAGCAGCAAATTATGAAGAAATTGTGCAAAATATGCTGACAAACTTTCAGACTTTAGGAGCAAATATGAGTATTAAGTTACACTATCTCCGCAATCATCTAGATAAATTTTCGGATAATTTAGGAAACTATAGTGAGGAACAGGGAGAGCGGTTTCATCAAGATCTAAAAGTGATGGAAGAAAGGTATCAAGGTCGATGGGATTGTCACATGATGGCAGATTACTGCTGGTCTTTGAAAAGAGATTGTCCCTGAAAATTATAGAAGAAAAGCTCATGAAAGGCGTTTTATGGAAATATGAAATATATTTTCGACATTTTCCTCTTTATTTACTTCGATGTATCCGAATTTCTCAAAACATAACTGACATTATAAATATATCTGTTATTTTGTTTCTTGTTTTACGATTTTTGTTATGTAAAATGAAAATATAGATTTAAAAAGAAATCAGAGCAAATCCTACAAAATCATTGATAGTTTCACGAATTGTGTGCATAAATAGACCCAAAACCATTTTCATATCTAGGGCAACAAAACCAGTGTAGACCAGTGTTATGTGTAGAATTCAATTTTGAGATACAGTATGAGCTCTTTATTCGTGGGGTATAAATTCATTTGAATAATCTGCTTGTTCGTTTCACCCTTAACAGTTCATCTACTTAAACCAACATAAGGTGAAAATATTCCACAAGTCGCCTAATCAACAATTCGACTACCCATGATGGGAAATATGGAATGAAATTCTGCAATCTATCGTCTGATGGATTTTTCCGTGCAAACGAGCAGCGACATCAATCCATTACATCATGCAATAATTAGTATATAAGTTAACTTAAATTGTATAATAAACGATCACAAAATATCTATATTTCATTCAAGTCGTCACTCTGCCCAAATTATCACTGAATCTTATTCTCTCATCGCAGATTAAGATTTTCTACAACTTTATCCATCTAAGTCTCCTACATTTGAATATTAGGAAACAAACACAATATTTACACTGCATAAAACTTTTGTTGTTGCTAAGTTGGTATTGCAAATGTAATTTCATGTGTCGAATCGCTGAAAATGTTACGGTGTTACGGAAATTGTACTTGACAGTCGTCATTTAAGTTTGAGAGAGATAGGCAATGAATTTTTTTTATCTCACGAATCAATTCGTTTGGACATGAAACAATTTCATTAGCCGACATCATAAATAAGGAAGACGGTCAAGACATGTCACCCGATCTCCATTTTCGTAACGAATGGAAAAATGAAACAATAAAAAACGCAAAGTGGCTTTTTACAAAAGACGGAACATCTGATAAGTCGATCAATGTGAATAATAAAAAACAAGTACTGTGTTTTAAGGAATTTTACTTAATAATTGCGATTCGTAACGCGTTTCACTACACCGTAGCTTCTTCAGACGAATGATTATGCAGAAAAATATAAATGAGAATATAACTATAAATGTTCTTGAGTAATTAAAAGCTTATTGGTTGCTTATTCTTAAGTGGTTATTTATGACAGGTATATCCAATAAAATTAAGGAATAGATTGCTCCCCGAAAAGATTCAATAGAGGTGAAGGGCTTAAATCGACTTGTTCATTGATGAGTCTACCTGAGTGTTTGTATTTATTGATTTCTAAAGTTTCCCAAAGATCTACCTTCCAATATTTATTATCTGTATGCAAAATTTCAAACTGTGGGTCGAAAGAATGATTATTTTCTAAGAGATGATTCGCGTAATTTGAATCTGATTTTCATTTGAAAAACTACGTTTATGTTCCGATATTCTAATATTAAAATTTCTATGTGTTCTACCAATGTAGAAATTATCACAGTCATTGCAATTCAATCTATAAACACCTGATTTATTGTTTTTACCTGGTTTGGTTTTATTATTTTTATATATTTGCCTAAATTATTATTAGTTTGGAAACCTATGTTGAAACTATTGCTACTTAAGAATGATTTCAGTTTCTCACTTGTAATGCCAACGTAGGTTAAGGTGTTGAATTTTTGTTTCAATTTATCGACAGGGTAAACTTCATTCAATGCGATTCTACTTTGTTTTTTATTTAAAATATTATTTATTAGTTTGGGATTGTAACCATTATTTTTGGCTATTTGTTTAATCAAATTTAGTTCTTTGTTGAAATTTTCTGGTGATAACGAGATGTTAATCAATCTATGAATAAAACTATTGAATGCTGACATTTTATGTTGATATGGATGACACGACGAGTTATGTATTATAATATCTGTATGTGACGGCTTATGGTAAATTGCGAAAACATTTTTTCCATTTTCATTCGAAATTGTTACTTCTAAGAAATTTATCGAATTATTGCTTTCTATTTCGGTTGTGAATGCAATTTTTGGATGTAATGAATTTATATGATTTTCGAAAATTTTCAATTGTCTATCTGTTCCTGTGAAGCAAATAATGATATCGTCTACATAGCGATACCAGTATAAACAATATTTACTGAGTGGATGATTATGAATTAATTTCTCTAAGTTATTCATGAAAATTTCTGCTAACAAAGGACTTAACGGATTGCCCATAATCAAGCCGTCTTCAATAGTATAATATTTGTTATTGAAATGGAAATAATTTTGATCTAAACAAATTTGTAATAATGAAAGAATATCTGATTTAATGATAGTATTGACATGATTCCTTTCTAATAATTCTTCAACTAAGTAATACGTATTTTTGAAGGAACGTTGGGAAATAGATTCTTTACATCGAAAGAAATAAGTTTGGAATTAGGTGGTATAGTGGTATCTTTGATATTGGCAATAAGTTCGTATGAATTTTGACCGAAAATTCAGATTTAAAATTGCAATGTTTTATTAGCAAGTCGTTGAGGAATTTTGAAAGTTTGAACGAAGGTGCCGTTACATAAGAAACAACAGGTCTAATAGGGTAATTAGGTTTATGAAGTTTTATCAACGAATATAATTCGGGGATTGAGGATTGAGTTAATGAATTTATATTTTTCTTGGTCTGTAATTAATGATTTTGCTGTCGAAATTATGTTTTTAACAACTTTCTGAAATTTTGCGGTAGGATCCTTAGTTGATGTTATATAGTTTCCGGCTGTTAAGAATTCTTCAGTTTTAGAAATATAATCGGTTTTACTAATCGCGATGACGGTGTTACCTTTATCTGCTTTAGTGAATACTAAATCGTTCTTGGTACTATTTTCACGAATTGTTTTTATTATCTTATAATCGGAATTGCAATGAGGTGATAATTTCGAAAAGTCTTCTTTGATGATTTTTGCTGTTTGATGTTTGGCTAAAATATTATCTTTGGAGTTTTTGAGAATAATTTCGGAATCTATGCCTAACTGTTCAAAATTAGTTTTATTATGTTTTGGATGTAAATTATGTTTGAATCCTTTTTCTAATCTTTTGTGGTTGTGTAAAATCGGTGTCAGTTAAATTAGTGAATCTTTCAAAAAATTTATGGTCTGAAAATTTATCAGTTGAAGGTTTGGGTGGAGAAGTTTTGAATTTAAGTGAATTCAACTTTTTCTGTTGTTGCTGAAACTTTTTATGAATTAAAATTTTGACATCGTATCTGGATTCAGAGTCTAAAATATCAAACTCGATCAATGTGTGCACTGAATTGTTATAGAAATCATTCATGCAGGAATGGATCTCTATATCCCTTATTCCATGAGAAGATCTACAGCACAAAAGCCATGGTTCAAAAAACACTGTAAAGAGTCTCTGCAGCCGAAAACAGAGCTTACAAGACATGGAAGATAAATCCAACAGAGGAAACAACAACAACCTTCGTACGAATACGGAACGGATGCAACCTAACAACTGAAAGAGCAAATGTCAATTTTAACGAAAGAGTAACAAATAAACTCCTCAAATAGGCAAGCGGGACTAGACAGTTCTGGTCTATGGCGAAGACTATCAGTGCCAATTTCTGCAAATCTGCGTTTCCGCCTCTTGTTAGAGAAAATGGAAGTATAGCATCATCTTCGAAAGAGAAAGCCGATCTCTTTGCTATCTTGTTCTCAGAGAATTCTGTGCTAGATTCATCTAACACAATACCACCGAACATTCCACCTACAAATTCTTCCATGGCAGAAATCATGTTCAGAGTCCACACTGTGAGACGTGCTCTCGAGCTACTGAACTGCAAGCAGGCAGTTGGCCTAGACGAAATACCGACAATCGTCCTGAGAAGATGTGCTCCCGAACTGGCACCCATTCTTAACTGTCTGTTTCAGAATTCTTATGAAAGCCAGACTTTTTTTTATTCTTCAGCTTGCATTATTTCACTGTTGGTAGCAGGCAACTTATTGCATTCATTTGTATGTGCATATACAGGGATATCCACCGGGACCGTCCGTTAAAATCTTTTTAAGTTCCAATTACAATATCAAGCTGAAATTTTATACGTGGCCATAACTGGCGATTTCCAATTGGAGTGAAATATTTTCGAAGTGATACCATTTCCGTTTATACCGGAAGTGGGTCATCACTTTGTTATTTCAAATGGCAATCTTTTTTATTATACATCTAGAACCGACATTTGAGCAAGGCATAAAATACCCAAGTTGTTGGCACTTATCTGTCAAAACTTTTGACAGATTTAATTATTTTTGTTATAAACTCGATCGTAGATCTTTTGCACTACAGACACAATTTTTGCTTGAGTGGATAGAAGAAGGATCAATGAATTTTAAGCAGTTCGTCTATTTACCGCAACGCTACCTACTGTGCCTGCAAGAAAGCTATAGCTTGCGTGTAATTGCAAATATTACCGCGCCTAATATTCATGATTCTTTCTCGCTATATTCGAACAATCGAGTTGAATAATTAGCAATAGAAAAAAGTTTTCCTTTGTTCGTTTTTACGTTGAAAGCCAACTCTTATGCTTTTATAAATTACTGAACGGAATTAACGTACTGATATAGACCAGTTGAAAGCTCTTTCATATTTGGAATCATTTTCCTTTAAAGAATGGTTGATTCTATCCATGAAAGATCGATTAAAAATATAACGGTCTTCCTCCAGTACGATATTATAACACATTTTATATTTAGGCCCGTTTCACATGATCTAAGCTTTTTATGCTGAACACCCTGGCAGTGATCATCGTCAGCTCTTTGCTCTCAAAGACAATTCTGGTACGGTGATTTTGGTTTACTTTGAAAAGAATATCACAAAATTAGGTGGAAAATATTCAACTAACAAACTTAAAGGCTATTTCGATATCTCTATATCGTCAGACGTTTACAAATTTTGAGTTAGAACTAAGGTGCAGTTATACAATTTGTCTCAAATATAGAAAACAGGCATGAATTATAAGGATAGAAAAACAGTTTTACTATTGGAATATATATACATTCATAATTACACGAAAATTCCAAATATTGGGGAAGAACATAGGTCTGTATTGTTGTTAAGAATGGTAAGATTGCTTCTATTGTATTCAGCTTTAAAAATTCTCAGAGATTCTAGGTAATTGAGTTTATTGCTTTTCCGGGCACGATGAATAATGTTAAGATTATCTACAGGAATATCCACCGGGACCGTCCGTTAAAACTTCTTAAGTTCCAATTACAATATCAAGCTGAAATTTTATACGCGGCCATAACTAGCGATTTCCAATTGAAGTGAAATATTTTCGAAATTGTAACATTTCTGGTTATACCGGAAGTGGGTCATCACTTTGATATTTCAAATGGCAATCTACCTTTTTTATTATACATCTAGAACCGACATTTGAGCAAGGCATAAAATACTCAAGTTGTTGGCACTTATCTGTCAAAACTTTTGACATATTTAATTATTTTTGTTATAAACTAGATTTTTGAGGAACATTTAAAAAAATTGTAGCTCGTAGATCTTTTGCACTACAGACACAATTTTTGCTTGAGTGGATAGAAGAAGGATCAAGGAATTTTTTAAGCAATCAACACATGTCAAATGTTTATTGCGTTGTTTTGTATGATTTTTTCAATTTGGCTTTTTTCAAACAGCATTAACTCAATTTTTTCAAATTGCACGAGCCAATTTTTATATCGCCATCAGATGAAGCGTCAAATTTCAGATGGAATTGTATCAGCATGTACTATACCCATCTCTTACAGTTCCGAAATAATTTGGGAATATATTGAATTTTGATGATTCTGCAAGAACTTACAGAGAATGCTTTGAAATATTTGAATCAAGTAGCTGAACTGGCTACGCTCACCTGACAGGTGCCTAAAATTAATGTACTTGTCACTTCGTTCATTCGAATTTGATATTTCAACAAGAATTGTCGTTATTTCAGATTGAAAACATCCAAAAAATACAACACATTTGGAATAAAACCACTCGTTATTCAAACAAAAATATATTTAATCTTTTTTTAATTCATTTTAGAATGTCAAAAAGTAGTGGGCAGAAATTGCAGGCAATTCAACCAGCAATTTCCAAATTTACCGTCTATGAGTAAAATAAAATTTCGAAGCAATTTTCTACAATTCGGATGATAAAAATTGTAGGAACTAAGCGAAAACCAATCATCGAAGATAATTACATTCATACGAATAAAAGATAGCAAATATCATGGGAGGAAACTAATTTACGATCTGAATTAATGTTCAATATGGGCCCCATTTTGCTCGATACACTTGACAGCTCGTATACGAATATAAGGAGTTGCCCTCCTAGTTTCCTCAGGATAAATATTACGAAAAGCATTATGAATGCGCTCTAGTAACTTTTCTTCACTATTTACAGGAATAAGATACACTTCACTCTTGATTTTGCCCCATAAATGAAAATCAATGGACGTCAAGTCCGGAGAACGCGAAGGCTATGAATTTGGTCCTTGATTACCCCACCATCTATTCTCGAACATTTCTGTTAGCTGCCGATCTACAGCTCGTGTTTTATGTGCTGGTGCACCACACATTTGGTAATAGCAATCCCTCAGAATGTTAAGGGGTAATCCATCTAAAAAATTTGCTAATGTTCCCCTCAAAATTTCCAGGTATTTTTGTCCATTAAGATTTTCCTAATAAATGTGATAAGCCAACAAATTATGCATTAAAATTGCAAAAACGTTCAAGCTGAATTTATTTTGGAAATCAATAACCTCAATGAAATGAGGATTTCCTGTGGCCCAAAAATGTCGATTTCTCCTGTTGGTTATTCCACTTTCATTGAATTTGGCTTCATCAGACCATATAATTTTTTGCAGAATTATCTCATCTTCTTGAAGCCGAATTAATAATATTTCACAGAAATTTAACAGCTTGGAAAGGTCAGTTGGTTTCAATTTTTGTATTCTGATAAAAGAATACGGGTGCATGTTATGTTTCTTAAGAATCTTTTGAATGGAAGTATAACTCAATCCAATATCAATTGATGCCGACTTAATGGACGCATGTGGATTGGCACGAAAATACGCTAGCCTATTAATTTGATTGTCGTCGTCCTCGAGAATTGGTTTTCTTCTAGTTTCTATGTATTTTGTTTCTCCAAATTGCAGAAAATTGCTTCTAATCCTTTGAAATTTTGTTTCACTCATAGAAGCCAAATTTGGAAATTGGGTATTGATTTGCCTGCAAGTTCTATCCACCACTTTTCGACATTCGCCATGAATTAAAAAGAGATTAAACATATCCTCGTTTGAATAATCAGCCATTTTATAATCAATCTGGTGTATTTCAGAAATTTTCACTTCAATTTACCAACAATTCTTGTTGAAATATCAAATTCGGATGAAGTGACAAGTACATTAATTTTAGGCATTTGTCAGGTGAGTGTAGCCAGTTCAGCTACTTGATTGAAATATTTCAAAGCATTCTCTGTTAGTTCTTGCAAAATCATCAAAATACAATATATTCCCAAATTATTTCGGAACTATAAGAGATGGGTATAGTACATGCTGATACAATTCCATCGGAAATTTGACGCTTCATCTGATGGCGACATATAAATTGGCACGTATCATTTGAAAAAATTAAGTTATTGCTGTTTGAAAAAAGGCAAATTGAAAAAATCATATAAAACAACGCATTAAACATTTGACATGTGTAGACAGCTTAAAAAATTCCTTGATCCTTCTTCTATCCACCCAAGCAAAAATTGTGTCTGTAGTGCAAAAGATCTACGAGCTTCAATTCTTTAAATGTTCCTCAAAAATCGAGTTTATAACAAAAATAATTAAATCTGTCAAAAGTTTTGACAGATAAGTGCCAACAACTTGGGTATTTTATGCCTTGCTCAAATGTCGGTTCTAGATGTATAATAAAAAAGGTAGATTGCAATTTGAAATATCAAAGTGATGACCCACTTCCGGTATAACCAGAAATGTTACAATTTCGAAAATATTTCACTTCAATTGGAAATCGATAGTTATGGCCGCGTATAAAATTTCAGCTTGATATTGTAATTGGAACTCAAAAAGTTTTTAACGGACGGTCCCGGTGGTTATCCCTGTATTTTGTGAATTGTATCATTGACGGTGCGAGATACCGTAGCTCGACTCACTTCAAGTTCTTGAGCTTTACCTTTCTGACATTCTGGATCACTGAAGTAAAGTAAATATATCTTCATTCTGTAGACAGGTGACAACGCCCACCTCGAGTTTCTTCACTAATTCCTAAGAACCTGTTTGAAAGCCACTATACACTGTACAAATTTTTCTTCATAACTTTTGATTAATTATGAAAAAATAATTGAAAATTTGTCCATGACAAAATCTTGTTTAAGTTACTGTTAGCTCGCAAAAACAATTCTTATAATTCATAGCATAATTTTTATAGATCATAGAATTTTCCACAAAATTTGGAAAGAAAATGATTCTGCTAGAATTCGTCGAAGCGGCAGTTTTTGAGAACGATCTGGGTTGCATTGAAAGGGATGAATACGCATGGCAGAGTGACATCGCGATCAGTTTGAAACTGAATGTCCATGCGTTAGGTTAATAGATAGAAGAAAGCAAATATGGGAAGTAATAGACAGTTAAGACTTATAGTTTCCAAATGCAAAGGGAAAGGTTAAATTTCTGGATCATTTCAAACATGATATATCTATATTTATAGCAGTTTCCTTCTAATTTTCCGAGATGTTTGCTATCAACTTACCTTGATAGTATCCCTCAAAATTGCAATTTCCCTAGTGAGATGTTCATTTTCTTGGTATAAAGCCTCCATCTGTTGCTGCATTTCTATGCTTGGTCCACGCATCCTCATTCTCAACTCCTCTTCAAGCTGCCTCACCAACATTGCTTGTTTCTGAAAATAAAATTGTTTTTGTTTAGATAAAAGTTATTATGCTCATCAATCAAGACAACAAAAAAATGAATTATTTTTGGGTGAACTGCTTACACCTACACAGAATAAGGAGTTACGTGGCAGCCCATCCACAGCAACCCAGTGATATATTATGGTTTACATTCAGTCAGAAAAATACTGGAAATTGATTATTTAAGATATTGCTTGATACGATTTTTGTTGAGTTGGCACAACAGTTTTCTATACTAACGCGAGTTTGTTTACAGTGCTCGATTTTCTCAATTCTCACAAGTGTGATTTGTGTGAATCGACTTTATCAAAAACACGTGCATATGAGTGATACATTGCATACAAGAGCAGACAAGATGTAGTGAAAGATTTGTCTCGCTCTGGTCGGCCATCAACATCTTCAACTGGAGTTAACTTCGATAAAGTGAAGAAAATGGTAATTGTAAATCGTCATATTAGTTTGGAGAGATATGCAATAAACTTTCTTCGTCTAACGAAGCAATTCGTACCATTTTAAACGATTGTTTAGGCATGAAATGTGTTGCCGCTCGACTAGTTCCAAAAGACCTGAATTTTCTTCAATAATTGAATCGCGTATAGGTCGCCGAAGACATGCTAGAACGAGTCAATTCAGAATCAAACTGCTGATGAGACAAGAGTTTGACCATGGACTTTTCTATACAAGACAGAAGGTGCTCATGTGGCAATAGCGCGTGAAATCACACTAACAGGGTTGCTAGCACAGAGTTTATATGGCGCGGGTATTTTATGATACTATACTATGAAAACACTTAGAAACGTGCACTTACAATGACAGAGAAACGTGTAAGCAAAATATCAATGATCTCAGTAGAAATAGGTAACTGAAAACAACAATATATCTTATTATAAGTTTCGCAGATCACTAAATTTTGCAACAAGTGTTTCATCAGATTTTTCATCTCGTTAAAACTCTGGAAAAACAAAACGCCTTTCGTTGTCTTTTTGATTTATTCAGTTATTTCTGATGTTCTCAAAAATATGAACAGTATCGTAAGTTTAAAAAGTTTTATGTTGATCTGAAAGTGGGTAGATAAACTTGGAGGTGGCATTTTTTGAGAGATTTTCAAACATTACTCGGTTATTATCAAAATGATGGCCACAACTTGGAGACTGCAATTTTTCAGTAACATACAAACTTTTTGAGCCATTTCTGTCAACTCTTTCCCTGTGATATTATGGACTGGAAAAAGAGCGACAACATCCTTAAATTTACCAACCGCTGAAGAAATTAAATATGTCACCACTGTTTTCGCTGCACAAGAATTTATATTTTCTGCATGTGCCAAAATATTCTCATTTTTATAATCATATTTTTGTTTGATATATATTTCATCTATTTGCAAAACAGCATGTTTCTCCCTGCTATTTAGCTGACTAACTCTTCCTCTGAGGAAATGTTCATTTTCTTCTGGCTTATTAGCTGAAATTTTCAAAGAATTTGGGTGAGGCAATGTTAAAATGAAATTTTCTCTCAACATAGAATAGCATGCAGTAGACTGGGTGTATACAGAGTGCTTCAACGAAAACTAAACAGAGGCTATATCTACCAAGATATTCATTTCTGATCAAAACGCAAAAACATGTCAATTTTTGTTTCAAGGGGGACATCCTTTTGGGGTACAAAACTTGCCTGAAATATCAACCCCCTAAGTGGGAGTTGCAATCCTTGAACATTTTGAATAGGGAAGATGGGTCGAGTGTAACTCAAAAGGAAGTTGGCATCTTTGTCTACATTGCCTTGAAAGAATTTCTATTTTTAATTGAAAACTGTAAAAGATACAGGGTGAGCAACTGAAAGATAGGAAATACTATTTTCCTGAGACTATTCAAGTTTCAGTGAAGTAAAATGGAACAGATCCATGCTGATTAATGGCAGTCATCATCAAGTACCATTCTCATCTCGAATTTCAACCCCTGGAGCAGGGGAGACAACCCTTGAAAATTTGGAAGAGGGTAGATGGGTCGAGTGATTAGTCGAAAGAAAGGTATTATATTTGTCTGCATTCTCGTGAAAGAATTTTCGTTTTGATTGAAAACTGTAGAAGATACAGAGTGAGCCTCTGAAAAATAGAAGACTATCGCCCCAAGACTATTGGAGTATCAGTGTGAAAAACTGGAATAGATTCATTTTAGATCAAAAGCTGTCATCTTCCGAAATCACCCTCATATCGAATTTTAATCCTCTCCCAAATTTTCAAGGGTTGTCACCCCTGCTCCAGGGGTTAAAATTCGAGATGAGAATGGTACTTGATGATGACTGCCATTGATCAGCATGGATTTGTTCCATTTTACCTCACTAAAACTTGAATAGTCTCAGGAAATAGTCTTCCTATCTTTCAGTTGCACACCCTGTATCTTTCACAGTTTTCAATTAAAAATGGAAATTCGTTCAAAGCAATGTAGACAAAGATACCATCTTTCTTTTGAGTCATCACTCCACCCATCTTCTCTATTCAAAATGTTTAAGAATTGCAACCCCCGCTTAGGGAGTTGATATTTCAGGCAAGTTTTGTACCTCAAAATATGTCTCCCTTGAAACAAAATTGACCTGTTTTTGCGTTTTGATCAGAAATGAATATCTTGGTAGATATAGCCTCTGTTTAGTTTTCGTTGAAGCACCCTGTAAAAAGAATGCAATATCATTACTGGAGAACAACTCATGGACTTTTTTCCTCGAAGCTCAAATTGAAGGGCTCTTTTAAAATATTTATCTTGTAAAATCAGGCCCCTGATTTCATCGCGTTTAAGTAAATGTTGCAAGCATTCAAAAGATCATCAATATTTTTCACCAGATTTGTAACGTTGAGTTGAAGTTCATCACATCCCTTAACATACTTGTATCTAATTAATATATTTTCTAATTGCGACTATCTATTGATATTGCCACCACCATTAAGAACCCAATCCAAATCTTCTTTAGATATATAACAGTTGTTTGTACATACCTCTACACTCAAACTATCTTGTACTTTAATACAGACAGATACCGTTGGCATATTTTCCAAATCAACCTGATAACAAACTTTATCACTTAAAACTTCACACTTCCACTGTTGTAAATCCAGTTTTTGCATAAAATTGTCTAAGAACATTGTAAATTCGTTAATAATGTCTCCACACAGCCATTGTTCGATTTCCTATTCCTCTCTTTGTAAGAACATTTCCTTTCGGACAGCAGGGTCTTTCCGTACTTCTGGCAATTTCTTGCTTATATAAGAAGGTAAATTAGGAAATAATGTGGGATCTTGAAATAACTCTTTCCTGGCCTGTCGAGTCACATACTTCTCTTCTTTTGAAATAAAATGAGGTTTTTCACAAACAACAGAGTTTTTACCAGGAGTTCAGTTTTATCTGGGAATGTTTTTCATTCAAATATTCCTCAGCAAGTCATGCTTTGGAAAATTAAACACTGATACTTTTTTGTTTTACGATGTATAACTGCTTCTACCAGCTGGCACTACACAAGTATTCGGAATGTTTAGAGTCTCGAAACGAAAACTAAACAGAACAAGGCAGACACCATATACACATGAATAGGCAACTGATTATTCAAAACTTTAAGTGATGTTAAACTCAAATGAATACAGTCCACAATGAAAACTGTAGATTGTTTCAACAATGCTCAAAACTTCCGCCAACAAATAAAATACGAAATATCTTTAACGTGCTTCAACCAACTGTAAACAATGGCCCGCATGATGCGCTGAAGGTTCATTTTCACTCGGTACGGGCCGTCAATAGCCCTGTTAGCATTGTTGCCAATTCTCAGCAGCTCCGGTCTTGTATAGAGAGGGCCCTGGTTAGACATGCAAACTAGACAACAAACTTCGGAATGGCGTGTTCCTACAGAACCGAAACCGAAAATACCAAGTCAAAATCGATCGAAAGTCAAGAATTCTTACTAGAAGGCGGACTTTAAATTTCGTCAAAAAGGCCAGATTTCTGGAAAAAACTCATGAATTTCGCACCACGATAATGCCCCATCTTACGAGGCTATCATTAGGAGTGAATTTCTATACAAAAACTAAAGAAATACAATCGAATAACCACCGTATTCACCTGAAATGGCTCCATCCGACCCTTCTTCCTTCTCCAAAACTTAAATTATCACACATCGAGGTACCCGAATCTCGAATCTTGCCTAAAATATGGGCTGTGCGCTCAGTACTAATCTGTATGGCATCCGCTAGCTCGCGTACCTTCACTATCCGGTCAGCCAACACTATTTTATGTATTTTTTTGACATTGTCCTTTGTAACCGCATCGGAGGGCCTGCCGGACTTCATCGGAAGTGGTAATGCGACCACCACGAAAGTCTCGAAACTAATATTTGGCGGTGACAACTGACCGAGCGTCTCCCCCATAATATTTATTCAACTTTTCTTTTGTTTGATTTGCCGTTTCGCCTCTCAAAAAATAATGTTTTATGAAAAAACGAAAATCGTGTTGTCCATACTCAAGATGATGGGAAACACCTCAACAACAATGAGCTGTCACAACAAAACTAAGGCCAGTATCGCACTGAAATTTGCTATGTTTCCCTACTTATGAACGGCCTTTAAGGCACCATAAATTTTTTGCAGTAGCAGCATATTCTGGCGGTCAAGAAGGTTACTTTTCACCCCACCAGTATCTATATGAGTAAGTTTATTTTCTGTAGTTGACCACTTGAGAATAACCTGATGGAAAATATACAATATGTAGGAAGCGAGAATAATGGACCACAGGAGTAATGACGTAACGACGGCCATTTTGTTGGGAAAGGTCAGTGTCTACTTTCCAAACAAAGTTAGAAGCAATGTTAATTTCCATAAGGACAATTTCAAATCGTGATTATTTTTTATCCAGGAAGTTCCTGAACATGTGAGTACACTTTATGATTGAATTATGTGATAAATTAAAGAATTTGACAAAGAGTAAACTCATTATGTCCTAAAAATATGTAATTTGCCCTATTTATTGAATTTGTTAGGTTAGGATTTTGGAGTTGCAATAATTGTTTTAATTTATTTTTCATTCTAGATTCGAATATGGTTATGTGTTTTGCACCTGATTGTAAGCACTATAGCGAAAGAGATAGATGCCGGTTTTTTGTATTTCCAAGTGACGAAGTTGAGAGGAGGAGCTCTACTGAGGTGAATGGATATGGTGGAAGGAAAATGAATCATATTTTGATATCATTTCAATTTTAGGCATGAAGATAAACAACCGTCTCGTTATTCCTTAGTTTGTTCATGTCATTTTATTGATAAGGACAGTAACAACGGACCAACCCTTTCTGAGCACAATAAAACGAAACGTTTCAGTGATTTGTCTTCAGCAAATGGACCAAAAGCTAAGAAGTCCAAGTAAGTCAACTCAAAGTTAATAATGCCTCTTTTTTTACTTAGTTACTTTTTAGTATTCAAATACTAGAAGATGAATTATCTATGCCCTCTACTTCTCATGCAAGCTCTCATCTTCACGCAAAATTGCCAATAAGCCCCATTCCTTGTTGGGAACGTGGAAATGAAGAAGAGGAAGATGATCCTAGGTATTCAGAGGATACTCCAGCAATAAACTTCTCTGCGACCACAGAAGCTGAGAATTACTTTTTGAAAGAAGAAAATGAAAAACTCAGTGAAAAACTGGAGAAATTATCCATAAGTTTTTCATATGCCCATATCCAGGGTAATGATGCGCATATTCTGTTATACACAGGTATACCAACAGAGGAAATTTTTGTGAACCTATTTAATTTAATGGATTCATGACCTTTGAATTACTATCAGGGTTGGACAGTTGCAAAACTTTCTAAAATTGATCAATTATTATTAACATTGATGAAATTAAAATTGAACCTTCTCAATGATGATTTAGCTGTTAGATTCAATATTAGTGCTAAAACAGTAGCCAATATTTTTATACATGGCTGTATGCACTGCATGAAACTATTTTAAAATATTTATGGAGAAAATCTCTAGCAGAAGTAAAAATAAATTATGTATGCCCTCTTGCTTCAACAATTTTACAAACTGTCGAATTATATTAGATTGTACAGAAGCATATTGCCACCAACCAAGAAATATGGAAAAACAAAAGGCTACGTACAGCTCATACAAGCATAGAAACACCTTCAAAGGCTTGGTCGGTGTAGCTCCAAATAGTGTCGTCACTTATTTGAGTAAATTGTATCCTGGTTCAGTGTATGATAAAAAAATTGTGGAGCATTGTGACATCATTGAACAGTTTGTACAGGTGATCTGATAATTGCAGACAAGGGATTTCTAATTACAGATTTACTTCCCGAAGGAGTAAATTTAAATGTACCTCCTTTTTTATCAACACCACAATTTACACCTCAGCAAGTGGTACAAACTAGAAGTATTGCAAGAGCAAGAATTCATGTGGAACGTGCCATAAGGCGTATTAAATGCTACAAAATTTTGAGTTTGATTCCCCCAAACCTTGTACCACATGCCTCATTTATTTATCAGGTATGTGGTGCTCTGACAAACTTTCAATACAAGGTTGATTCGAGAGGTTGAAGAATCATTTAGTATTGAGGAAAACAACTAATAAATTATAAATAAATAAATAATAAAAATTGTAATTTTGGGAGTAGTTATGGTTATATATATTTTTCTTAAGTTGTAAGTAATATAATTTAGTCTATATTCATAGTGTTTCATTCAGCTAGATTATCACAAATACGACTATGAATGATGAGAAGTTCTCCATCAAATGCCATGTCTTTCACATGACCGGACTCTACAGCATTTTTTCCTCGAGCTACAAGCTTTGCATTATCTTTAAAGAACTCGAAATTGAGGATAAATTGAGAACATGTTTAGATGCCATTAAAATTCTTCTGAAATAGTTTCAAAACACCAGATATGTTAAACGTATATAATCATCTACAGATCCTAACCTCACTAGTTCAATAACTAGGTCTAAATACATATTCTTACGAGCATAAGAATTGACTATTAGTGAAATTCTTTAATTTATCACATAATTCAATCATAAAATGTACTCACATCTTCAGGAACTTCCTGGATAAAAAATAATCACGATTTGAAATTGTCCTTATGGAAATTAACACTGCTTCTAACTTTATTTGGAAAGTGGACACTGACCTGCTTCAGAAAATGGCCGTAGTTACGTCACACTCCTGTGGTCCATTACACTGTGCTAGTTCAAAATTCTAACACGCGGTAGACATACCAAGTAAACCTATATCGGGTACGCTGAATCCAGTGGTAACCACCGTTTTTGAAAGTTACCTCTTGTTTAGGAGATATTCGCGTTTGAAGTTAGCTGATTTTAGTAGGGTTCGTCGCTTATGACTTCAGTACATTATATGCTTGTACATCCCAAACGTTAGAAATATCGCTTTACTGTCTTCGGCAAAGTTTTAGCTATTGTCATAGCCAACAACTTTTCTGAATATACCAACATAGAAAAACCTCATTCAAACACCGTTTCTTAACAAAATGTCCAAAAACCCCATTTCTTTGCCATTTTGTCGTTAATTTTCGTCCAAATAATAGAGAAATCAAAGGAATTTCGCTTGAAAATCTTGAAATAAGAAAAGAAAACACATTTCCTATAGTTAAATCAAAAAATTTAAACGCACAATCATGATTTTAACTCAAATTTTTATTCCAATTCCAACAATTTTCAACAAATAAACATATAAATTCATGTTCATTCTTCTTCTTCTCCATCTTCATCTTGCTGTGAATCCCAGCAAATGTCTTCTAATAGAAAATCAAGTTTTTTTCCACTATACCAGTGCTCAAGCCTAGCCGTCACCTGATGAAACCGTTCACCATGCTCATCTGATTCACATGGTGATTGTTCGGCAAACTTGTCTGCATGGTAATGTAAAAAATGAATTTTCGGAGACATTTTTACACCGATGTTACGGAAAGCAACGAGCATATTTTCAACGTGTATGCGCCAGTTTTCGTCACGATGAATTCCAAGTACATTTTCGATGACTCCTTTGACGCAATCCCAAGCAACGAGCTGCAAATTCGACAAACCGTTTTTAAATTGTTGGTCTCTCATTAAGCGTCGAATATCAGGTCCATTGAATATGCCTGTAATAAAATAATTCGAAAAAATATGTGTTAAATATTGAATAAGTTAGGTTGATTGGTACGGATATAGTTTCACACACACCTTTTTTTATTTTCATTCCACTCAATCTTGGGAAAATTCGCTTGAACTCATTGCCTTCAGGATCTAGGGCCTTGATGAAATTTTCAACATTCCCAAGCTTAATATGCAGAGGTGGAAGCAACACTTTTTCGATTGGCACAAGTGGAATTTCAACGACGTTTTCTCGACGCAATCTGAACCCTTGTCTCATAGGCCAGCTTTTATTGGCATATTGGTCGCCGGCATATCGAGTATCTCATGAACATATAAAACACATGTTTTTCGTATATCCCGTCTGCATTCCTGTCAAAAGAGTTATCACCTTCAAATCTGTACAAATCTTCCAACGATGGTCATATTTCACCAAATCAAAGATTTTTTTCAATGATTCGTAATTTCCTTTCGTTTTTATGCTGATGGCAATCGGGACACTGTTTTTTGAGTTTGTGACATGAAGCAAAACCGCCTTGAGACTAATTTTGGACGAATCGATGAAAAGACGCCAGTCTTCTGGTTTATACTCATGATGCATTTTTAATACCAATTCCTTGATATCAGTGCAGTACGCGAATGAATTGTCTTCGATGGATTTGAATAAAGCAGTGAACTGTCTATGACGGCCGATTGCTCCATATACGTTCACATCAGGTGCTAAGACATTCTTTTGTTTTCAATTCTTGAGTCAAAATAATGGACTGACGCTGCGATAATTTCAATCGACGAATAATTTTATCCAGATCTTTTCGAGAAAATTCGGCATGATTACATTGTGGAGATACATTTGATGGTACATAAACCGATGCAGACATTTCGCCAATAGTATCAAAAGTAGATGGAATGAACTCTTCTGTCGGATTGGGTCTTTTCGGTATTGGAATGGATTCCGAATGTGGTAACGGCAACTGAACAAACCGAGTTCCTCTGAGTTCAACTTTACGTTTTTTAGCTCTGTTCAATCCGACAATTTCATTTACACAAGCAAAACAGTCATCATTGAGGATTTGCCCAAATTACTGGAATTCCAAAAGGCATAGATTGGAGTTCATCTGTAATAAAAATAGCTTCAATTGATATAATTTTGAAATAAATGATAAATCATTTCATTTTACTTCTCTTCCATCCACTCAATCTTATGACACAACCAGTACGAACGATTTTTGGAGCCCAGATCACATCTTGGATTACAGTTAGGTTGAAATATTGTGTATACGATTCAGCAATTTCTTCAGAAATTGAACGCTTGCTTGTAATTATTGTAAACATACCACGAAAGTAGCAAAATTTATTAAATTTACTGCACGAATTCATTTTTGATATTTTTACCAAATATATAACTTGTGTAAACAAAGAAACTTCAACAAGAAATATCAAATTAAGAAATATCAGAACTAAGACTATGAAATATGGCACACAAATACATAGCAAAATACGTAGTAACATCAGTGACAATACTAGTAAATACGTATTAACAGTGACAAATGTGAGAAATTTGAGTTAAAATCATGATTGAGCGTTTAAATTTTTGATTTAACTATAGGAAATGTGTTTTTCTTCTTATTTTGAGATTTTTAAGGGAAATTCCATTGATTTCTTTATTATTTAGACGAAAATTAACGAAAAAATGGCAAAGAAATGGAGTTTTTTGGACATTTTGTTAGGAAACGGTTTTTGACTGAGGTTTTCTATGTTGGTATAATCAGAAAAGTTGTTGGCCATGACAATGGCTAAAACTTTGCTGAAGACAGTAAAGCGATATTCCGAACGGTTTGCGAATTACAAGCCTATAATGTACTGAACCCTACTAAAATCAGCTATTTTCAAAGGCGAATATCTCCTAAACAAGAGCTAACTTTCAAAAACGGTGGGTACCACTGGATTCAGCGTACCCGATATAGGCTTACTAGGTATGTCTCACGCGTGTTAGAATTTTGAAGTATCATTTTCACGCACTGTGTCATTATTCATCGAAAAATAGATGTTGATGGCGAAGTAATCGATGCAAATTGCCGTTCTGAAATTACAACTGTTGGAGATTATCCGACCATCGACTGCGTGTTTCGTTCGGACCACTTGATTTCCGCGGCACAATCCCCATTGAAAAAATTCGTCACGCCAAACGAGGATCGTCAAAAATAGCCGCAGTTGGATAATTCAGTAGCGGGAATTAGAACGACATGCACGCAAGCCAGCGTTTTATCGATCCGCCACGTCCGATTCACAACCACAACAGGGTGAAAATTATGCTTACTCTGATTTTACGTTACAATTCATAGACAGAAGAGGAGTTGACCTCTAGTTGCAAGTGCCTTGTAATTAATGGTTAGCTGTTATCATAATTGAGTTTCGTGGCATATTAAAGTGTAACTTTTCATCTTGGCAATGTGAAAATGCCTAATTGTGGATGACAATTGTTAACTGTATAGAAAAGTTTATATTTTCTAAGAGAAATTTCGAACTCCATTCGATAATATTACTTGGTTTAGCTAAACAGGCTGCTTCATTATTAGTCCATTGAAATGTTTGACATAATTTGTAGCAAATCGCTTTGCCTACAAATATGCTTATATAACTTTTGACCTAGATTTCAAATCAAAGAAGTTATAAACAAAAAGTGAGAAAATTTCTATAAAATTTTTTTTTTTGCTCTATAATTTTGCTTATTCTTCAACAAAAAAATATCTATGACCAATCTTGTAGATGGTCATTTCCGGAAAATTTTCCGCCTTAATTTTTCAATTTCATTCATTTAAAACGCTATTACACCACTACAAAGTTGACCGGTTTCGTCAATGAGAAACTTGTCAAAACAAAACGTTTAACCTAGTTTTATGATCTTTTTTACTGTGAATACATTCTCAACAATTTTCGTTAAATTTCTACCTACAATTTTTTTTTTGAATTTTGGAGGCCGTTACTTGATGTAGATCATGGGAAATCCTTTGAGTCCACTTTCAGCAGAGATTTTTATGAATAATATTGAACAGAAATTCATACACATCCACTCATTTCCAAATTTCTTTATTGGTATAGATATGTTGACGACATCTTAGTATGTTTCATTGGAACTACTCGTCAATTAGACTTATTTCTTAATTTCATTAATTCCATCCATTCGTACATTATATTCACGATAGAAATTGAACAGAACGATTCCATTAATTTTTGGACTTGAAAATCACTAAACGAAATATTAATCATGTTTTTCGGTCTTTCGTAAACCAACACATACTGATACAATTATACATAACTACTCATTACATCCAATCCAAACACAAAGTTGCAGCTTTAAACAGCATGGTACATCGGTTACTCAATTTACCTTTATCAGTAGGAGATTATAATAAAGAGTTAAACATCATCAAACAGATAGCCATTAATAATTCATATAATCCGGATATGATAGATCTAATCATTCGTAAAAAACTGTATCAGAAAGCAACAAATGAAGTATATCCTATTCATAAAGACTATAAAATATTCAACAGTTTAACATTCTGCGGTTCTGCAAGTACAAATATTAAATCCTTTCTCGTCAAACAAAATCTTAATATAACTTTCAAGACTTCTAATAACTTAGGTAAACATATTCAAAATAATAAATCTCGTGTTGGAAAATCAAGTAAATCAGGAATCTATAAACTCAATTGCGGTTCTTGTGATAAAATTTATATCGGTAGGACCTATAGGAGTTTTGGCATAAGAACATCTGAACATAAACGTAGCTTCGATAAAATAAATCTGATTCAAATTATTCAAACCACTTGATAAAAGAAAACCATTCATTCAATAAAAACTTTGACATATTACATATAAAATCAAAAAGTATAAAATTAGATCTCCTAGAAGCATTAGAAATAAATTGATACAAACATTCGGACAAGCTTTTGAATGAGCAGGTAGATGTGAACTATTCACCCTACTTAACTTGTTTAATTAGTTTTAATTACCTTTCATACTAACTGTACAATGGCTCGGTGTGGGTTTTTCCTGTTATTCATCCAACTTGTTCTACGATTTGTTTATAATACCATACTCTTCATTCTGTTTGTCATTTTGATAAAGCTGCTGTGTCAGCGAAACGTCGTCGAATTTTTCAAATAAAGTGTAGATTAAAGTTAAACCTTTTGTTTTTATCTCATTTCTACCTACAACTTCACATATTTATTTCTAACTGTTTTCCTTACTATAGAACTTACTAAATTATTGCTTGCTGTAGTAATTTCTAAGAGAAGTGTACATTTTCGAGAATGTTAAGAGTAGCTGAATCAGATGCAGATTCAATTATCGTCTCTGCTGAGCTTAATGCATCTCAATCTCATGATTTTATGATTATTGTGGCAGAGCATATTGACATTCTTGTATTGCTCATAGCATTAGATAGAAGACGGCACAACATTTACTTTTCGAAACCTTCAAAAGGGCGCACACCTGGTCAGTTATATAGCCCTCCATGTTTTATGTATGGAGATCTTATAGCACAGAATTTGTTGTTTCTTCATGCTTTCTCAGGATGTGATACAACATATGTCTATAATATGGGAAACTAAAATTTATAAAAATTATGGAGAATTATCCTGAATCAGCTGGTGGTAGAGTGAGAAAGACGATCCATATTTCCTCACTCTTGTTGGCGAACGTTTTTGGTAGCTTTATACGACGGTAATATAGAAGACTCATTAGAAGTCATGCGATACAAAAGATTTGAAAGGACAGTGACTAAAAATTCATTTAATTCATCATAGCTGCCTCCCACACATTCTCCGAGTATATCACCAGGTCCAGTCTCTCGGAATATATCAAATTCCTGAATATTGGGGCTGGAAAAAGCATGCAAACATTTGGATTCCCAAACCTTCATATTCGACGATGAATTACATTCTGAGCCACAGCTTGGACCATCGAAGAAAAGTAGAATAGAATAGCTAGCTAATAGCAGATTGAAAAGAAGGTTATGTCATCGACAAAATGTAGGCCTTTTAGGGATACCACGTAGAAAAAACGAGCCTGTGTAACAAAATTAACCTTTACTGGTTAAGCCCAGAGAAAATGAGCAATGAGACTCTAATTCAATAATTGTCACTGAAATCTTGGAAGAAAAGTCAATGAAGTTCTACTTAGATATTTAATTACATAAATTATAAACAATTTCACAAATGTTTCTTTATATATATTTTCAATGAAATAAAACTAAAGTATTTAGATCTTCACTATATTAACAAAACTATGACCGGTTTCACCACACTGTGGCTTCATCAGATAGATACAAACTAATGAACAGACTTATTCCTTATGTAATAGTCTTATTTCCTACTTAATATTACAAGAGGTACAAGAGGTATGTTGAAAACCCATCGGAGTTGCTTACTTTATGAATTGAAAAGATTGAGTATAGGGAAGGATTTAGATCTAATTGACTATTAAGTAACTTACCTGAATTCTTTTCTTTGTTGATCTCTAAAATTTCCAATAGATTGAGTTTTTGTCTGTTATTTTCATTGTGTAAAATTTCGAAATTATCATTAAAGTTATGGTTTCCTTCGAGTAAGTGATCAGAATAATGGGAATCTGATTTATGATAATTAAAACTACGTTTGTGCTCGGATAATCTAACTTTGAAATTTCTGAAAGTTCTACCAATATAAATTTTATTACAATCCCCGCAAGACAGTTTATAAACACCGGATTTATTACTTTTATCAATTTTAGATTTGCAGTTTTTGATATGTCGGCTTAAAGAATTATTATCAGTTCGGAATGCTATATTGAAATTATAACGCGAGATGAATGATTTTAATTTTAGACTAGGATTACCAATATAAGTTAAGCTGTTGTATTTTGTATCTGAACTTTTATATTTGGAAATACTTCCTGGATTGCTATTTGCAATTTTTTGCGTGAAATCATGTTTTCAATCATAGTTGGACTGTAAACCGTTATTGACTGCTATTTGTTTAATTATATTTAGCTCTTTTATGAAATTATTTTGCGACATTGTGATATTAATGAGTCTATGTACCAAACTATTGTAAGCTGCTAATTTATGTGGATAAGGATGTGTAGATGAGCTGTGAATAGTAACATCTGTATGCGATGGCTTATGAAAAATAGAAAAATCATGTTTGCCGTTAATCTTAGTAATAGTTAAATCCAGAAAGTTAATGGAGTTTTCTGTTTCTATCTCTAACGTGAATTTAATATTATCGTGAATTTTGTTAATGAATGTTTTGAATGACTCTAATTGTCTGTTTGTGCCAGTTCTTGGATAGTTTTTCAATATTATCCATGAAATCTTTTACTCCTTTACTCAATCTTTTCAATTCATAAAGTAAGCAACTCCAATGGGTTTTCCAACATACCTCTTGTACCTTTTGTAATATTAAGTAGGAAATAAGACTAATATATAAGGAATAAGTCTGTTCATTAGTTTGTATCTATCTGATGAAGCCACAGTGTGGTGAAACCTGTCATAGTTTTGTTAATATAGTGAAGATCTGAATACTTTAGTTTTATTTTATTGAAAATATATATAAAGAAACATTTGTGAAATTGTTTACCATAATTTATGTAATTAAATATCTAAGTAGAACTTCATTGACTTTTCTTCCAAGATTTCAGTGACAATTATTGAATTAGAGTCTCATTGCTCATTTTCTCTTGGCTTAACCAGTAAAGGTTAATTTTGTTACACAGGCTCGTTTTTTCTACGTGGTATCCCTAAAAGGCCTACATTTTGTCGATGACATAACCTTCTTTTCAATCTGCTATTAGCTAGCTATTCTATTCTACTTTTCTTCGATGGTCCAAGCTGTGGCTCAGAATGTAATTCATCGTCGAATATGAAGGTTTGGGGAATCCAAATATTTGCATGCTTTTTCCAGCCCCAATATTCAGGAATTTGATATATTCCGAGACTGGACCTGGTGATATACTCGGAGAATGTGTGGGAGGCAGCTATGATGAATTAAATGAATTTTTAGTCACTGTCTTTTCAAATCTTTTGTATCGCATGACTTCTAATGAGTCTTCTATATTACCGTCGTATAAAGCTACAAAAACGTTCGCCAACAAGAGTGAGGAAATATGGATCGTCTTTCTCACTCTACCACCAGCTGATTCAGGATAATTCTCCATAATTTTTATAAATTTTAGTTTCCCCATATTATAGACATATGTTGTATCACATCCTGAGAAAGCATGAAGAAACAACAAATTCTGTGCTATAAGATCTCCATACATAAAACATGGAGGGCTATATAACTGACCAAGTGTGCGCCCTTTTGAAGGTTTCGAAAAGTAAATGCTTCGCCGTCTTCTATCTAATTCTATGAGCAATACAAGAATGTCAATATGCTCTGCCACAATAATCATAAAATCATGAGATTGAGATGCATTAAGCTCAGCAGAGACGATAATTGAATCTGCATCTGATTCAACTATGCTTAACATTCTCGAAAATGTACACTTCTCTTAGAAATTACTACAGCAAGCAATAATTTAGTAAGTTCTATAGTAAGGAAAACAGTTAGAAATAAATATGTGGAGTTGTAGGTAGAAATGAGATAAAAAACAAAAGGTTTAACTTAAATCTACACTTTATTTGAAAAAATTCGACGACGTTTCGGTGACGCAGCAGCTTTATCAAGAATGACAAACAGAATGAAGAGTATGGTATTATAAACAAATCGTAGAACAAGTTGGATGAATAACAGGAAAAACCCACACCGAGCCATTGTACAGTTAGTATGAAAGGTAATTAAAAACTAATTAAACAAGTTAAGTAGAGGTGAATAATTCACATCTACCTGCTCATTCAAAAGCTTGTCCGAATGTTTGTATCAATTTATTTCTAATGCTTCTAGGAGATCTAATTTTAAACTTTTCGATTTTATATGTAATATGTCAAAGTTTTTATTGAATGAATTTTCTTTTATCAAGTGGTTTGAATAATTTGAATCAGATTTATTTTTATCCAAGCTACGTTTATGTTCAGATGTTCTTATGCCAGAACTCCTATAGGTCCTACCGATATAAATTTTATCACAAGAACCGCAATTGAGTTTATAGACTCTAATTCAATAATTGTCACTGAAATCTTGGAAGAAAAGTCAATGAAGTTCTACTTAGATATTTAATTACATAAATTATGGTAAACAATTTCACAAATGTTTCTTTATATATATTTTCAATGAAATAAAACTAAAGTATTTAGATCTTCACTATATTAACAAAACTATGACCGGTTTCACCACACTGTGGCTTCTTCAGATAGATACAAACTAATGAACAGAGTTATTCTTATATATTAGTCTTATTTCCTACTTAATATTACAAAAGTTACAAGAGGTATGTTGGAAAACCCATCGGAGTTGCTTACTTTATGAATTGAAAAGATTGAGTAAAGGAGTAAAGATTTCACTGGCACAAACAGACAATTAGAATCATTCAAAACATTCATTAACAAAATTCACGATAATATTAAATTCACTTTAGAGATAGAAACAGAAAACTCCATTAACTTTCTGGATTTAACTATTACTAAGATTAACGGCAAACATGATTTTCTATTTTTCATAAGCCATCGCATACAGATAATACTATTCACAGCTCATCTACACATCCTTATCCACATAAATTAGCAGCTTACAATAGTTTGGTACATAGACTCATTAATATCACAATGTCGCAAAATAATTTCATAAAAGAGCTAAATATAATTAAACAAATAGCAGTCAATAACGGTTACAGTCCAACTATGATTGAAAACATGATTTCACGCAAAAATTTCAAATAGCAATCCAGGAAGTATTTCCAAATATAAAAAGTTCAGAGACAAAATACAACAGCTTAACTTATATTGGTAATCCTAGTCTAAAATTAAAATCATTCCTCTCGCATTATAATTTCAATATAGCATTCCGAACTGATAATTCTTTAGGCCGACATATCAAAAACTGCAAATCTAAAATTGATAAAAGTAATAAATCCGGTGTTCATGAACTGTCTTGCGGGGATTGTAATAAAATTTATATTGGTAGAACTTTCAGAAATTTCAAAGTTAGATTATCCGAGCACAAACGTAGTTTTAATTATCATAAATCAGATTCCCAGTATTCTGATCAACTACTCGAAGGAAACCATAACTTTAATGATAATTTCGAAATTTTACACAATGAAAATAACAGACAAAAACTCAATCTATTGGAAATTTTGAGATCAACAAAGAAAAGAATTCAGGTAAGTTACTTAATAGTCAATTAGATCTAAATCCTTCCCTTTACTCAATCTTTTCAATTCATAAAGTAAGCAACTCCGATGGGTTTTTCAACAAAACTCTTGTACCTCTTGTAATATTAAGTAGGAAATAAGACTAATATATAAGGAATAAGTATGTTCATTAGTTTGTATCTATCTGATGAAGCCACAGTGTGGTGAAACCGGTCATAGTTTGGTTAATATAATAAAAATCTAAATACTTTAGTTTTATTTCATTGCAAATATGTATATCGATTTTCATCAAGTAACGACCTCCTCAATCAAGTTCTTTATATATTTATATATACACTCAACAAGACTTATCTTGGTTAAATAGTTCCAAAACGTTCTTGTTTTTACTGATGCATGGGGAAAACCTCTATTTCAGCTTCGGATGTGGATTTCTGGACTTCAGATAGAAGTAACATCATATCAACCTCTGAGCTCCACCTACGAGTCTCTACCTAGAAATCTCTGTCTACGAGTCTCCACTTTGGAATCTCTATCTACGAGTATCCACCTAGGACTCTCTACCTACGATCTATATTTTTGATATAGGTCACTACACAGTATACAAGATAAAGATATATAGAGAATTTTAGTATAATTTAATTATTTCAACTACAATTTAAGAGAATTTTCAAGTTCAACTAATTAGCTTGAAGGTCTGCGGCAGAAAGGAAGTGTGGAGAAGATTGGAAAGCCGGTAAGCATACCATCCGAGAGCCTTACTATGCGCATCAGACTGTTAACCAGTGGCGTGATACAGATGGAGGGTTGACTGGAATCAGGTGTTATGTCATAGATGGCGAGGAAAAGAGTTAGCAATGAATAAGTAACGTTGTAGGTAGAGATTTAACAAAAATTTTTGAGAATGGTCTCACAATAAAATAAGAAGATCATAAAACTAAGTTGAATATTTTGTTTTGACCGGATTCTCATGAACATTGACCAACACGGTCAATTTTGGAGAGCGTTTTATTGAATGAATGGAATTGAGAAATTTAAAGAAAGAATTTCTCCTCAAAATACCATCAGAAGATTGATTCGAGGTGATTTTTTGTAATATGTTTGACAAAGTTATAGAGCAATAAAGAAAATTTTTCTCTTTTTGCTTATAACTTCTTTAAATTTAAATTTAGGGCAAGAAGTTATATGAGCATATTTATAGGCGAAACGATTTGCTACAAATTATATTCTCATAAATTTTCTGTAGGACATATCGTTTCCGAGATATCGCGGAAAAAGGGTATACACCCCTTTTTCCAAGATGGCGGCCGGGGGACAATAGTGGCGGCAACCCCGCAAACCGGAATCGACTTCAGTTCACGCCGCAAATTCTCTTTTACGTCTTTTATCGATTCAAAACGGGTACTTCGAAGTTGTAATTTGAGTTTTGAAGATAGAAAAAGTCGGCCAAGGCCATATCGAATGAATTAATGAGATTTCAGTCAGACGTACATTCACAATGATAGACGTGTGAGATGGTGCATTGTTCTTCTTCTTCCTTTCTTCAGCCATCTGTCATCCAACTTTGAAAATACGCCTCCCCAGTTCTCGTCCATAAGTTTCTATTTTGCGTAATCTAATTCCAGTTTAATCCACTAATTCTCTTCAGGTCGTCTCCCCATCTCATTTTAGGTCGGCTTTTCGCTCTTTTGCCCAACCATGGTCACCATTGCTGTATTGTGGCGTTCCATCTGCCGTCCTCTTGTCGCGCATTATGTTCCATTTGAGTATTGCGATTTCACTCTAACCTCACAAACTTTACAAATCTTCCTTATCCAGATATTGGTTTTATCTCTCAGCCTCAATCCGAACTCTCTATTTGTCTTACTCATTTTCTCCATGATGGCTTTGGTGAGTGTCTAGATTTGACAGCCGTAAATGATGATAGGCAGAATACACTGATCGGAGAATTTGGTTTTGAGATATTGGGACATTCTGTTTGCTAAATCCTGCCATGCTAATCTAACTCGCCTACTTATTTCTGCAGTCTCATTTTCTTTATTTGATTTTCATTATTGGTCCCAGGTATATATACTCCTCAACCATATCGATTGTTTCCATTCACCGTTAGTTTTCTATGTTCTGTGGTATTACTCATTGCTTTTGTCTTTTTCATGTTCATGCCAATTTTTTCAGATGCGTCTTATAATTGTGTTGTCTTCGTTTGTAATTATTCGAAAGGAGTAGCAATTATTACAACATCGTCTGCATATCTCAGATCATTCAAGGCTTTTCCCTTTCTTTTCAGTCCGAAGATTTGAAGACGTCCTCCATTGCTAGGGTGAACAAATTCGGTGATATAGCATTCTCCTCTTGTACGCCTCTTTGAACGTTTATCGGGTTTGTCTCGTATTCCACTTTTATTATCATTGACGGTTTTTGATAGATGTTACGAGTCAGCAGTCTATACCTCGAATCAATTCTACTGTTATTCATAGCTTGGTCCGTGACCCATATGTCTATCATGTCGAAGGTCTTCCCATATTCAACAAAGGATAGATACATAGTGAGATGATATTCATTTGACTTTTCTATCAAAGTTTATAAGTGGTCTACTATACTATTATCCCTTTCGAAACCCAGCTTGTTCAATAGGTTCATAGGAATTCATCTCATCTCATCAGGAATGTCTCTGTGATGCAGACATTCATCGAGAGGGGTTTTGAGAGTTGCTAAAATGATTTCTCTATCTTCCTTCAGTATTTCTGTTAGTATGCCATATGGACTTGGTGCTTTGTTATTCTTTATACCACTGAAACCGTTCTCTATTTCATAATCCTCTATATCAGGCAGTTCTTCGCAGTTAACATTGGTTATCTTTCTCTTTTAGCTTTCTTGTGTGTCAACTGTGGTCTTCGAGTTCGACAATCACTTCTATTCATCATAAATCAAGTTACAGATGAACAACAATTCTTTTGAAATTCGAAACTTGCCAACCGAGAAATCTACGTAACATATGAGTCCATGCATGTTGCTTTGGTAATATTATATTAGAATGATTAGAAAGCTATGCAAGTAAAAAAATAGATTATTATGAAAAACAAGACCCATAACATTAAACTTTTTTCAAACGAAAACCAAAAACGCATACGAAAATCTTTAACAGCAACAAAAAGTCCTAACTCTGCAAATAGAGGAAATTACTTCATCGCAAATATTCAACCGTGTTGCCATTATTTTCAATGCATAAACTACATCGCCGAGAAACACTACGTCAAGCATTGTAAATACGAATATTGCTAACAGAATCAAGGCTTTCCTTGAAATTCTGTTTCAACTCTTCTAAATCGTTACTGTTCCTCTTTAAGAGTGAATCCTAAATATGACCCCAAAGAAACAAATCTAGTAGCGTCAAGTCAGGGGAACGAGGCGGTCATCTCACAGGACCTTTAGTCCCTATACAATTATGTCCAAAAGTCGAATTCAACAGATCAATGATGACCCTTGTTTACTAGGAAGGGGAACCATCGTGTTGAAAAAAAAAATTTGATCTTTGTGCAATAAACATTAATTCCTAATAATTGGAATCGTAAGTGTCAAACTCCAAGTTGATTACTATGGTCTAAATCGAATAAAACCATAGAAATAACCATGATCTTGGATAGGATATTTAAAATCTGTGGTTTTCAGTCATAGAACAATATGACTAGTTGATGGGTATGTACCTAATGAATGGAATTGTGGCAAAAAATTGAATGTAATAACATGTGTTATATATTTTTGAAAAGGAAAAAAATCACTCCATCCAATAGGGGTAAAATTGTCTATGGTTCATTTTAAAAAAAAAGCATGTTTGCATTATAACCCGAAAACAGCCGAGCTAAAAAAATTGTGTTACACAGCACTGTATTTCCTGAAAAAAGTGCCTGTAGAATGCCAAACTTATTTTTATGTAACTTTGTTGATGATCGAAATATCTTCGAAGGACGATTTTGGCAAAATTCGAGAAATTTGCATCACTAATCTAGTCCCTGAAAATAAGATCATGGGAGGGGGGTTCATTTTTCTCTATCTGCAATATTTCACATAGCTGCCGTACTAATACATCGAAATTTGCCCACCCTGTACACTAGAGAAGCTCGATCGCAATAAAAGACTAAACATCGACCCATCTGTAAACAAAATTTCCTCCCAGACAACTTCTAACCAATTGACAAAATTCAATCCGGCTCATCGATGCGCTGCGGTTAGAGCTGGGTCTCGAACTGCGATACGAGACCTCAAATCAAATTACCTGAGACTTTTTCGTATCGCTTCAGTGCTAATTTGCAGTCCACTGTTCTGCATTCAAAGGTGCCTAGCAGTAGCTCGAGGTTCTCCTTGCTCAAGCCTCCTTTCATGTCTACTAGTGTAATAGTACCTGCGGATTAAAATAACTCAAAAATAATCTGAAGTTCTCGTGTTTTTCCGATATTTTTTATTTTTGAAATACCTTGGGTGGACAGTTTTCTAGAATTCACCCTGTATTCTGCAATACTCTAGAACTTGCATGAGAGTTTCAGTATAACGTTCTCAAAATTCAACAGATTTAAGTAATACTCAAAACAACTTCCATATTTTGAATTGTCTGTCATGCTTCACAAATTCTTTAAAAAAAAAGATCACACAAAGTCGTAGAGGGCTAGTGTTTCGAATAAAGCCAACCAATTATTCTTTTCATTCATTCAACCGAAACTCTGCGAATCATCCCCCAATATTGACACAGTTTCCATAGATGGCGTTACTCGTTAATTTCCGCAGGCATAATCCCTATTCTTCTGCTTGAATACGGCAATTCTTTTGTTCAAGTCTTGGCTCGCAACAAAAGACAAACAACAGATAGCGAATAGAGTGAGTTGGATTTATGTATAGAGTGAGGGGCTCTCCGGACGTCCTTGCGTAAGGAACTCAAGGCACCAGTCGTGAGTGAATCGTGGATCGATATGTAACGGGGTCTTTGAACCTTCCTACCCCGACTCCACTGGTCTAATTCACATTTTCACATTTTCCCATTTTGTGGTTGTTTCTTGGACCGTCGCGAAGTTATTAATCTGCTAGAAATTAATTGGAATGCGGCCGTACTCGTTACAGTTCTGGTCTAGTCCTGTGGGATTTAGTTCTGGATGAAATAGAACAATTAAATGCAGCGCGTAGACCGGGTGGTTAAAGAAGTCACGGCGATATTTGAGGAGGTGAATGCTGAAGTCATTTCTTGAAAAAAGTTGTTGAAGTTCAATACAAAGATTATTATTATTTATTATTGATTTATTATCGTGGACTTATGCACTATCTCAGCTATTAGCTGGATATAATTTACCTTTCCCATATTCAGCAATCAAAGGGAATAGGCTCGATTACAATATACTTGACATAAATTTCCTAACTATCCTACATGTATTAAGAATTACAGCTTTTTGCATTTCAATATAGGTTTTCTTATGCAATTATAATTTCTTAAGGCTATCATGCAAAGTTTAGGGTATTAACCCAGTCGAGAATACGATGACAGGAACAGTATCTATTTTATCGAGGTGACACATCTGCTTGATCTCAATATTAAGGTCTGTGTATTTGGACTTTTTCTCCTGGAACTTGTTCAGCACGTTGTTATTATTCGGTATGGCGACATCCACCAGCATTGCTGTTCTGGCTCTCTTATCATACACCACTATTTCCGACCTATTATTCGTCACCATTCTATCAGTGATAACAAGCCTATCGCAGTATAATCTGAAAGAATCATTCCCCAAGACGGGCGCCGTTTGATACTTGTAATATGGCTGGAAGGTATTCAGAAGTCTGTACTTGTGTGCAAGTTTCTGATGGATAATGTTGCACACTTAATTATGCCTATTGTTACCGTATCCCCTACGGTATCTCACCATAGATCGCTCTAGGCCCCTCCGAATAAGCGTGTTACCGTGTTAACCACGCTTTCTTAATCACAGCTCGCCAAGCAGGCCCATCGACCAGGCGAGGCACAGAACGTACTCTGGGCCTACCTGAACCGAGGGTTTAAATATCCGTGCATTTCGGAGACTCTCACACTTTTCTCTTAGACGACCTCTACGCATACTTTGTCTCAGAAAACTGGCTGCAGCACGCGTTGCCACGAGCCGGCTTTCCGTACCAACGCCATATTGCCAAACCGCCGTTGTTTACCAACGAACCACGTGTTTTTTATTTCATTTTAAATTTACGTTTATAAAAAGTGTTTGTGTTAACCATCAGTGTTTCCATCGTGTGTGTGACCCCATCCCGGTAGCACTATGAAGATAGTCCGTATTGGACGATTGTTAGTTATATGGCATTTTCTGCAGTTATCTGTTTGTAATGTTCCGTCCTTAATAATGAATTTTTTGTAATTGTTTGCTGCTATCACTTGGTCTTGAGTGGCCATAAGGAATCTTTTTGTTTCCGCGAATAATTCTTTTTTCATCAACCATTTGTTGGAGGCTTCTTTGTCCTTCCTTGACCATTGTTCTTGTTTTTCAATATCTGATAGGAACGGTAGATTCAGGTCATCTCTTGTCGCAAGATTTAGAGGTGTATATCCTTTATCAGCCAACGATACCACTCTATGGAGGTCAGAAGTGAGAGCTTTTGCAGAGAAGAATTCTCTGAGAATATTTTATCTGTTCGGTGTGTAAATTGACAACATCTATTAATCCGCGTCCTCCTTCTTTCCGCTTCAAAGTTGTTCGTATCACAGACGATTTTGGATGATGATTGTTGTACTTTGTCAGCATCATTCGGGTCTGCCTTTGAATATCATCGAGTTCTGTCTTAGTCCATCTGATTATTCCAAATGAGTTGATCAACACTCGAAGGGCGTAGGTGTTAATTACCTTGACTAGATTCCCCGAGTTCAACATTGATTTCAACACAGTCTTCAGAGGCTGACTGTATTCTGAACGAATCTTCTCCTTTAATTGTTTTTGGTCTAGCAATCTGGCTTTTTGGTATCCCAGATATTTGTGTGTTTCGCCATCCCTCATGCACTGTAAAATATCACCGTTTGGAAGTTGTGTTTCACCATCTATGACTTTCCCTCTTTTAGTGTTCAGGGTCTTCCATTTTTCAATCCCGAATTTCATATGAACATCTGACGAGAACTTACTGACAGTTTTTATCAGATCATCCAATTGCTTCTTGTTCGAAGCATATAATTTGATGTCATCCATACAGCAGGTGGGAGATTGTATGATAGTTCCTATCTGTTTTTATCCTCAATTCGTATTCTGTTCAATTGAGCATTGGGGACAATGGGTTCATAGCTAAACAGACCCATAGTGGACTCAAAGAGTACCCTTGAAAAATTCCACGACGTATGGGTATCTCGTCGGTTTTGATTGACTTATTGTTCATGTTGACCTGCAGAGACGTGCGCCAGTGTGTAATTGTTGTCTTCCAGAATTCTACCAGGGCTGGATGCATTTGGTATATCTGCAGTACTTCGACAAGCCAAGAATGGGCGGTACTATCGATTGGCTTCAGATAATCGAGTAAAGCTGAATGAACATTCCCATGCCCTACGTGTGCCTGTTTCATTATCACAGAATCGATGATGAGTTGTTCCTTGCACCCGTGGTGTTTCTTTCTGCATCGTTTCTGCTCCTCTGTTAATATTTTGTTGTCGTCAAGGTATTGATATATTCGATTGGATATGCATGAGGTGAGTATTTTGTAGAGTGTTGGCACGCAAGTGATTGGCCTATATTGAGACGGATCCTGTGTTCTATCGCTCTTAGGTAGCATATATATTAAGCCTTGTGTTAGGAAAGTGGGTGTTCCCCTGGGATGTTGAAGAACACACGTGAGCTGTTTCGCTAGGGCTCCATGGAGCTTATCCAACTTCTTGTACCAGAAGTTTCGGATATCATCTATACTTGTGGCCTTCCAATTGTTGGTCGCTCTAACTACTGTTGCAATTTCTTCCTCCGTTATTCCTTCGAAGTTCATATGTTTGATATCAAGGCGTTGTTTTTCATTCGTGATCCATTCCGCATCTTTTTTGTGTGCTTTGGGGTTCAACTATAGTGATGACCAATAATCGGTCCAGCATATGGGGAACACCTGACATTTGAGACCGACCACAAAGAAACTCTTAAACCAACTCAATAATGATCCTGACACTCCCAAAGCTTCTAGCTTCAACAAAAGCAGGTTGAGATTCACTTTATCGAATGCTTTCGAGAAATCTGTATATACAGCATCTACCTGATAGCCCGAGTCAAACAACTCCACCACGAACAACAAGAGGTTTGAGATTGTTGATCGATTTTTTCTGAAGCCATGCAGCTCATTTATCAGGATCGGACAGCAGTGCCATAACAAAAAGCTGCACACAAGACAGTCTAGCGTTTTGGTATTGCAGACTGGATCGCTATCCTCTATAATTATTAATGGTAGACCTATCACCCGACTTGAAAATTGGGACTATAAAACTTTGCTTCCATATATTAGGAAAACGTCCATTGTTCAGTGAAATATTGAACAGTCTACTGATTGGCGTAGACAGCGTACATATTCATTCTTCCAGAACGTAAGCAGGTATTCCATTTGGGCCTGAAGACAACCTAGGTTTTATGCTAGAAATCAGTTCAGGAGTTTCAGAAGGAGTAAACCTACAAGAGTTACATTAACACTGTTTTCATATTCAATTGACTGTGGAACTATGACTTCACTTCTATAAACCCCCGAAAAGAAGTCTGCAAACAAATCAACTATAACAACTCCATAAGAAGATGAAGTTCCATTATATTCATCACTCATTCTTTTGGAGTTTATATACTTCCCAAAAGACTGTGGGACAGAGTATATATTTCTTTCGATATTTAGTAAATACTCCTGGAGTTTTACAGATGGAGTATGGCACTCCCGACGCAGATAACTGAATTTTCTATAATTTTCAACGCATTTATTATATTTATACCTACTATGTGCACGCTTCTTCATATTAATCAATCTTACAATATCATTGTTGTACCAACAAGGGTACTTCGAAGGCTTGATAGTTTTTTAGGAACAAAAAGATGATTGACGTCACTTTTATTGAGGGACCAATCACAACAATACAAAAATTCATTAAGTCCTCGATACTCACCCTTGAAAAAATCAAACCGATCTTCTTTGTAAGTTATTTAAAGTGAATTTCTCAGTATGAATTACGAATTGTAAGGCCGAATGATGAACCTTGTTACCTTGTAATAATTCTAATGCTAGAACGACTATTACACACATTTTCAACCTGTGACAAATTCGCAAAATTCACTGAACTATTAAATTTGCAGCAGGAGTCTCATTCTTACAACACAAATCTATCATCAACTCATTTTGCATCTGGTACATTATAGTCATCACACAAGTACTTAGTCAAATCAGGATAAATCATAGATATCTCCTCTATTGCAAGGCCATGGGATCTGTAGGATTCCTAAGGAGAATTGGCTGGAAGACAGACCCCTCCCACTATGAAATTGAAGTGTCTCTTGATAACAGAAGAAATAGATGTTCAACATTATTGAAAGCGTGACTGATAATTTTGGCTTTCAGTGAAGAACGAACGAGTATAACCACACCTCTGCCACTGGATTTGTGACTGGTGGAAGAGTTCCTGTCCAGTCTAAATAGATGATCAGTTTGCGCCCTTATTAATTCTCTACCTGTTTCAGGTTGTGTGAATTTCAACATTAGTTCAGTACTTGTCAGCTGAGGATGGTCGACAGATCGAAATTGCAACCTGAATTTCGATAAACTATTGTGATTGTATAACACAGTTCTACGAAAAATTTTTTTTTATTGTTGCCCTGGATATCATCGCAAATTTTTATGTTTTCAAGTGCCCAGATTACGAACATATTCATGAAAGTTCTCAATGTGCTCGTATTTTCATGATTTTTGCATTTCTTATATTTTGAACAATTATAAGCTTGTTAGAAATAAAATTTAATTTTCCAGTCATGATTAGGCTTCTGCGCAACTTTTTCGCGCATACATCACATGATCCCCACTCTCAGACCGCTTGCTCCACAGAACAGCTGAGATCTCAGTTATTTGACAATATTGAAGTACATATACACGTAAATCTGGATAAAGTGTCATGGATTAATATTTTGTTTCAATTACTGAATGTCCATTCTTATATATTTGTCTTCTAGTCTAAAATATGAGTTCGTCACGAAGAAAGTGTAAATATTGTAGTGATTTACTTTGTTATATTTGCGGTGTTTATATACCAAAAAAACAAAAAGAAATATCACAGACTTTGTCAAGGAGACTTGTGTTGAATATTTTGGTTTCAAAATGGACAAATTAGGTAAACCATGGGTTCCTAATAAAGTTTGTAAGTCCTGTGTTGAGTCTTTACGGTTGTGGAAAAAAGGTGAACGTTCTGGATTAGACTTTGGTATTCCTATGATCTGGATGGAGCCTACGAATCATTTAGATGATTGTTACTTTTGCGTAGTAGATGTTAAAGGTTTTAATCGAAATCAAACGTGGAGATACCCAGACTTACAGTCTACGAAATGTCCGGTTCTACACAGTGAAAATCTCCTTCGGCCCATATACATTTCAAAAGTAATTCGCATGCCCTCAGAAACAATGATGTTACCAAATTCACAGAAATCGGGACCATCTACTAGTGGAAGTGAATGGGAAGGTGAAACATCTACGCCAGAGTTATTTCCTCAAAATGAACTCAGTGATTTAATACGTGATCTCAATTTATCAAAACAAGGATCAGAACTGTTAGCCTCAAGATTGAAAGAAAAAATTTATTGGCACCAACAGTAACAATTACAACATACAGAACGGGAGAGAAAAGATTTATTACAATTTTTAGTGAAAATGAAGGATTAGTGTATTGTAATGATATCGCGAAGCTGCTTATAGACATGGGTACAAAGAGTACAAATCTACTGAATGGCGCCTTTTTATTGATAATTGCAAAAGAAGTTAAAATGCGTCTTATTGCACAATGGAAATAAATTTGCATCAATTCCAATTGCCCATTCAACGAAACTCAAAGAAGAATATGAAAATGTAAAATTAGTTTTAGAGAAAATTAAATACTCTGAGCATCAATGGCCGATCTGTGTGGATTTAAAATGGTTAATTTTTACTTGGCCAACAAAGTGGATATCCAAATTGCCTTGCTTTATTTGTATGTGGGATAGTAGAGCAAAGCAACTTCATTGGGAACAAGATGTTTGGCCTGTAAGAAATTCTTTAACTGTCGGTAAAGCCGTAATAACGTAATAAGTTATTCATGAAAATTTCTGCTAACAAAGGACTTAACGGATTGCCTATATTGAAGACGGCTTGATTATGGGCAATCCGTTAAGTCCTTTGTTACAGAAATTTCATGAATAACTTAGAGAAATTAATTCATAATCATCCACTCAGTAAGTATTGTTTATACTGGTAGCGCTATGTAGACGATATCATTATTTGTTCCACAGGAACAGATAGACAGTTGAAAATTTTCGAAAATCATATAAATTCATTACATCCAAAAATTGCATTCACAACCGAAATAGAAAGCAATAATTCGATAAATTTCTTAGACGTAATAATTTCGAATGAAAATGGAAAATATGTTTTCGCAATTTACCATTAGCCGTCACATACAGATATTATAATACATAACTCGTCGTGTCATCCATATCAACATAAAATGTCAGCATTCAATAGTTTTATTCATAGATTGATTAACATCCCGCTATCACCAGAAAATTTCAACAAAGAACTAAATTTGATTAAACAAATAGCCAAAAATAATGGTTACAATCCCAAACTAATAAATAATATTTTAAATAAAAAACAAAGTAGAATCGCATTGAATAAAGTTTACCCTGTCGATAAATTGAAACAAAAATTCAACACCTTAACCTACGTTGGCATTACAAGTGAGAAACTGAAATCATTCTTAAGTAGCAATAATTTCAACATAGCTTTCCAAACTAATAATAATTTAGGCAAATATATAAAAATTATAAAACCAAACCAGGTGAAAACAATAAATCAGGTGTTTATAGATTGAATTGCAATGACTGTGATAATTTCTACATTGGTAGAACACATAGAAATTTTAATATAAGAATATCGGAACATAAACGCAGTTTTTCAAATAAAAAATCAGATTCAAATTACGCGAATCATCTCTTAGAAAATAACCATTCTTTCGACCCACAGTTTGAAATTTTGCATACAGATAATAAATATTGGAAGGTAGATCTTTGGGAAACTTTAGAAATAAATAAATACAAACACTCAGGTGGACTCATCAATGAACAAGTCGATTTAAGCCCTTCACCTCTATTGAATCTTTTCGGGGAGCAATCTATTCCTTAATTTTATTGGATATACCTGTCATAAATAACCACTTAAGAAGAATCAACCAATAAGCTTTTAATTACTCAAGAACATTTATAGTTATATTCTCATTTATATTTTTCTGCATAATCATTCGTCTGAAGAAGCTACGGTGTAGTGAAACGCGTTACGAATCGCAATTATTAAGTAAAATTCCTTAAAACACAGTACTTGTTTTTATTAAAGACGGAAATTATTTTAATTACATTTTCAGAAAATTTCCAAAGCTTAAAATGGAAAAATTGAAAGGTGGAATATTTGATGGTCCTCAAATACGGCAATTGATGAAAGACTCAGATTTTATCAAAGTTATGACTGTTCCGGAAAGTAAAGCTTGGAAAAGTTTTGTGTTGGTTGTCGAAAATTTCCTAGGTAAAGCAGCAAATTATGAAGAAATTGTGCAAAATATGCTGACAAGCTTTCAGACTTTAGGAGCAAATATGAGTATTAAGTTACACTATCTCCGCAATCATCTAGATAAATTTCCGGATAACTTAGGAAATTATAGTGAGGAACAGGAGAGCGGTTTCATCAAGATCTAAAAGAGATGGAATAAAGTTATCAAGGTCGATGGGATTGTCACATGATGGCAGATTACTGCTGGTCTTTGAAAAGAGATTGTCCCCTGAAAAATTATAGAAGAAAAGCTCATAAAAGGCGTTTTATGGAAATATGAAATATATTTTCGACATTTTCCTCTTTATTTACTTCGATGTATCCGAATTTCTCAAAACATAACTGACATTATAAATATATCTGTTATTTTGTTTCTTGTTTTACGATTTTGTTATGTAAAATGAAAATAAAGATTTAAAAGAAATCAGAGCAAATCCTACAAAATCATTGATAGTTTCACGAATTGTGTGCATAAATAGACCCAAAATCATTTTCATATCTAGGGCAACAAAACCATTGTAGACCAGTGTTATGTGTAGAATTTAATTTTGAAATACAGTATGAGCTCTTTATTCGTGGGGTATAAATTCATTTGAGTACGCATAATTTTCTAAAACGTTAAATCGAATATTTTATTACATAAAGTTTCGGAAACAATCAAAACTGAATTCATCAAATTATGACGTCGGTGAAAATTAGAGAATATTTACCTCGATCCCGTGAAGTACGAAGTTTTTCCTGAAACTTTTCATACCCTCGTAAAGAAAATAACAAAAGAGTTAACGAGGCTCCTAATCTGCTCGTTGCTCGCAAGTCAGATGATAAAACGATGTTGCACTTGATGCAATAATAACTGAGGCAAGTTTCAACTTAACTTGTGGATCTCTTTAGATTGATATTGCTTGTGAAACCTTGGCGAATTTTTTGTTCTTCTATTTGATTTCGGTTGAAAAATTGAATTGAAGTTTTCCGACAATTTTTTCATAGAAACTGAAAATAAAATTAACTGCTCTGAGGAGGTTATAGATTTATCTTGAACTAGCTGACCCAGCGAACTCGTTTCCGCCTTAAAGGCTATAAATAAGCAGATTTTGGAATTTGAATTGGTATCTCTTTTAATAATAAAAATACAAAAAGAATTAAGCAGCTACATTAATCATTCATTATTATTTCTGTATTTTAGTACATAGGTTGCTCTTCACTTAAGTACCTTGTGATACACGACATTTTTTGATTTATTATTAGGCGCAAAACAAAAAGCGCAGATGGTCTTCCGATTCGTGAATACACCACATATAATTGACCATGCGTAAAACGTGGGTGTACTAGATTCAAACCACAAACTTTTGAGGATTAGCCTTGTGATTTGTTGATGGTCATGTCAAATGCAAGACGGATCGGAAATTGAAGTATTTTAAATTCAAACGGCATATCGGTTGGGATCATCCGGATCCTCGGAATGAGAACTTCCTCACCTTTCAGTATCGTTGCGTAAATTACATTTTTCATCAATTTTCCAACCACCAAACGCGTACCGTTGCACAGCTTTGGTTGGTTTATGCTTCGAAGCATGATTACTACGGAGCCAACCTTTAGGCGTAAATTGTGCGGTGGTATGCCAGGCACATCCAAGGAGTTTAAAAATTCAATTGAACAGTTGGTGGCTTCATGTTCATTTGTGACGCAGTCAATAGTCGTCTATTGATGAGACAAAATCACAGAAATTATTTGGAAATGATATCAATCCGCTCGATCCATCGACAGGTACCTGACCACTACCGATAGTCAGCAATTGCTCCGAGAAATATTCAGCAGATGTATCATTAAGCAATGTAATTCTCATGTTTGTTGTCAGCTGTAGTTTATTCACATAGCGCCATAGATTCGACGATTTGAGGCAAGCGTTTAATTCGTCGACAGCCGTAGATCCTGGAATTGCTGGCAGTGTTTGGTGGACATCGCCAGACACTAAAATCATTGCTCCTCCAAAACATCTCAAGTCAATGCGTAAATCTTTCAATGTTCGGTTGAGTGCTTCTTATGTACGTTTATGCGCCATTGTGCTTTCATCCCAGATGATGATTTTCGATGCTGATAAAACTTTGGCCATTGCTGAGTGTTTTGCAATATTACATTTTGGCTCGTCAATAGTTTGAAGACTTAACGGTAATTTTAATGCTGAATGAGCGCCACGGCATCCTTCTGCTATTCCAGAAGAAGCAACTGCAACCGCTATGTTGAATCTCGTACGAACAGTCGCGGGCATCAAGGAAATATAAATCACCATTTTCATAATCGATTGCCTTCATTAAAGTATCATTAACTTCCTTTTTCCTTTTTTTGCTTTATAGTTCACTTCATTTTTTCAATATCGATTTGTTATAAAAATCCCTAGGTCCAAGTCACACAGGAACGCTGTCGAACGGGATAAACAGTATCCTATGTCCATCTCCTGGCTCTAAGCTACCTACCCCCAATTTTCAGCCATATCTGTACAGCCATTCTTGAGTTATAAATAGTAACTAACATATAATTTATTTATATATATATATATATATATATATATATATATATATATATATATATATATATATATATATATATATATATATATATAAATAATAAATATAAATGTGGTAGCAGGTAGACACTCTTTGTGGTCCTGACAGAGTATAGGTCTACTACAGGACGCGACCCTGTTTATGCGAGCTGTGACTCCACCCTCGTCTCCAAACCCCCGAGGGAAGCCACGTCCTAACCCCTTCATCCCATCTTTAAGAACCACATCCTGAAACTATCCTACCCATCTTCCAACACGTTTGGCCAGCGTGGAAGATCAAGGCCATTATACCCTAAAATGGCGAATATTAAAACGTATGGAACTGTACCCTAGGTGGGTAGGGCACCTAGCCCACAATCCCACACCTCTCAGCTGGTCAGCCTCATGGATTCTGGGGAGGCAAACATTCGCTTAAACAATCTACGAATACCAGTCGACCATCAAAAACTTCTCTCAATGTCGCCACATTTAACATCAGAACCTTAAAATCAGAAGATGGTTTAGTCGAGCTAGAGGAAGAACTTCAACACATCAAATGGGACATCCTGGGTCTATGTGAAACTGTTTACCAGGTGGAAAGTGCACCACACTCAAGTCAGGACATCTAATGTACCAACGAAATACAGAAAACAACGCACATGTTGGAGGTGTTGCAATCCAAGTAAATAAACGGCTTACACAAAGTGATTAAAATGATATCAATTTTTAACAGGGTAATATACATAAAAAATATAATATATAAAGATATCACAACGTTACAAACTTCAAGTAATCCAAGTATATGCCCCTACTTGACCGCAGAGGATGAGGAAATAGAGAGTTTTTATGAAGATATCTCAATGGCTCAGAAGGATGAAAAGCCCACTTCACTCTAATAATAGGTGACTTTAATGCAAAAGTAGGCGATGCTAAAATAGATAACCTACCGAATAGAGGAAAACATGGATTGGGCACGATCAACGAACGAGGAGAAAGATTATTAGACTACAATCAAAGTCAAACCTATACTGTATGAACACTTTCTTTCAGAAACAAAGACAGTGGCGATGGACATGGCAGAGCCAAGACGGGAATACTAGGAATGAGATCGATTATATACTAACGGATAAAAACATATTGTAAAAGACGTAGCAGTTATCAATAAATTTAAAGTCGACAGTGACCATAGGCTATTAAGAGCAAAAATAGAAATCGTGGCCAAAAAGAAAGAAACAAGCTGATACGTCCAAAAACGCTTGCCAACAAATGAAGACCTAAAGCAAAATATTGTTCAATATCAATCAGAACTAAGCAAAAACTAACACCTGAAGAAAACTTAACTCGACTAGACATTAACAGTCTTGACAGAAAGATAACGGAAGACATACAAGTGGCAACAAAGACCATATGCTACAGGGCAAGAACAAAACTTAAAAAATTAAGCCAAGGCGCGCTAAGGTTAATGGAAGAAAGGAAAGTAATGGATAGATTTAATCCAGAATATAGGAACTGAACAGGGCTATAAGACGAAAGACTAGAGAAATTACAACACAGACTATATACAACAAGTCATAGAAAACAACAGTAACATGAAAGTCTTAAAGAGAATTACTAACACCGGTAGACCCAGAATACATCAATTGAAAAACAACCAAGGTGAAATAAAATATGAAAAAACGGAGATAATACAGATTGTTGAAGGCTTCTATACTGACCTTTATTCATCTAAGAAACCCAAACCTGAAACAACGAATCTTAGTAACATAACAAATGTCGGTTCCGAGGACATGCCTGAGATTAACATTGATGAAATATAACTAGCCCTCAACCAGATGAAAACGGCCGGGCACCAAGCGAAGATAACATTACAAGCGAAATGCTAAAATTGGGAGGACAGGTCACTTAGGAAGCAATAAAAATATTACTAAATAAATGCCTAACAGAAGGTAGTGTTCCGGAAGGATGGAACAATGCACACGTTGTGTTGTTATACAAAAAGGTGACAAATTTAAGATAGATAATTACCGACCTATTAGCCTTTACCACACCCTTATAAATTGTTATCAAAAATTATCACAAACAGATTGACAAACAAATTTGACAGCTATCAACCGGCAGAACAAGCAGGGTTTCGCAGAGGATATAGCACAACAGAACACCTACAAAACTCTTCGTACACTTATTGAAAATGTCACGAATACAAAGTGCCAATACACCTAGCCTTTGTAGACTATAACAAAGCCTTCGATTCTATAGAACTGTGTGCAGTATTTCAAGCCCTCGATAATGCTAGAATAGATTCGAGATATAGAAACATCCTACAGAATATATATGAACGAGCGACTATTCAGGTGAGACTAGACGATGACATGAAAACCAAAAAATCCTGATAAATAGGGCGTGAGACAAGGCGATGTGATATCGCCAAAATTGTTCACATTTGCAATGGAGGACGTGTTTAAGAAGTTGGAATGGGATAGAAAAGGTATAAATGTGGATGGAAAATTCCTGAACCATCTCCGGTTTGCAGATGATATAGTTCTAATAAGCGATAACCTAGAACAACTCCACGAAATGATGCTAGAACTCAAAAGAACATCGGAAGAAGTAGGATTGGAAATGAATCTGACAAAAACTAAAATAATGACAACGGAGGACGCAACATTGGAAGTCGACGGCAATGTTTTAGAGAAAGTGAATGAATACCTATACCTTGGACACACTATAAAGATAGGTAAAGACAATGAAACTGCAGAATTGTCAAGAAGAATAAGAATGACTTGGGCTGCTGTTGGAAAACTAGGATTTGTCTTGAAAACAAACAAATCCCATTAACCTCAAAAGAAAAGTTTTAATATGTGCGTTCTCCCAGTGTTAACGTATGGCATGGAAACCATGACTCTCACAATAAGATCTGCTAACAAATTTAGAACCACACAACGCGCAATTGAAAGAACTATGCTTGGAGTGAGCCTGCGGGATCACATACGTAATGAAGAAATAAGAAGGAGAACAGGCGAAGAGGACGTAATCACGAGAATAGCTGCATTGAAGTGGAGATGGGTTGGACATGTAGCAAGACAACAGGATGTAAAATGGACTAAGCGAATAACTCAATGGAGACCACGCTTATACAAAAGAGGAGTAAGGCGCCCCCAGAGAAGGTGGCTGGATGACATAAAGGAAAATGTAGGAAGAGGATGGTATAAGATAGCACAGGACAGAGAGAGATGGAAGCTAGAAGGGAGGCCTATGTTCAGGAGTGGACAGAGAAGGGCTGAAAAGTAGAAGAAGATATATATAAAAGAAATTCGTGTTAGTTACTATTTGTAACTTATATTATATTATATATATATATATATATATATATATATATATATATATATATATATATATATATATATATATATATATATATAGATTCACGTTTGTCTCAGATATTTTTGTATTTTTATTACACTAGATAATAAAATTCCACATTTTGCATAACTGCACTTTACATGTTTCTTCTATCATTCTTCAATTCCTACTTTCCACTTTCTATGCTCAGATCAAACTATACCATGATCTCATATTCGAGTTCGTTGTTTTTCCCTCTTCATAGTTGTCCTAGTATTCTATATTCGTGTATTTCTTCCAATTCCGATGATTCTGTCAAGTTAATTGTTTCACTTTTGACTCCGATATTACGTCAAGGCGGTAGTTGATGCTTTTTGTGACATTTGAGTGGTTTTTCTTTTGCATTTCACTTCACTTTCTGTTTAACTTAACCCTCGGTTATTCGCGTCCTCATTTCGAACGTATTTACTCGCGTGGTCTACGATCGTCATTTTCATTTTGACATAAAAAATGAGTATCATCCATTATAACACGTATTTGAAATGAAATAGTTCCTTCGATCATTTGTGGTTGAAGTTGTTTCAGTTCTGATGAAAATATTGATTTTCTCTCGTGGAAATGAAAAAGCAAAAAGGCCCAGAATAAATCCTTTGTTTGCCATAACTCAATATATTTTCCATTTACCCAAAATTATATGAACATGAAAAAACATGCAGTAAAAACTGAAAAAGAACAGATAACAAGCTGATGAAAACATGTTTACAAGCTATAAAACTATCAATTTTCACCCCTTTATGTCCCCATGGAAGGAGTAATTTTGTTTCACACAATTCACACATATTTCCTACATATGATTTTACAAGCACATGTAGCATTTCGCACAATATTTTCGTGTCGATGCATATATATATATATATATATATATATATATATATATATATATATATATATATATATATATATATATATATATATATATATATATATCGACACGACAATATATATATATATATATATATATATATATATATATATATATATATATATATATATATATATATATATATATATATATATATATATATATATATATATATATATGGGTTTTACCCCGACGAGTTGCCTATATATCTGTTCATGCAATCAAACTGA